>JAKWJA010000241.1:0-595096 GCA_027704765.1 Solanum habrochaites
GCAACTTGTTCCTCGGTCTCCTCCACTCTCCTCACTTGATGGTCATTCCAGTCTAGGTGTGACCAGATATCATCACACAAATGAGTCATGATTATTCTCGCCGCCTTCCTTCATTTTTTTTTTCTTTTTTCAGGTTATGTAATACTGTTAGCCCAGTTACGCCTTATTCGAGAACTTTTTTTTTCTTTATAGGGGGGCAAAGTGTAAAAAATGATAAATAAAAGCTTGATAGAATCAATAGAATATGGAAAGAAATATCGAGAAGGTGGTCAAAAGAAACAAAAAAAATAGAGATTAAAACGGATGATATCATTCAAAAGAATACAAAAACACAATAACCAAACCAAAAATAAGCCTAAATGTCCGTTACCTACATTGGCTTCAAATCAAAAAAAAGTTAGCTAAATACTTTTGTTACATATTTGTTCTCAGCACAATTGGGGTCTTCCATTCATATTTCCTACTAATAAAATTAATAAATTCAAAATAATTAACTTTACTAAAGTTACAAACTTAATCAAGTTATTCGTCTTATCTATACAAATTATCTACGTTTTTTTTCAAATTATAAATAATAAAATTAATAATGATTGTATTTTGTAATTAATTTAAGCTTTTATTTGTTTTAGAGAAAATGCAAATCTTAATTCTTAAGTTATATAATTAGGTGTGTCCTGGATTGTAGTCTTATAATATATAAGAGGAAGGCATTACTAACTGTATGATATTTTTAATATATTCAGGTGATTAATCAATGTCAATGGAAATTTCATTAATAGTTGGCTCCGACTATACTTTTTACTCATTTATTAATGTTAATGAAATTTCCTATAGATTTTTAATTAATAATTTTTTTTGCATCTTTTACTCTGTATTCAAGTAACACACAAGAATAATAATTCAGTATTTTTTTTTTTCGTGAATCATTTTTTTTATCAGGCCATATCCGTTTCATGTAAAAAAAAGATCATCATTTTTATTTTATCTTTGGCCGGAGTCCAAATGGACTCTAAATACTAAATCATAACTTTCCTTTTATTAGGAAAAAAAGAATTGTTAGGATATTAATTCCTTGCAATCGTTTCATTAGTTTGTAGCTAGCAATTTTTTGACCATTCATTAATAAATGATATAATCGATAAATTTTTATTATTTTTGTAACCTAAAAATTGTTTTAATTCTATATTCATTAATTATGACAATTTAGGAGTAAATCGGATGTAGAGGGGGACAAAGTTGTAGTGTCTTTATTGGTTTTAGTTTTAGTTTTGACCACCCCTGTGTCGGTTCGACTTATTTTTTTTCAGAAAGAAAAGTAGTGAATTGGTGGGTGGGAACGAGTCAAGTCTGGGCAAAAGGGAGTGGAGTTTGCGTAAAAGTGAGATAATGGAAGCGGGGTGGGGTGAGAAGAGGAGGCGGTGGGAGTGGTGATTGTAGACATGCTAAATCGTTGAAGCCATTAAGAAATTGACTTATCAATTTGCTGATTTAATTGGTTTATAACCATTAGTATTTAATACAAAAATAATCATTGAAATCTGATTAAAAACAAGGTGATAAATCAAATGAAACCATGCACATTAGTTGACCGAAACTGTATTTTTCTCAAAAAGCAAAGACCCTCACAGTTTAGAATGACATAGAGTCTTGAACTAATCAAATAAAAGTATAAAACTACACTCTAGTCAACGACTTTAAGATTACTAAATGGTATAAATATCATTTTTAAAATTTACCATGGGGTTATCAATTATTCGTGTAACAAAAAAACTCAATATTTCAGAAGCAATAACCCAGTATAAATATAAAACCTTTACATCAAAACTACTAAATCAATAACCCATTAATCGTAAACTAATAATTTTATATGGTTTTGAATTATTCGATTTTGATTCGATCTTGAACTCTTCTAATCAAATAGATGATTAATTGAATTTGGGAACTATTAAATTCAAATTGAATTAAATAAAGAACGAGTCAAATACTTGGATTGAATAGACTAGACTTTGTGTCATAGCCATATGCGAAAAATATCCCTCAACTTTCGTTTATTGTTTGATTTTAACCCCTCGCCGTTACAATGAAGTTTAAACTGACCCCTGTCGTTACTAATTTTTAATAACCGAAATAAAGTTAATAGAATTTTGTTGGGGATTCTGTTAAAGGAGAGGTATTTTGATGAAAATTTGTAATTAGAGAGATAAACTTACTTCATTTTAACGGCGAAGGTAAAATCAACAATAAAGAAATTTAGGGGTCTTTTTAATTTTTTTTCCTAATTTTTTTCCCAAAAAAAAATTCTTAAAAGTTATGCGAGAGCTTGTCAATATGGGCTAGCCCACCCCATCCGGGCTAATCCATACAGCTTTGAACATTTTACGGGTCAGGCTGGGGCTCGCCATTTTTGGCATGGGCAAAAAAAATGATCGCCCACCCCATAGTCGTGGGCTACAGGCTTACGGTCGCCCACTTTTTTAAAAAACTTATATTTTTTTATATTATTAATTAATTTAAATTATAATTTAAAATATTATCATAAATATCAACAAAACACTATACATGATGTTAATGTTTAGTACTTGTTATCAAATCAACATAAAAATTATTTTTATAATATTTAATAGGAGAATTTCATATACCTCCATGTTTTGCTCTATAACACTCACACCCCTACCCTTTGGTTTACGATGTTACGCTACCCTCCCTAGTTTTTTCAGTTACTTGTAAACCATCTTTACACCTATTTAAAATAAATTAAACTAATATAGCATTTGACATTTTAAACTACTCATTTTTTATATAAATTTCCTTCTAAATAAATATTAATATAAAAAATAACTCATTTTAAACAAATACTTTAAACTAAATTAACACCAAAGACTGTTTTTTAATCCAATCAAGATCCAAAGTCTTCAACTAAGCTGACTCACATTTTCATTCACCAGAGTATTAAATCTTTTAATCTCTATGTCCACCGGTTACCAATTCACGTAATTTCTTTCCTCACAATTAACCCATCATTTCCCAGCAAAATTCTTCAAAATCGAAGACAAAATTGAAATTTTCCACGAATAAATTCGATAAGAATTGTTTCTAGTTAAACATTACACCAGCGAAGAAGAAATATGATCCAAACGAATAAAGAATAAATCATTGAAATTAGATCTAAACATAGGGTGGGGCAATAACCCCGGAAAATCGAACAACCGTTCCGAACCAAATTTTTAAAATTCGATTTCGATATTCGGTGTACTTTTTTGTAATTTTTGGTATTTTGAATTTCGGTTTTCGGTAACGTAAATATTTTGGGGGTATCGATATTTCTCGGTTTTAAAACCGAAATATTATACCTATAATTTATATTTATTATTAAATATTTACAATGTTCAAATAATCTTTTAAAAAAGAAAAAAATATGTAAAACCCTATGTAAATGTCTCTTATTTCCTCTTCCTCTTTAGAGGCAGCCACTCTTCCTATCTAGTCCCTTCTTTCTCCTTCCTTCTCTTCCTCTTTCGGGCAGCAGCAGCAGCCCGCTCCGCCAAGGCGCCACAATGCCAAACGAATAAAGTAAATCCATTGAAAATTTAGATCTAAAACATAGGGGGGGGCATAACACCGGAAAATCAAATACACCATACCGAATCAAAAAATTTTTAAAATTTCGGATTCAAGTTTACTTTTTTGTAATTTTTTGGTATTTTGATTTGATTTTCGGTACGTAATATTTGGTATTCGGGTATTTCACATTTTTAAACCAAAATATTATACTATAAATTTATATTATATTAATTAGTAATTACTAATGTTAATAATCTTTTAAAAAAGAAAAAAGTATGTGAAACCTATGGTAATGTTCCCTTTATCCTCTTCCCCTTGGAGGCAAAGCACCTCTTCCTATTCTAGTTTTCTTTCCTCTTCCTCTTTTCGGCAGCAGCAGCAGCCGCCCGCCAGGGCACGCAGCAGCCTTCAATGTCTATTTTTGAATGTTTTGTCTTTTTACTTTTTAGCACCTTAATTGAAAAATCAACAAAAAAATTTAAAGTGTTTTAAAATTTTAAAAGCCCCCTAAGCAGGCCCATAAAAAATTGAAACCGAATTAATAAAAACCGAATTAATACAAAATTGAACCGAACCGAATATCTTTGGTTTCGATATTCGGTACACACATTTACAAGAATCAAAACCAAAAAAGAAAACCAAACCCAACGCGAAAACCGAAGTCCACTCCTATCTAAACATTCATATATAGGGTAAATTTTCATTCAATCTAAATTAATTATATTTATAAATAGGTTTAAAGAATGGTTACAAGAAAATGAAAATAAGGAATGTAGACGAATATCTAAACCACACAGAAGGTTGAGTGTTAAGAGCGAAGCCTGCTTTGAATCTCTGCTATTGGAGGAGGTCTCCTCGTGAAATTTCTCTATTTATTAGGATTTTTTTTTCAAGTAAAAAGTATAAATATATAAATAAAAATACTAACCTAATTATTTTGAATTTGGACTCTCTTTAATTTTAAATTTTAATATTTATATTATATTTTTTTTAATTAATTATTATGGCCCAGGTGGTCGCCCCTACCTAGATTTCTCAAAGGCCCATCAATCAATAGCTTATTAAGGACCGAGCTAAAAACCCTTTCAATAGGCTCCAAAAACTTAAGCACCCACTAACACCCTATTAAATTTTGAGTTAGGCCACGCGGCGCAATGGACCTTAGCCCATATTGACGGCCTCTTAGTTATGACAGATCAATATGGTCCAAAGCAAAATGAATAAAGTGAGAATTATAAAGTAAGAAAACTAACCTTTTATTTATCAAACTATATATCGTGGACCACAGGTGATTAATGCTACGTCTCAGACTAAGAGCTATTGTAGCTTATTTGTCAAGTGATAGAAAAGTTCAAAGTTAAAGCAATTTTCTATCTGTTTATTTGATTTCAAATTCCTTCAAAATACAGTTGTTAGCATCTTTACAATTACTGACTTCATCAACTAATCGAAATTTGCTTTGAACATACGATTGTATCCACCATGAACGGGTGCTTGAAGTAGCTTCCATATTGAATTATACTTTACGATAGTATTATTGTTTATTTTTAATTGTATAAGACCTACAATTAGCATAATGTTGAGTACAAGAATGTTTTGTTGTGTAACAATTTATGATGCTTTATATCATTGATTTTTAATTTTTTTTTTAAAAATTGAGCTGTTTTTTCATTTTCACGTGGTAAGCAGTAATTATTCTACAATGAAGCGCCTTTTTCAACTTTTAATTTGCATGCGTAGTTAGAGATGCACGATTAGGCACATCACAATTTAATTTTAAGGTGGTGTTTGGTATTTTTTTAAGGTTTTTAATGAAAAGTATTTTCCTGAAAATAAGTCGATTTATGACTTATTTTTTTTGTTTGATTGATGAGTAGAAACAGAATTTTCGGAAAAAAAAATTTAGTGTTTGATTATGAATGAAAAATATCTTTTTATTTTTTATTGGAGAGCTAAAATAATTTTTGACAATTGAAAAACTTTTTAAAAAAACTTAGTTCTTTTTTTTTTTTTGAGGGGGGAGTGATAAGGTGCGTAAAAAATTAAAAAATACTTTTAAATAAACTTAATAATTTTTTTTTGGAGGGGGAATGGGGGAAAAAGGGGGGGGGGAAAAGGATATCGTGGTTTTGGGTGACCCAAAAACACTTCTCCGTCGCGCTCATTTTTTTAACACCAATTCTGATTTTTGTTTTTTGGCGGGTGGTGCCGTGGTTCGGGGGGCGGTGTGTCCAGGTAGGGGGTGAGGGAAAGCGGAAAATTTTCAAATTGTAAAACATTTTTTAAAAGGCAAACTGAAAAAAAATAAAAAATTATAGTCGAAATCTTTTTTAAAAATAAACTAAAAATTCTTTTTTGGGAGGGGGGTGTGGGCTTTGGAGATGGGGTATCAAGGTAGAGGTGGGAAAAAAAATAAAAAAGTTCGTAATTGGAACTTCTTTTAAAAAAACATACCATAAATTTATAAAAATTGGGGGGGTGGGGGGGGTTGTAGGGGCGGTATGGTTGGTAAGGGTGAGGGTGGTTGTGTGGTGGTTGTAGGAGGGCTTGCTGGTTTGTAATTGTTGCATTTGTTTTTTTTTTGCTCTATATACTCGCCCCCTTCCGCTTTTAAACATCTACGTTTCTTCCCCCTCTCGTTTAACCTTTCTTTTTTCAAACAAAAATTGTAATTTAAAGTTGAAAGAGAGTTTTGCAAAAAGTAGTCCGTAATTTTTCTAAGGGAGTCATTTCCCCTAAATTGAGGAAACGGAGTTGGTTTTGGAAAATATTTGTCAAACATTAATTCCCTCAAACATGAAAAAATTGAAAAATATTTTGGAATATGTTTTCTTCTTCATACCAAACAGCAACTAATAAATAAATATAATTAAAATAATAAAATGTACTGACAGCTTAAATTTTAGATGAGTGGGTCCCACATCTCAATTGTATCTTCAACATTCGAGGTTCAATTCCAAATGCTTTATGGGGCTTATTTTTATATGAATTTCATAAATTTTTCTTGAAATTTCAACATAATGTATGAGATTACGTAAAATTCAATTTCGAATTTTAAGACTAGTTATAATAATTTTCACATATATGGAAAGGTATTTATTGTCAAATTTGTTCTTCACCGTAAAAATAGCTATTGAACCTTGAAATGGCTAAAATGAATAAACACTTTATACTTTTTATTTTTAACTATAAAATTTTTAGACTTTCAACATAAATGAATAGAGACTACTCAAAATACGTATAAATATCGAAACGAAAATGAAAAGGAAGCATATCATTTAAGAGAAAGTTGGTCCTGTGGTGTGACGTACAGAGTTTGCAACTAGGGATTTAATCATAATATGATTCCCTTTTTGTTATATTCTTTTTGAGTATGTTGCTTTTCTGGCCTCTCTCTATTCTTGCGTATGTTGTAAAATTGTAATCATGATTTTTTGTCTTTTTGCAATTTTATTTTCTTTTTTGGCTTTTTATCTTATGCCAAATTTTGTACTTCTTTTTGAAAGATATTTGGATTACATAAGCGAGAGATTAATAGAGAAGGAATGGAGTAGCTGGATACATAAGAGAGATGTACCGCAAGGGAAGGAATGTATTCGAAAAGGGGATGAATCCAGATACAATGGGATGGATGTATCGAGAAAGGGATAGATATGTATTTTAAGTGAGAAGGAAAAGTGATGTATCCAAAGAAGGGGAGATTTTTTTTTAAATGCTAGGGCATCTTATAGAGTTATATAAAATAAGATATGCATTTGGTAATTTTTCCTACTACATACTGTTAATCATAATATTTAGAATATAATATTTATATAAAATAAATATTTATTTCAGTTTTTTAGTAGATTCATTGTATTATTATGGTGTCGTGTTTATTATATACACTGATTTATGTTATATTGCTACTGTTCAGTATTTTTTTTTCGTTGTTTCTATTATTTGTTTACATTACTTTAATGAATTAGGGTCTTCCAAAAAAAAAATTTTCTTTCTTCTCAACTAAAACAGATAGAAATAAACTTTCGTATGTCATATCTAATATAATTTTTCCACACTCATTTATAAATTAAATAATTTATAATTATTATCGTCTTGTTTTATCGAACTCCAATGTATAGTTTCAAGTGAAATTCTCTATTTGAAGGAAAAAAATAGGTTCACAGAATAGATGAACCAACAACATTTACAATTTTAATAGAAAATATGATCTTCAAAGATCGATCTTTGGTCTAGATAATTTATTTATATAAAGAATTAAAATCTCTTGACAATCGAGATATAAAAACTAAAATAAATCTATAAAAGTTTGATACAATATCATAAACCTATCACAAAATTTAGTGATAGAAAACACACCACATTTAATTATCTCGTAAACATGTTATCACCGTCAAAAACCTCATCCCTCTATGGTCTATCAATGCACTCTAAACGATAATATATCAGCATCATATAATCATCCTATTTATATTAGTACTATTCTTATATATCAATACTAAACAAACCCCTTAAACAAATAGAAATGTCTTAATCCTTAACCAAATAGAAATTCTTTAAAAAGAAAAAAAAATACTCACATGCTAATTGTTCAAAGAAATTATTATAATTAGCTTGTTGTTCTGTTTCATCGTGTGATACATATTGATATTTGGTCTAATTAAGTGTTGGGCCAGTAATTGACAACACTCATATTAACGTAATTATATCTAACCAAATATATAAACTAACGTATCAATCTTCATAGCACCACAAGGTAAAAAGAAAAAAAGGGACCACGATAAGTATACTTATTTGGGCTGATTAAAAATCAATTTCTACTGTTATAAACGTCAAATAAAGCCTAAAGGAACATGATTATTTTTTTTCTCTCTAAGTGCTTGTTTGGTAGTGAAATAACATGATAATTTCACTTCATTGCTTATTTAATGCTATTTTTGGTAAGTAAGAATTTTTTTTATCTCAAGACTATTTATACATCATAATTAGAAAAATACTGTAGAATCATAGTCGAGAATTAGGAGCAACTCAAAATATTAATTATAAGCGCTTAAAGTCGAATTAAATTTTATAATATTAAGCCTTCAATTTTAAGAAAAATCATAATTACAAATATGATTCATGTTTTATATCTCGACATACTTGAATTTTAAGAAGTAGAATAAAAGTACTCCTACGATGTAATTATTTTTTTAAAAAAAAATTGTTTTTTTATATTTATAAAAAGAGTAGGAGATAGTTGGAAAATTAAAACATCGTTCTTGAAATTGATAAACATACATCCATACAAAACACACTTTAAAGCAAAGGACATATCAAGATTTTTGATACTTATAAATATCGTTGGAAAGAAGGAAGAAACTTTTCATAGTTTAGATTCCTCCAATACAGAGACAAGTTTATCATAAAAATACAAAACAAAATAATTAAATTAGCATTACGGTCACAATGTTCATCCTTTACGGATGATATAAAAAGTAAATTAAAGATGCCTAAACGGCGACACACAAAGAAATGTACAAAGTAAATAAAATAGTCTTTACGATCACATCCATGTCATCCTCTACCGGATGAACATGATGGTCTTTATAGACCACCGTCATCTATACTATCGAATGAACTTTAGTGAAACTAAACTGATCATTTGGGAGGTTGCCAGTGCCATTATCTCAGTTGCACTTGTTTCAACCTTTTCTTCCACTGTGAATGCTTCCGAGAATTTGAGAGCTACGTTCTCTTCAAGTTTGCCTGAATATACATCAGATCAAACATATTTTTTAGTACTAAGCAATAATAATATACTAACTAAAATTTTAAAGGAAAGTAAACAAGTGAAAGATTGTATATTTCTGTTAAACACTTCACTCGGAAATACAATCTAAATAATTTTCAAACATAATCTATGGACTAAACTATTATTAGAGAATTTCACCTCAGGTGAGACTAGGTGGAGGAGGATTTCTTACAAAAATATTATTAGGCATATGTTTATTGACGCGGAACTTAATAAAGAATGAACAGCTTCTGATCATCAAATAATGACACGTTAAAATAAATCGAAAAGAGAATGTTAACTAAAAACCATAGTTCACAATATTCAAAAATGACCCAATATATTATTTTGAAGCAAATGAAAAGGACTTTACATGAGCTTTGGATCATGAACATGCTTCTGAATTGATCAGATTGAAATTTGAGCAGACACAATGTCCAATCTTATGGTTCTCCAAAACATAAACAAATGATGGTAAATAGCCCTGGACTTCTTAGGACAACAATACACTAAGAGTGCCATCCACCACATACATTTAGTATCACATTTTGGGAAAACTCCATGTTATAAAAACCTGTGGATGAGGGAGACTAGCAGCATGATTTTTTGGTGTAATAGCTGTAGAATTACATGTTGATCCGATCAACCACATACTTCTCCCAACTATTATAAACTTTTGTGAAACCGTCAAATCCTGAGAGCTTTTGCTTTCAAGTTTTTTGAAAGTATTCTGCAGCTTTACGAATAGGTTCACTGCTTACTTAACACTATTTGTAGGAAACTTATCAGCCTACATATACAAAAAAAAAAAAAAAAAAAAAAAAAAAAAAAAAATGATGAAATTAATTTGGTTTTTACTTCAGATCGCAAAGTCAGGATTTTCACCTAGCAAAAAAACACAAGAAGAAGTTAAGGAAATATCTATACGCGTTATTTTTTTTGTTAGGTTTCATGTATTTATTAGTGTCTAAAAAATTCATTTAATAAGTTCCAATTACAAAAAAAAAAGAGTTATAAATTTGAAGTTTTTAATTTTTTAAATCTTGTTTATTTATGCATTCTGCCCACACTATCTTCTTATGAAATTAGTGTAATACTGATTATACATTAAAAGTGGTGTAAGGTTTAATTAATATGAACAAATAAGCAAAGTTTTAGTGATAATAACAAGTTTGAAAATACGATACTACTAATAGAATGATTCGAGATGATTAATGATTATACTATTAAGGACTTCAATGAGTTAACAAAGTATCTTATAATTATACTGATTAAGAAAATGTTTATTTGACAAATTTAGAAGAATGTTGAAAAACGTCATATCTTATTGCTAAAAGAGAATAAATTAAAGTCTGGGATTTTTTTTTTATTGACTAGTATGAACAAAAAATTGAAAGTTATATTGTTTTATCCTTCACTTTGTGATAAACAAAATGCATCTTTATTTCATTTTGAAATTAACAAGCAGCTATGTAACAAAAAATTAGTAATAAGAGGAAATGTTATATCCCCAAATAATTTTATTCCAATTGGGGAAGTTTCTACTAGGGAAATGGCATGCCTAATTTTTATTTTTAATTTAATTTAATGTGTTGCTAAACCTATATAATATATATATATATATATAGTTATTATAATATATATATATATATATATATATAAGTTACAATTTCACATAGAAGAGTGTCTCATTAGTAAGATTTTACAAGTTTTTGAATAATTCTGATGAGTTGATTATGATGATTAATTAAGGTTGCAGAGATAAAAAAAGAAAAATAACAAAAAAAAGTTAATTCCAAAAAAAATTTATGAATTATTTTCTTTTGATCAATAAGACTCAGATAAAAAAAAAGGTTATTGGTCATCCAAAGAATTTTTTTTACACTTAGGAGGAGTCAGGACCCAAACGCATGAAGAGTTTCAAAAGCAAGGTTTCGATCTTCTTTTCTCTTTCTCTCGATGTCCATATGTGTATCTCATGTGCAGATTCTCTTTTGCCTTCAGTCCACCAAAACATCAAGATTGGGTTAAGCAAGCAATTCCCTTACCGTTGCTTTTCGGTTGGTGGGACTTCTCGTCTTACCTACCTCTGTTGGTACTTCAACCACCTTCACTTAACATTGTTAGTGTCTGCAAGGATCAGACTTAGTCGGATCGGCACCTTGTCCATCAAACGTTCTCTTCACTCCAACCTGATGGTCATTCAACGTATGACCAGATAAAGAAAATCATTAGTTTCCCCACGGCAAACCTGATTATTCTACCCATATATATTCATTTTTTTTCTTTTCAGGTGGGTCTGATAATGTATTCAAGTTTCGCCTATATATAGAAAAAAAATTTCTTGTGTAGGGGGCCAAAACTGTAAAAAGGTTTGAGAAATGAAGGGATTGAATATGATGAATATTGATGTGAAAAGAATTATAGAGAAGGGTGCACAAAAAAGGGAAAAAAGAAAATAAAAAGTAGAGATAAAAAAGAGATGATCATTTGTAATGAAAAAAAAACAAAATTACAATCATAAGCCAAAATGCCGGGACTGGCTTTCAAAACAAAAAAAACGTTTGGAAGCTAGAAGTAATTTTGTACAGATTTGTTCTCACTCAATTGGCGGTCCCAATTCCACCACTTACCACTACTAAAAACAATTTATCAAAATTAAATTAGTTTAGTTACAAATATAAAATTACAAACTTAATCAAGTTATTATTCTCATAATACAAACAGCTAAGTTTTTTTTTTCAATTAAATAAAAAATACTAATTAATATTAACTGTATATATCCCTAATCTTATTTACTTAATAAATTATTTTTTTTAAAATGCAAGTCTTAATTCTTAAGTTATATGGAATTAGGTATCCTGAGTTGTAGTAGGGGTACCAATATAAGAGGTTAATGGCAGCATTAACGAAAATTGAATAATAGCTTATTCACGTGATTATTAATGTTAATGAAATTTCATTATAGCGGGCTTCCGACTACATTAAGATTTACGCTTTTTTTTTTTTCTCATTGTTTCAAGCTATTTACAACTAAAAATCAATAATTAAGCAAGTGTTTTTTCGTGAATAAAAGTTTTTTTTCATCATGCCAATGCGTCCATAAAAAAAAAAGTCATCATTTTATTTCATCTTCTGGCCAGGATGTTAAAATCTCCAAATTACTACTCATGGACTTTTGCTTTATTAGGAGAAAAAAAATTAGTTTAGGATATTAATTCTTTGATAATCCTTGCATAGTGTGTAGCTAGCAGTTTTTATTTTTATATTCATTAATAAATAGATAATCGACAATTCTTTTATTATATTGTCAAAATTGTTTATTGCAGGAGTATCAAATGTAGGGTTTTGTATGATTTGTTTGGTTTAATTGAAATTCATTGGTTTATTTATCGGTTGTTTTCGTAGATATGTTAAACACATTGTGAAAAACCATTAAGATATTGATTTATCGGTATTCAATTACTCGATTTAACCGTGAAAATCAGATACAAAATCGTTTAGAAAAAACAAGGTGACAAACCAAATGAAACTATGTATATGAGTGACAGATTGATTTTGCTCCCCAAAAGAAAGATATTCACATTTAGAATATCAGAGAGTTGGAAACAATTAGAAATACACGTATGAAACTTAAAAACTCTAAGTTGAAAGGATTTGCATTACTAAACGATATAAATATAATTTTTTAATTTACTTAGAGGTTATAGCTCGGTAAGAAAAAATATCAACCCGTTAAAAAGCAATAATCCGATAATTTAAAAAAAAAATGAAAAACTGTTGTCGAAACCACCAATAAATAAATAACTCATTATGATAAATCAATAATGTTTTTTCGATTCATTTTAAAATAATCGTAGTCAAATGAATGGATTAAGTTGAATTTGGCATAATAAATTGAATTGGTTAAAAAAAAAATTAAGTCTTTTTTTAATTGAAAAGGAATAAATTCCAAGTCATAGCTTAATATACCCAAATTCAACTGATTTATTGTTTAATTTGTGTTCTCTAATAAACTTTTTTCTTATATATGACTGTAGATAATACAGAACAAAAACAACATATTAACAAAATTTACAAGGACTCAAATTTAGACAAACATATTAACCTAATTCTTAAAATAGTTAAACTAAACAGATTAAACTAAATTTAATTTAATTATAAAATAAACTGAGACTGACCTTATAAATATATAATAAAAAAACTTTCTTAAAATAGTATAAATAAAATAAAACAAGAAAACAACACCCATTATTCTTGGGATTTATGCTGACTGTTTTATTTATTGTATCAACACATATACACGAGCATTACGTATTAGAGAATCATTTCAAATAATACAACTGTCAAAAAATCATCTGTGAAGACCTAAAATCAATTTGGTGGGTTGTTGGTTTGTAAATATGATTAATTATTTCATTCTATTCGAGGGAAATTTTCTAAGTAACATTATACAAGATTATAATTCTAAATATAATAATTTAATTAATATATACAAAATTAAATAATTTTACTACATAGGTACTTCCTTCTTTTTCTTTTTCTTTTTCATTTTTCCATATTACCGTACTTATATTATAATACCTTGCTCCTTATGCAAGTAGCAGCGCAGCTTAGTGGAAGGATTTTACTACGTAAACGATCACTTTAATTTTATTTCATTTAGATAATCTCAAAACACAAGTTATCCCAATTAATATGACCCATTGCTACTCTAAAATGTTAAAATTGTCACCACTCATTAATGTAGCGTTAACTTCTCACTATTTAGGTATACAAAATTCGTTTATGTTTGTACTAGTTATATCCTTTTATTTTAATATTTCTATCTGGAATATAATTAATTAATAATAATAAATATATAAATCAGAATATCAAAATTTATAAACACCATATATATACTATAACTTTTAGTTTAGTTAATATGATGAGAAAAAGGAGTTGGGGTACCTAAAAAGAAATAATATTATTCAGTTTAAGTATAATTAATAAAAGTCAGTGTTTGGTAAGTTACGAGCTGAAAAAAAAAGAAATAAAATAACTATGTTGTACATAATAAGGTTATGTGAAAGTGAACAGCGGATATTTTTTTAAAAAAATAAATACTGTCTCACTAATAACGTCAATTAGTATAAACTTTCACGGCAATTTTTTATTATTTTATTTTTGGTACTAAGGAATTTGTTTTCATAACTATAGAGCCCCCATGATGATTATGCTACAAATCAAACTCTTCTTAGAACATTAAGCCTACTTATTCCATTTAGCTTAGATTAATAACTCTTTGTATGGATGGTTGTCGTCGTTTGTTCATAATGCATCGTAGTTTATTGTTTTATGTGAATATAATATTTGGATAGATTGTATCATTCTTCGTAGTTACATATGTCACAAAATCTATTATTTAAATGATTAACCTAAAAAAAAAAGTAAGGTAAGGATAGATCTATCGTGACTGAGAAGGTGGGATAAAAGATGAATGAAAAATATGAATTATCAAAAATATTAAATAAAGATAAAGTAAAAAATCATATTAAAGTAAGATACAATCACCTATTTGATTATGATTTTCATAGATTTTCTTTAGTATTTTCGTTGATATATCTGCTATCATATTAGTCTCCTTAGAATGAGTCGTAGCATTTGATTTGCCCAAGTATAGAAGTATATTAAACCTTCAACAAACATAAATGGCGTGAGATAAAATAGGTTGTTATATAAGGAGTTTAGTAATACCTGTGAATTGTAATTTAAGGTAATATAGTAAAACTGATAATAACCAAACTAAAAATGCTGATTTTATTTTATTTTTTTGAAGTTGACCTAAGTTTAAGGGTCAGTATGCAAAATTGAATCAATTTTAGGATATTCAATTTACTAATTTAAACGAATCGAATTTTTAAATAATTATCGAATATCAAATCAAAAACAAATGAAATATATGAGGATAGAAGAGAAGAGTGTCTATGTGAGTTTAATTGGAGTTATACAATAGGGAATTGTTTCATAATATATGAGCCGTTTTGTGTTAATTTTTCAGTATTTTCGGGCTCTCAGCTTGCGTTTTCTTGTTAATGGTAATCATGATCTTTGTCTTTTGTATTTTTTTTCTTTTTGGCTTTTTCTCTTAATGTCAATCTACGTCAATTGTAAAAATATATTTAAATTGTTTTTGTTTTTGTATTTAATTTATATCTTGGAATTATTGAAAGTTTGAGTTTCACACCTAAACTATTTTATAGTTAAAAAGACACCTCCGTGGCATGTAGTTGAAAAATATTGAAGAATTGATAGCGATATGGGATAAACTATTCACCTTAACAAAAAATTAATAAATTAAATTATAATATTAATGAAAAATTAAGATTAAAATAGTAACTTACTCTTAAAAAATAATTTTTTTTAAAAAGAAAATTTAAAAATTAGCTTTCTTACCTCACCCGCCACCTCATATACCACCACCTTGATCCACCGTTCGTTTTACTTTATTTTAAGATTTTTTACAAAAAAAAATAAATCATACTTCAATCTCCCCCCTTCCAAAACCACCCACGCATTCCCACCAAAAAGATGTTATTTTTATTTTAAAAAAATAAAATAAGTTGAATTTTTAAAAAAATAATTTTGAGATTAATAGTTTTTAATTTTTTTTATTTTTTATCGAGGTGAGAATTTATCATGTAGATGTGATGTGGACAATTTTTCTAAATAATAAAAAAAAAAGTGTATTATTACACACCTATTTGATAAGAGTATTATACTAACAGAAAAGATATATGTTTCTAATAAGTTGATAGTTAGGTCTCTAAACGCAAACTTTCAACAGTTGGATATAAAAATCACAAAAAAAAATATAAAGGCTGAGTGTGTGTATTTTCGACACTCAACTATTTTCTTGTGAAAAAATACAAATTATATATGTATATATATATTCGAGTGATTATATGAGTTCTTATTCTTTTTATTTTATATATATTCATATGTATTTTTCCTTTGCTTCAGTTAAATAAATTATATTGTTATATTCTATAAATGTGTTCAAAGGACCTTGATGAATTAGTGAATCTTTTGTGAAAGTAGGCATCTTTTTCTTTATTAAAATAGGAATAATATTTGATTGCATAATTAACACTATTTCTTCCAAACTATAATTATAAAAATTAATTGATTTTCTTAGCAGGTCTTTTCTCACGTAATACCAATATATAGTGTTAGTATGCAATCATTGAAAAAATGTTATACTCAAAAAATAGTGAACCCAAAGGTGTAAGATTTTAGAGCAACTTTTATTGTAAGACCACAATTATTCCTTAATCCCCAACATAAATTTACATCATGTATTTTTAATTTACCAAGCCAGAATTAATGAGTATAGTTTTCACAACAAATTAAAGGAATGGGCGAATATCATCAAACTAAACCATGTTGGTTTATTTTTTATTTTTGGCAAGTATTGATCAAAAAATAAAACATCACAAAGAATATTTTCTTGGGGTTACACTTCAAAATAAAATTAATAAACAATAAAAAGATATCCCCATGAGTTTTTAACAATTTAACAAGAATCCTCCACCACCTCTTTTTCCAAGGAATTTTTGAGGAGGGACATTTATCTATGTTCATTTTTTTAAGGCTGTTGTATTCTTACAAATAGGACAACATTTTGAGGCATTTAGCCACTGCTTTATTCAAATAATATGGATTCATGTCCACAATCCATATGCCCATGTAATCCTCCACTTGTGTATTCCACCTTATGAACGTAAAAGAAACACGACGAGATTTATTCAACAATCCTTCTCATGCGCCACATATTCAACACAAATTATAGTGTAAAACAACTATTAGAAAGGGAGTCTCAACCCGACATATCACAGCAAGGATCCGTATTTGGACGATGACCCTCCATGGAATGGCTTATGCTTTCGCTTTATACGTCCCAAAGGTTTCTTCACTCAATCCGTGTTCACATTTCCTATAAGTTCTTCCAATGCCAATAATCCTAAGGTAATGACCAAAGTTACAATATGAAGAAATCTCTATACAAAAATTGGTATAGCAAAGCACAACCATATGTACCTCGTTACGACATGTATCGACGTCGAGGCCTAAGCCTCTATGTCTATCAGCACACCTCTGCGACGCGTTGGACAAATGGAATCAAGCGATCATATAATCCTGGCAAAAATTTAAAAAAAAATAAATGAACCATGGTGTCTGCCTAGGAACCACTTCCATAAGCTTTAACAACCATGTTAAGAGGAGATAGTCTAGATTAAGTGACTTCGGCTAAACAAGGATTCCAGATGTGAAACCAGCCTAATCAGGTCGAATTTTGCAATTAGGTTTCAACATCAAAAAACAAATACTGGCACGAAGAAACTTAAAAAACACCATTGGATGTAAAAATAAAAAATAAGCCCTTAGTAGGATATTTAGAAAAAACTAAAAAAAAAAAAGGCTAAAATTAAGGAGGATATTTGGCACATGAGAAACTGCGAGAAAATTTTTCATCGAAATAACCTATGGAAGGTTGACGAACGCCTACAACTGTGGGGTGAAGTGATTCTAGTCAGGGAAGGCCCAAGACCAGCGCAATCGCGCCTTAAGGCGGCGCAGGCGCTCACCATTTTTGGCTGAGCCATACGCATCTTGCTGGTAATGAATTGATTCCTGAAACTTTTGGCTGGTTAGGCATGTAAGTGTTATAAGCTCCTTAAGTCCTTTCATTAATGTATACATAGTAACCATTATATTAACCTCATAAAAATAAGAAAAAGAGAAAAAGCACAGGAAAACCGATCCATTTATGGCTAGATAAACATTCTGAACAAATTACCAGTAACCACATTCTGAACCAATATTTATAAGCACGGCTTACCAAGTATCAACAAAAACCCAACTCTGACAAACATTTTTCACACAAACAACCTAATTGGCCGTCTAGTAAAAATATACTTGTCGAAAATAAGAGAATTATAGGTAACTTGTTTTCCTTCCAGATTTCTATGGCTGGAAAAAGTAACTATTCTGGCCATATTATACCCCTTTGAAAGCTTATGGAGCCCAGATTACAAGTAAAAGTAATTATGTGTTATAACTTTTTGCAAGGGCCAGGCAAATCAATAGAATATTGCATGACATACTACGTGGCAACTTCATTCATGCAAAGTACAAAGTCGAAACTAAAATGAATTAATATCATTGGGATATCCACAAGGATCAAACAAAACCTCGGATCGGCCGTTCTTCGCCCCTCTGCATGGCATGCAGACTGACGAATCTTGTTGAATGCAAGCAGGCAAAGTTGTAAGTATTAGAAATTAATGGTAGGTCAAAAGTATCTCAAAAGAAAGGGATTGAGTGAAGGCAACCATACAACCGCTGGATTATTTTAAAAAGGTTGAACTGAGGAGAACCAAAAATCCAGGACAAACTGCAGATCAAGCTACACGCAATAGCGGGAAAAAAGTGTGAAACTATAAAGTATCAGATTTGTAAAGATTTAAGGTAAAAATTGTAGGTGCCTACAGTTCAACATTCATTTAGAAATTTCACATTATTCAAAGTTTCCAAGTTGTGGCAACACAGCTTGAGAAGTACACAGATATCTGCGAGAAGTGATCATGTTATCCTTGTTATTATTAATACCTTGTTTGGGTAGTGGTTTCCCACATATTTTGTTATTGTATACATCCTATTCGTACTATTAGGGAGTTATAATTAATAACATAGAACCCCGTTGCATAAGCCATACCAGGGTTATTAAGACATGGATAAGCCATGGGTTTAACCTTGAATTAGACCAAACCAAAGTGGATTAAGACATAATTCCCCCGCATAACTAATCTCGGCATTACTAGTACACCCTATTCAGTAGCAATTTATTCTTATAAAATTCCTATAAAACAACCTCTACAGCCAAAATGGCAATCCTTAACCAATCCCAGAAGCTATACTCCCATGCTAATTGTCATAAGAAACGGATATTAGGCATTGTGCTTCTGCATATGTGATAAACCTATACTGAAACAATAATAGTTAAACTAAATATAACCAAAAAAACAACTAATTGAACAGTCTTCATAGCACACACCGAGTGCAAGTAAGGAAAAAAAAGGGGAAACACGAATAAGTAGATGAAGGAAGACAAAATAGTAATACAAGAACAAATATTTTATACGTTCACAAGCCAGATAACAAGATGAGAACAGTTGAAAAAACATTGAAGGACAAAACCAAAGTACAAACAGTTCTAATTACTATCTCATACCAAAACCTCCTGTACCATTCTTGTGCGGCCCTCGATATCAGAAAACTAAACCATGCCATCCATTCACATCATTACTTGGGAAATCGGCCATCAAAGATGATTATAAGGTGGTGGTTTCGATGAGTACGACGCTAATAGATCGCAATTGATATCTCTGCCGCCCCACAGGGAGAAGCAGCTTAAAGATAGCAGCGCATAATGACCTCTCTGACTTCCAGACTCGGACTCAACGTTGGGAGCAGAGTCCAAGGAGAATTTCAGAAGAACTACGAGTACTACTCTTGCTAGTTTTTGATGAGGTGTCCATTGCAGTAGGAAAAGTTTGCATACTTGGCCCACTGCTGAGTGCAGAACTAGAAGGCGTAATTCTGGAATAAGCTTCCATTTTGAAGTGGATCAACTCCAATAGTGGTATCCTGTACAATATTTCCAGTCAAAGAAACAGGGAACACAAATGAATAGGTTCCCCATTATTCTTAATGAGCTCCGGAAGTAGCATCACTGTACTGCAGCATATCTATCAGGCAGAAACACATTTGAAAACTGGATTGAAAACTACCACCTCTGAATTAGAAGATTATATTCCAGGAACTGGATTACAAACCACTTGGAACACCAGAAATGTGCATTATGCAATGGCTTCTGAGTTCCTGCATTCATTGGACTGTTGAAATTGGTTGTCTGGGTCCAAATAATTAGCTTCTGAAATAGGTAGACTGGCATTACACGAGTAGAACCAAACAATAGAATGCCCTAAATTCGTACTAAGATTCCGTCCACCTACCAGAATTTTGCAAGGTTTCTTGCAACTCCACTCGCACCCCCTCTTGTACCAACCATATTCGTGGAAAGGGTTTTCCAAGTGGATAAAGTATTCTCCCCCCACACTGCAGAGGTGGTGATATGTTTAAGTTGCTGGAAGCATCATATTGGATCTTGGAAATTGGTGCTATAATGTTCACAGGTTTGTGTATTGGAGCTTGCACTTTCTACCACAAGACTGCCCAGAACTGCCTTCAAAGGGACCTTCGGCTTTTGCAGGAGATACCCGAGTACCCATGGAAGAACTTGATATATCAGGGGGACCTGGTCCAATACTAGAACTACCTGAAGAAGTACCAGCATTGTAAGAGACACCAGACACAGGACGCTCCGCTCCCCATCTGCTGCTAGAAGTGTTAGGGGGGACGTGAAGATACCCACTTGGTCTCATAACGAACGAGTGGTTGTTCACCTTAATTGTATATGCACTAAGTTTCCAATTTGCAGGGACTCTGGGCCGGAGGCAAGGATTTGGTAAAATGGATGGCTGCCAAATCAGGACGACTTCCAGCATTATCCACGTGTTGGAAACTCTCAGGATTGAGGACAGTGGATGGTCCCAAATCGCCTGTTTCTGACTTTGGAAGTCCAGGACCCATGATATTGATAAAAGCCAATCATGTACTATTTTCAAATGACTGACCATATCCCAATCTCATGAAAATTGGCACTGGAAAGCTCGGCATCACCTCTATCCCGTGCACTGCAGTTCTGTGTTGTATAACTAATCATTGGCACGTCTACGATTTATCTAGCAGGAGAAAGCATGTAATTCGATAATCGATCCTCCACGGATTTAGAAAGTATTCCAAGGGGGCTGTCAGATCTCCAGAAGCATTACTTGAAACAGATCCCTGATTTAAGATCGGTAGTTTCTGGAAACGGAATCTAGTATGCTGCCCTGTTCCCTTGCATCGTGGCCCAATTATGGCCTTGAATTGCACTAGTGCGGAAAATTGTCAAAGAACAAAATTCAAACAATAGTTGAGATCTTGCAAAAGGTTTTAAAGGAGAAAATTGAAAAATATAATAAACTTAAATGGTTATATAACTTCGTTGCCCACTAAGATAGTAATTCAGCCAGCGTATAGAATCAGTTCACAGCCATCATAAAGGCGAGCAAAAAGCGAAAAGACAAAATTGGGTAAAGCACACTGTTCATTTTAGCTGAAGGTTTTAAGTCTCATCATGACTAAAAAAACGAACTCACGCAGGGCGGTAGGTTGTGGTAACCACAAGGAAACTCGTCTTATAGGGTGAAAACATTTGAATGGATGTTTAACCAATTCTGTTATGCTTATTTCCAAGCTCATCAGTTGATCCAGAGTTTCAGCTTATTTATTTAGTTTTTGACAGATAATTTGAGGTATTCTTGTAGTGGTTCCACAGAGGAACTTCTTTAATGGTGTTAGGTACGTTAATTGTTCATAGATTATTGTTGAGTCCTAATTGTATTAGGGAAGCCAAGAGACAAAGCTAGTTTCTATGTTGAAAAGTAGTTCATTTGTAGGAAGTAAGACAATTTTTCAGTCTACAAATTACTCTTTTACTGTTTTATAAGCAGAGCTTATTTATGAGAATTGTTTGTTAGTTTCAAAACACAGCTTATAGCTTTTTTGGTTATTCTGTAGCCTTAACATGGGGAGGTTTAACCATAAGGAATTTATATCTTATCCTTGACAAAGTCTTTACTATAATTAGTTCTAGGGTGGGTCCAAGACTCCTTTCATTTCTCTCCCATCTTCTTCTTTTACATTTTTCTCCCAGTAGGTACAGTCCAGGTGCTACTTCCAACTGCATTTGGGGACCAGTCTCATCTTTCTCCCTACATTTTAATCATTTACCTTACAAAAACAGCAGCAGTACTCTGGTTGTTATAATCCTCAGACGAGAACATGAAAATCTTTCTTAACTTAAACCACAAAACCAGTAATTTTAGTTCCAACGGGCCATCCTACTGGGCCCCAAGTTATAACTAAAAGCCATTAGTAATACGTTTCAATAATGGATTGAAACACAAAACTACTGAGAAACTTTATAAGTAAAACCCATGTTCATCAAACTAATGATGAAATAAAGGGTACATGGAATGATATGAAATCGTCAGATTTCCCTAATTGTAATAAGGCACTAGCACTAATCAGCAGCATTGAGAAAAACATCTTCCTTAGTCACATAGATTACCTGAGAAATTGTTAAGTTACTTCAAATTTTTAGGTTTTGTTCACCAAATGAACACAATTTTTTATTTTGTTAGCAATGAACAAAGGTTTTCTCACTAATCAAATGAAATTACCTTTTATACTCCACCAAAAAATATTAGGCTGTCAAAAGTTGCTTCCAGGGACAGTTGGAATTTTTCTCAACACATAAAACTTACAACCTTTAATGCTTGGTTCTGCAGCTTGATTGGTAAGCATGGAGCTCGTGTGACAATGGATTCTACCTTAAAAATTTCTTGACGGACCTAGACAAAAAAAATTATAGTACATGAAGTTACTCATAAGGCTGACCATGCCACATGAATAGTGCCAAATGATGAGATGACAAAAGAAAAAATTAAAATCTGGTGTATCCCATCCAGCGTTGTGGAAAAAAATATGGTTCCATTCCACCACCAAATACGCGTACAGTTGATAGAAGAGCCCCAAATTTTCCCAAATACGAAAGACCAACTTAAACTTTAGAACAAATGAACAAACACCAATGGGAGAGTATGCCTAAGTTGAGAATAATAATCTGTACCCCCAAGCTATCAATGTAGAACCGTTGAACAGAAACAGAGTCATAGACTAAAAAGAGAACCATGCTTTCGACATTCGTTGGCAAAGCGATGATTAAGAAAGGTTAACTTATTGTGCCTGTTTAACACAGAACTTTTCTTCTTTCCCCACAAAAAGAATAAGTTTCAATAAAATACAAAAAAAAAACAGTAAGAAAAAGTTAACAATATTAATAACAGTAATGAGGCAATGCCACTTCCTACTCCTTTTTGGACCAAAATCATTGCACAAATTAAAGCAGTTCACAAGGAAAAAATAATGCACTTGATTCACATCTTGATGCTATGAGACAACCATCCTCCCAAGCAAAAAAGGGGGAACCACTTAATAAAAAAAGTACTTAGGGGCGTTTATATGAGAGACAAGGAATAATATCCCAGATATTTTATCCCGCGTTTGGTGAAGGTATGTGTATTGTCAGTCTCGTGATTGTTTATCTACACCCATTGTATCACAATTAGAAACAATTTATCCCATTTAATATTATGGTGAAACAATTGGTCTTATTAATTACATAAAACAACCAATACAGGTTAAACATTTTCGTCATTCTATAAAACAACTGAAAACTCGATACCTCATGCCTTATATAGAAAAAAACATTATTATGCTGATAAGATTATTTCAAGAGTACCAACACATAAAATTTTCACAAAAATAGTAAGACATCCTAATAGTCAGCAAACAGCCAAACAGAACAAATAAATACCCTAGTCTCAAACAAGTTGAACAAGAACAAATACACCTTGGTACCCAAACAAGTCAATGACCTGTTTGGCCAATTAATTCATTGCAAAAAAAAAAAAACAAGTAAAAGGGTGTTATTCGTCATTACACCCCCCCCAAGTATTCTTCAAGTGATAAAATAGATGGCAAAAAGCTGAAAATTCTTAGTAAGAGAGAGAAAAATTATGGGTCGATCAAAAATACCTGAGAATCAGATGAATTTTCTGTCATTTGTATGTTTGGGGGTTGTGGGCTTTGCTTTTTGTTGTAAGTCAGAAAAAAACTAAATCTTGTTCATTGAAGATGAGGGTGCAGGCAAAATTGGAGTTTTTCTTCTTTGAATTTCTACAATCCATTTAATGAGTTTCACTAGCCAACCCCTTATGGTAGACGGCAATTTATATGGAATCGAAATTAATTAATTTGAAAAGAAAAAAAAAAGTTAACCATACAATTAAAGTATTGATTAGTAATTTTAATAAGTGATATTCGGACTTTTTAAATTTTAGTAGTTAATTTTTTTGAAAAATATTTTAAAGAAATTGATAGTAAATTAAGAATTATTTTATATTTATATTATTAGGACATATAAAGTTCATGAACTTTAAGGTATTAAAGAGCCATGTTCGATGTGACTTATTTTAGGTATTTCCATGTTAAAAATTATTTTTAAAATAGTTTTCTAGTGTTGAGATAAAAATTAAGAGAAGAAATGCTTAAGGGCTTTTTTGAGAATTAAATCATAACTGATATCTTTATATTTTAACGGTTATATAAGTTAGACACTCGAGAATGATAACTCAAACTACTAAATTTCAATATTGGATTGAATCCGATCGATATGCACAGCTACTCGTAAACACTATTGTATTTATGTTACTAATAAATTGACTAGAGTTTGAAGTCGGTTAAATAGCCTTTTAAAATAGCACTTATGAGTGGAAAATTTGAATTGACTATCGCTTGAAAACAGAGTTATGTAGGGAGTTAGTATTTCAATAACGATAGTAAATAGATATCAAATATCCAAAATTTTAAATTTTCGATTCGCAATTAATTAGGTAATTGGTTAAATTAAGTTTTGGCTAGGTGGTAATTATTTTGTTACACTGTATTGGAGGTATAGCTGAGACTGGATTGTAAGGTAATGTTAATACCTGCAATTCATTTTTATTTGTAATGTGGATTGCCCGATATATAATAGAATATCAATAAGAGATATCAACAAAAATAACGGAACAATCATAAAATATGTCCTTTAACTTGGCCTTCAAATTCACATTTATGTCCTCAACTTGAGTGTGCAAAGTAGACCACTTAAACTTGTACAAAGTGGAACAAATAGACACACATGTCATTTATGTCCTACATGATGTCCAACGGTATTTGTAATGTATGACTAGTGTGTTTATTTATTTAAAATGGATAGTTACAGTGTCCGTTTGTGCATTATGAAATAGGAGGTCAAAGTTAAAATTTGAGCCAAGTTTAGGGTTCCAATATATGTATTTGCCAAAAATTTAATTGATACAATAGAAATATATTTCGGTTGTTTATGTTTATTCTTTAAACTTTCACTTAGGAGTGTACAATGAGTAATACACATGTTGATTTGATATATTACCGTATTAACTAAAATAATTCGATATTGAAAAATACGAATATCAAAGGAAGTAATGTCTTGTACCAAACCTAAAAAACTCGAATTACCTTGAGTTCTAAATAACTCATAGATTACCATATCCAATACCCAATAACCAAAAAAAGAAATTGGTTAATGTTCCAATTTGGTAATCAGTTTTCGTCTTTCACCTAACATAGAGTTACGGGACAAACTTTTTTTTGTGACGTTTCACACATATATCTTTTCTGAAATTCCAACATAAAATTTGCTACAAATTCAAAATTGAAATTTATTGAAAGCTTGTGCATTTCCCGGATATACGAAAAAAATTATGATTTTCAAATTAATATTTGGACATGTAATTTGGAATTTCAAATTCTCCCCAAAAAAAAACATGAAATAATTTCAAATCATGATTTTTAAATTATTTTTAAAAATGTAAAACTTTGAAGTATAACAAAAAGACGCCTCAAATTAATTTTGCAAGAAAAAAATGCATGCTCCAACTTAAAAGAAAATGTATATCATATAAAAGGAATTATATCAAAGAATAAATAGGTTATTTGCCACCGTTGAGTTTGATTCATTTGTTGTTGATTTTAAGAGTGATTTCTTTGCAAATTTTATTTTGGTTTGTTGTTCTCTCGGCAGTTTTCCCTTGAACATGATTTTATGTATTGTTAGCTTCTAGCTGTTTTGTAAGGCAAAAAATTAACGTTAAACACCAATTAGATCAAGTAGGAGAAAAAAATATTCGAAGTCATTTTCAATATGTTACCGACGATTTTCATTTTTAAAAAATAGTTAATTCCGCCCCCCCCCCCCCCCCCCCCCCCCATACTCAGAATTAAATCGTGTATCTAAAAGTATAATTTATCTTAAGAAAACACCTATATATGTGTACAGTGGAAAAACAAATAAAAAGGCTCAAGTATTGAATGAATAATGAATTATTGAAGGAATGACAAAAATACCACACAAAACTAAACCAATGGTGGTTCAAAAGAAACACAACTTTTTGTGAAGTATTTGACTGAAAACAACCTCATAACAGATTTCTAAATGGATTTACCACTTCAAATAAAATAAACAGCCCATGAGGTCGTAAACAAGAATCATTTTGGTTTGGGAATTGGAAGAGGGGAAAAATTATCTTTGTTCATTTTTTTAAGGCTGTACTCTTTACAAATAGGACCACACATTCTTAGCATTAGCCAAATGGCTTTATGCAATACTATGGAATTATGTCCACAATCCATATGCCCGTGTAATCTCACCTGTGTATTCCTCCTGTAAACGTAAAAAGAAACACGACGAGATTTATTCAACAATCCTTCTCCATGCTGACATATATCAACAACGTATGTGCAAAAAACATAGAGAAGAGTATCACGGAACAGATACAGCAAGGCTCATATTTGACGATGGACCATCAGATACTGAATCATGCTTTCGCTTGTCTCCTACGTTTCAAAAATGGTTCCTTCACTCAATCGGTGTTCATTTCCTATACGTTCTTCCAATGCTAATAATTCCTAAGTAATCCAGGAGAAGAGATATAGGTGAACGGAACCCTTAAACAATTTGAAAGGAAAAAATTAAACCTCTCTGGTGCGTAATTTCCAGATCTCTTATTTATAGAATGAAAAAAATCCTTGAAATCAAGAATTAAACTAAAAATGAATTGTAAAGGGGGTTACAAATATGGAGAAAATCTATTACGAAGACTTATGATTATTCAACCAAAACCGTAATTACCTCATACGACATGTTATCAACCCATCAAGTCATGCCTCTATGTGTATATGGAATTGCTGCAGCGCCGTTGAGAAATGAATCACGCATCATATAATCCTGCCAATATAAAATATAAATAAAAGGAACCGCTGGTGCTACTAGACCCAAAATTCCATAGCTTTTAACAACCATTAGAATGAGATAAGTCTTAGATTAAGTGAGCTTCCTTCCTGCAACAAGGGCTCTTAAGATGGCAGGCTTTAGACTCCAGTCAATGCAAATAGGTTTCATCATCTAAAAAACAATAACAGGCCACTAAGAACTACAAAAAAAAATCCTGGATGGATGGAAATAAAAATAAAAACATCGTAGTACGGATTATAATATTGAGCAAAAACACTAAGAGGAAGGATAAAAATAAGGGTATTCCCACCATTAAAACTGCTGGAAAATATTTTTTCATTGGAAACCAACCTATGCAAGTTAACGAACGAATTACAGGTTTGTGGGGAGCAATCCTATTCAGGGGACACTAGGTGCTCACCTTTTTGGCTGAGCAGTATCATATCTTGCTGCTAATGGATTGATATGGAAATATTTGGCATGGTTTAGGCATGTAAGTGTTGAATAGGCTGTCTACTTAAGGCTTATTTCACCTTATATTTCACCTCATTGAAAAGAAGAAAAGAGAAGAAGATAGGTAACAAGCCTCATCAACGCAAATTTGGACAAACCATCGCTCTTACCAAGTTGTGGAGCACGGTTTTATTTACAAGCATCATCAAACACAAATTCTGACAAATAGTTTTAACCAACACAACCTAATTGCATTCTACGTAAAAATATCACTCGTCGCGAAAATAACAGAACTTAGGTTAATTTTGTTTCATACAGAATTTCTATGGCTGGACATGTTTACACTTTGGCCATATGTCTAGCGCTCAGCCTATGGAGCAAAGATAAGAAGTTAAAAGTAATTATGTTTAAACATTCACAGATCAGCAAATGATTAGAAATTCATCATCACGTGTTCAGATAACGAACTACACATTATTCATACAAAGTACATGCGTTAAAACAGCTGAAACATTTCATTAGGGTATCATAGGATCGAGAATAAAACCGCAGATTGCCTGTTCTGCCTCTCCGCAGAGGAAGGTAGGAAATGACGAATCTGTTGAATGCAAGCAGCAACATCGTAGAGTAATGAGAAAAATAACCGTAGATCAAAAGTATCTCAAAAGAACGGGCATGCAAGCAACATAAAACCAGCTGCATGATTCAAAAAGTGAACTTGACCACAAACCAAAATCCAGGACAAATGAAGATCATGCTACCACCCAATTACTAAAAGGTGAAACCATAACGTAACAGATCCTGAAAATATTAACGGTAAAAAAAATAATAGGTGCTTTCGATTCATATTCATGAGACTTAACATTCATTCTAAGTCACAAGTGTGGGCAACACAGCTCTAGAAATAATCCCAACCAAAACTATTCTCAGGCTATTAAGAATACACATATTCACCACGATCATTAAAAAAAAGCATATTCAGTACTCTTCTTGAACATCCTAACAAAACGACCCCTTAAGCAAAGATTATAGTTTTAAAACTCATCCAGAAGGTTATACTCAATGCTACTTGTCAAAAACAAACTATAAGGAGGCAGCTGTCTGTTTATGGTGATACTTACACTTGCACTTAAAGCGGGGCCAGTACATGATCCACATCCGAAACTAAATAGCAATCAAATGAACAACTATTATGTGTACCGTTTCTACATTAGCATACAAGATGAGCAACTAAGAAAAAGGGGCAACAACGAATAGGTAGTGAAAGGAAGAAATCTTCAGGAATGGGCCAAAAATATAATACAAGAAAGAAATACTTATACGTCCTCAGGCCATATACAAGATGAGGACAGTGAAAACATTCATGGAAAAACCAAAGTACAACAGTTTTGATATTATTATAAAACACAAACCTCCCGTACCAGTCTGTGGCGACCCTCGACATCAGAAGCTAAACCACGCGATCCACCCACTTCATTACTTGGAAAATTGGTCATTAAAGATGATATTAGGTGGTTTCGATGATTACGTCGGCTACTAGATCCCTGGCTACTAGATCGCATGAATATCTCCTGCCTCCTCCCCGGGAGAAGCACTGATGATGCAGGGAAAAATTCCCTCTCTGACTTTCCAAGTCGGACTCACAGGAGGTAGGAGAGGTCCTAGGAGAAAGTTTCTGAAGAACTAACGAGTAACTACTGGTTTGGCCTAAGTTCTGATAAGGTGTCCTTGCAGTATTAGAAGTTTGCATACTTGTCCCACGGCTTGAGTCAGAACTAAAGGCATGGTGTTCTGGGATAACTTCCATTTGAAGTAGCTGAACTCCAATTAGTTGAATCCTGTACCATAGTTTCCATTCTCGGGAGCTGAACAACTGGAAGAGGTACCACTATTAAGTGTCTTATTGAGCTCCATAAGTTAGCTTCATCCTCACTATCCGGGGAAAAACACACATTTAGACTTATGAATACCACCGGCGTGAATTAGAGGATATCATCCGGTGAACTGAATGCAAACCACCTGGAACACCAGAAAACGTCATTAGGGGTCATAATGGCTTCTGAGTTACCTGCATTCATTTGACTGTTAAATTGTTGTCCTGGATCCCAAATAATTAATACTGAACTATGTTAGGAGTCCACACGATAGAACCAACACTAGAATGCCCTAATTGGTCCTAGTTGACAGTAAACCAAATGTAACGGGTAATCATAATCTCAAGATTTTGCCACTCTCCCAGAATTTTCTGGCATGAGGTTTCCGCAACTCCCCTAGCACTAACGAGGAGGAATAAATGTCAGAGGCGCCACTCTGTACCAATCCTATGTCTTGAATACGATTTTCCAAAGTGATAAATATTCCTGCACGCTGCAGAGCTGGTGATATGTTTACTGCTGGCAGCACCATGTTACTTGGAAAATTGTGCGTTCTATTTCCGCCCTTCTAGGTTTGCATTGAGCCTGAACTTCTAACATCAAGACTGCCCAGAACTGCGTTCAATGACCTTGTGCGCTTGCAGGATACACCCCAACCGGGAGAACCTGAATATCCGTAACCCGGCCAATATCTAGAACCTACCTGAAGAAGTACCAGCATTGTTAAGAGACACCAGCAGCACGACGCTCCGCTTCCCTTCTCTGCTAGAAGTGTAGACAGTTGAAGATACACTTGGTCTCATACCAGCCGAGTGTCACCATGTGGTATATGCACTTAAGTTAGCATTTGCAGGACTGTGAGCCGAGGCCAGATTTGGTAAGCATATAAGGGCGTGCCAAGCAAATGATTTCCACCAAAATACTTGTTGAACGTCATGAGTGGAGGGCATTGGATGGTCCCAAATCGCCTCTCTTCTGAATTTGAATTAGTCAGCACATGATCACTTGATGAAGAACGGCCAGCATGTCCAATGCCTGCAAATTGGGCACTGGAGCTGCGACTCGCCTTTGTATCCCGCGCACTGCAGTTCTGTGTGGTTGTAACTAATACCATCACACGTCTAAAGACTTTCCTTAGCTAAGAAAGCCACTGAATTCGATAATCGACCCTCCATGAATTTCGCAAGCTATCCCAAGAGATTCGTATCTCCAGAAGCATTTACTTGAAGTAGATCCCTGATTAAGATCGACAGTTTTCTGAAAGGAATCTAGTATGCTTCTTTTTCTTGCAGCTTGGCCAATTTTGACAAAGCCAAGGCCTTTAATGCTACTAGCAAGGAATTCTGTCAAGAATTAAATTTTTAAATTTGATATTTGAAAAGGTTAAAGCTCATATCACTGGAGAAAAGTGAAAATAAGAGTCACTAAATTGGTTATATAACTTCTGATGCTTCTAAGATAGTAATTTCAGTCGGCGTATAACCAGTTTCACCAATCACAAGTCGAGCAGAACTAAGAACTCAATTGGTAAAAGCCTCTCTGTATCGAGCTGGCAGGCTTTTCACAGAACACAAATTACCTAAAGGAGCAAGAACAGCTTGTTCTATTAGTATGTAAGAACAGATTTTCAGTCTCAAATTACGCTTCTACACTGTTTCTATTAAGTAGAAACTTATCTACACCAGAATTGATTTTAGTTTCAGAGCAAGCTTTATTGGCTTCTTTGGTGTCTTCTAACAGCTCCTTACCTATAAGGTTTAGTTTTGTTCTAATGCCATCCTTCCTTACCAGGATTACTTTATCAGTTTTGGATATTAATATGAGTATAATCTAGTCACCGGATGATTTTATCTCCCACTTGTCATCACAACCATTGGAACAAGTTTCTCATATCACCATCCCCATCCCAAACAACCCCCTTAAGTTCTTAATTCATAAACAAACAATTCAGGTTTCAACATTCTCTCATTTCTGTAACAACTGAAACTGGATTACTCACACCTTAATATAGCAAAAACATTATTATGCCTGGATAAACATTAATTTCAACAAGTACGAATTGTAATCCGCACATAAAAATTTCACATTTCTTAGAGTTTATCAAAATAGTCAGTATCCAAGAACAAAGAACATATACGCCTAGTATCTCAACTCCTTAGAAATTGGCAGATCCAAATACCCAAAAAGAAACTCCCAAATCCCCAAAAAAATCAAGAAATTAATGGGTCGATCAAAATACCTGGAATCAGATGATCGGTAAAGTGACGGAAACTTTCTGCACTAAAAAAACCACAAGAAATCAAAAAACCACTACACTCAATACTATTGAAGAGAGAGAAGGAATGAAAAATTGGCAAGAGAAAAATGAGTTCTTTCTATGTAATAATAAACTGAGAGACATTAAGGTTGCGGATAAATGCTTATTTGTTTTTTTAAAAAGAAAAAAAAATCGTCAAAAATATCCTATGGCGATTTAATTTTGGTCAAAAAGAAATAATTAATTGTTTTTCAATGAGTCAAGTGCTTTTTTCCTAATATATATTATATTCTTTCGGTTTCTTGAACACTGTTATTTCTACCAACATATTACTTTTAAGAATTTTATCTTGTTTCTTCTTAAGTTTTAAATAATATAAATATCAAATATATTTTTTTCTTTTTAATTTCAATTTATTAATTAATAACTGGATATAATAATAATAAGTAGTGCAATTTTTTAGACGTACATTATTTATATTATCACTTTTTTAAAAATATTTTTATAATAATATATTAATTGAAGATGAATAATATCAAACTAGATTGTTAATTATCTTACAAATTTAAATTCAAAATTAGCGTTTTTATTTAAAATATATATCTTCCTCAGGTCCAAACTCAAACTTTTTTAAACCCTTGATTCAAAATTTTACTGAAGAGACTCTCCATTAATTGAATTGCGTCTAATAATTTTTAGCTTTTGATTTTCCCTTAATCTCAAATTAATTTCCAACAAATCCACCCACATTAAAAAGAACGTGACGGGAATGGTATGACATAAAAAATGAAAAAACAAATTTTAAAATTGCTTATTTTTATATAGAGGTAACATGTGTCAGACGTGTTGATCGATTTGAGTTTTACAATTGTATCAAATAAAGACTAGTTGTTATGATACTTTTTAATTCTATTAAATCAAATCACATCTAAAATCAACAATAGTCAATTTTTAACCTCAATTTTATTATTTTAAATAAATATTGTATAAACCTTTTTTGAGTGTGTTTTGGAAATTTTCTTTAGTCCTTTACTAAGATATTAATTATTTACAAGTGTTTTTCAGAAAATAACATAAAACGTGGAATGAGTAATAACTTGAAAATATTCAATAAAACAATAATAAAGGTCACATTAAGCAAAAAATTATAAACTAATAATCATAATTATAAATGACATCATATAAACGTACTAAGTCATTGTAATATTAAGAAGACTAGTAATAATTCTATACAAATTATCAACAATTCTTATATTTGTTCAGTATCAATTGCCTTACTGTCCCATGATTGACTTATTATCGGTGCTTACTCTAGGTTTTTCCATAAAATCAAGTTCAACGTGTTTACAATTAGTCGATTAATTTTAGTTGTGATTTGTAAATCTTAATTTATTGATTAGTTTATTGCAAATCAAAGCTAATAATACTTAAACACGGTAGCTCATTTCACGTGGAGACGATTACTTTTTTATATGTATTTCTAATATGATAGATATATTTTAAAATATATTTTATATTCGTCATGTCTCAAAAAAGAAATTGCGTAAAGTATAAACATTGTATTTCAAATAATAAGATTGTAAATTCAATAATCAAGAAAAAAAAATATGAGCTCTTGAATGAGGAAAAAAACTATTAATGAAAAATTAATATAGTTACGTACAAATAATTGAGGATACCATAAATTGACTGAATACATAGCTACCTTTAAACTGTGTTTTTTGGAAAATTAAAAGTGGATATTTGACTAGAGCACCCAAATTAAAATATTGAACTAATATGATAGGAAGAAGAAGAGGGAGATGCATTTCTATGTTAAAAGGCTCAATTTAGACAACTTTTTGGTCTTTGACCTCTTTAACATTATTTTTTAAAGAAAGAAATATTTTTTGTCTATTTTTATATGATTTGATTAAAATTGGGGTTGGAAAAAGAAACTAAAATAGTACAAGTCGGAAATTTCACGTTCATCATTTAAATACAAATTTAAATAATACGATCGATTAAATCTTTTAAATTCTTCTTTGTAATTCATAAACAAATTTGAAACTCTTTTATTTTTGAACTATTTTGTGTCTTTCTCTTTAGTGCTATTAATTCGGATAAGTTTGATTATATTTAAAACATCCGAATCAAGTGGAACATTATGTTGTATTTTATATCTCAATAATTGTCTCACCTTTATATTTTTGTCTAAAAAAAAGAATGACATTTGTTTTGTATTAATATTTCAAAGATGATCATTAAATTATTAAATCAATACAATTTGGCTTGTGGTTTCCATGGGTGCCAATGATTATAATTTTGTAGCAGGAATTAAAAGCACAATAGAGGGCCAACATTAAAACTAAAAAAAGTTTTTTTGCCCCAAAATTGTCCAAACCAACAAAAAGTTGCTTCACACGTGGAGATTGATTTAGTTAAATGCTTCGTAAAGTAAAATGCTTCTTTTCAAATAGAATTTAAGGGGTTTAAATTTAGTTAGCTAAAAATCTTAGAAACGAAAGTAGAATCATATTGATTATACGGAAAATGATGAAATCATTCTTATATTATACCAAATAGTTTAATCATTCTTTTCTATATTTTTTGAATTCAAAATATATTTATTCAATTATAATTCTGTTCAAATATCATTTTTATTATAAGTTGATTTAAATTTACCTAGTTTTGCCAATTTTGTTTAAAAAAAAAAACATATGACAGCTCATTAACAAATGAGTCATCTTCAACTAAAAAAAATAAGAATTGACATTGTGAGTTTTCATTTTATCTTATTAATTAATATAATTTCAAAAACGATTATTCATTAAAAGGTTCTGCTTTTACAAAAAATATTATTTCTTTTTAATAAATTAAGCGTATTTTTAAAATTAGTAAATAAATATTGCTATTTCTGATTTGCAAAAAAAAAAGGAATAACTTTCAATATATCAAACAAAATCATATTGTATCTTATAGCATAACAAGTTTGCCATAATACGCTCCAAGCAAAACTATAATTGTATAATTCGAAAATCTACATATAAATGGTATAATGCGGATCCTATTTCGCCCCCTTGCAATATTGTATAATTTGTTTTGACCATATATGACATCGAAGAAAAGGTTTATATATTGTATATTATAAGCGTTATAGGAAAAGAGGATATATGCTTTTCTCTCGCTTTATACAAAAATAGAAACACAATTTATACACTTTTGTTGTATAAAGTGAGCGAGTAAATTGCTATTCACGCAATGATTAATTCGTTTGAAGGAGAGAGATGGCGAGCGAGATTTGGGAGAGAGGGCGACTGGTAAAACTTTGACAAAACATTTGCTATGGAGCACAATCAAATCAAACTTTAGCTACTCCATTATTTAAGTTATTAGTTGTTTTATATACCATTATCCCTTTGAAATCACAAGCAAAAAGTAAATTGACTAATAAAAAGATATTGAGGGAGATAACTTACTTAAAATATGATTTGGAAAATAAGTCATTAATTAATGTTAAAGATAAAACATTGAATATTACTTTCTAATAAGTAAAAAAAATCTATTTAAAGTAATAAATAAGTAAAAAAAATTCTTTTATTCTTTTCAATCGGACTAAAAGTATATTTGCTCGAATGAATAAATTTACTCAAAAACTTTATGAATTTGGATCTTTGTTGAATAATTTTTTTCGGAAAATAAAATCAATTGAAAAACAAGTTTGTATATTTGAATAGGTTGAAAACCCAAGTTATTTGGTACTTTTGTCAACGAAATTGAGATATAATAGATTCATCAGTTGTCAGAGCAAAGAAACGCCATTTTTGATTTGCTCGAAATCACGAAAAACGCAAAAAAAAATAAATTACAAATATGAATTCCTCGAAAATTGACTGCTATGCTTTCTTCTCTAATTGCTCAAGTAATCCTTCTAATTACAGTCGTTTTTCCTTCATCAAATCCCTTTGTATAACAAATTCATACTTATCTCATTTCTTACACCTCCTCTTCTCCATTTTCTCTAGTTTCGAAACAGCCGTACTCATCTCGCGAACAAAGAAAACGTTATCAGTTTTCAGAATTCGATGCAACCGGAAGGCGAGGGTTTGACCCGGTTAAACTCGGTAGACCCGAATCGTTCATCCGGACGTAACCAGGATTGTTTCAAGAAAATTTTAATATAAATTCTTCACTTTGATTGGCTTGTGGGTTGTTAGCGCCTCGTTAGAGTGTCGTGACCCTGTTGATTCGCCACTTTAATCTAGCTGAGGGAAACTCAGGCTTGGAATTGGGATTTCCGATTGGCTACCGAAGCTAATTTTCAGATATTTCTCGGAGATTACTGTATCGGAATCTGTTGCTAAGTTTGTTTCAAACAATGTGTAGGGTCTCTGTTACTAATTTCCGGTTCTGGGTTGGGTTTTTGAATGCGGGTGAGCTGAATCTGTTTTCGAATCGATTCGAGTCGATTTGTGTATTCATAATTGCTGTTGGAGTCGTCTGTTGTGTAAGATTTAAGGTTAATGAAGAGAGTATTATAGCAGCTCAATTAGTGGGGATTAATCACTCAGAGAATTAGTAGTATTATAGCCGGTTTTCGCGGCGATAAGGGACTGCTTTCCAGGTGTTGAATTCACAACTCTGTTCCAGATATTGACAAAGAACAATCTTTTACGGAATTCACAGTTTGGGACAATGGAGTGAGTGTGCCACAGTTTTCGTAGGTAATGGAGATTCCCTTTGTTATTAAATTGGTTAAGTTACCTTTGATGCTACTGTTCCGCAATCAAATGAAGAGAAGTTCAACAATGAATCAACGTAATGCGTTTGCATAGTTATGATGTTCAGAGCGTGAGAAATTGGGGGTGTTTTGCGCGCGAAACCTATTGAATGAGAACTCAAGACTGTTGTGGCTTTATTGGTGCTTGTCGGATACTTCATAATATGTCGTTATCAAGAGAAGATTATTCAGCATGTGTGATGATTGAATGAGTATTCACTGACAAAGCAAGAGTTGTTTGAATCTGGCGGAACAGTAAAAACCGTATAGCATGTTCTATTAGACGTGAATTAGTCACAAAATCACAAAAACAACAGAGTTTTCAGTAACATTTTATACTTATTTAAAGGCAAAAACATAGTTGTGTACTTCAAAGTTTAACCCTTTTTTGGGAGTTTTGCATAATAGCAACAAGATTTCACCCTCTTCTGTCTTTAACATACACAGCTCTTCTGGTTGATTGTCAATGCAACTCGAAAGAAAATCATTATCGACTTGCTTCAAGTAGAAGCGATTGATATTTATCAACTTGCATTTGTTGTTGGGTAGTGAATAAAGTCCTATATATAAGCTGTAGGATACTTTTAATGGGGTAAGATTTTCAGGGAAAAATTATAGGACAATATCCTGTCTACGTCATGATATTAAAAACAACTAGTATCAGAGCTATTACAATGGGTGATGGGACAGCCATTAAAGGTCGAGTTCTAGTTTTACCGTAGCTTGGAGGACGAATACATACAAAGAAAAAAGCAATGGCTGTTGTGGGCCACAACACTTAGTTGAAGTGAGTGGCACACTGTTCAATTCTTAAATATTACTCACAAATATCATTAATATCTAGGGTAGTTATATGTATGTTTGGTGTGCCTTAGAACTGGTATCTGTTAAGAATGAAATACATTTGTTATAGCCTGCACTAGTCAGAGTCAATTTCAGTATGAATTAGTTTGTTGCATAAGTAATGGATGATATGAACAATTTTTCCGTTGCTCCAAGGCGCCCTTTCGTTAGGAGAAACTGTTATGGTTTGGGAAGTATTACTTCTTACATTGCAATCCTTATCTGAAACAAGAGAATTTGAAAGGCGGGATTTAGATTCTAACTCTTGAGTCCACCTCAATTCAGTATCTTGCTTGGACTTTAATTTATCAATATTTGTGAGGGATCAAGTATTATGTTATTAACTTGAGATCTTGATTGTTGCAGGAATTATACCTTGTAATTCAAATCCTAAATCCGCATTTGTTTTTTATGTTTTGTCTAGGAAACTCTTACTTGTATGTGTAACAGGTGTAAAGGCTAGAATTTTTATAATGTTTCTCAATCTTACGCAATATATCATACTACTGTTTAAGGTTAGCAATAACTTATAAAAAACTTTAAAATGTAATCCAATTTTTAAAAAAATTCAGTTAGCATCAAAGAAATTTGGATTGTGATCAAACTGGCTCTAATAAGTAAACAGAGAACTAAACATCAAAAACAATTAATCATGAACTTTTATCCTATAGATTTCTAGCGAATATAATTTACTGTACATTTATGTATAACGACATGTAGATGATATACACCCAATTCTATACTGATTAACACTTGTATACATTGAATATACACTATAACAATTACAAAAATTATCATTCTTTTTAGAGTTATTTTAGGTTAAACACACATAAAAAGTAAATTTGTATGCTATAGACCTATTTGGCTAAAAAGATTACGATTGGCTTGGTAAAAAAAAAACCTGTTACTCTGATCTTATGGACATCCAAAAAAATATCTGGATACGTACCCAACTCTCATATTACTGTGGCGTGTCAACAAATTGTCGTTTTTTTATTTTTTTAAAAAAATGAAGTAGAATTGGACTATGAAATTGGGAAATGAGAATTTATGGCTTAATGTAATGTAAAGCATATCTTGTAGCTCAATAAAGAGTTTATGCAAACACGCATGTATGGCCTATTGAGAAATAATTGGCTATAAACTCCGAGGGCTTTTTTTTGAAAACTCTCCCCTCTTTAATAAACATTTTTTTCATCAAATCATTTCGTTTAGGTTTTGTAAGTTGAATAACACTTTTACAGAAATAGATTTTCGTTTATACCATGAGAGGGGAACATCAAAAACTTGAATGATAGTAAAATGACCTAAATTTTTAAGAAAAACTTTCATATATAGCCAATTAAAAATAATTAATTACTCTCCATAGCTTTATAGTTTGAAATTATAATTGCCAAGCTACAAGTATATGGAGGAGAGGGCGAGCGGACTGGAGCAGAGGAGAAGGCGAGAGAGAGAGAGAGGGAAAGAGTGGGAGAAAGGTGAATTGATAGTGTATATTGGTTAGCTAATTGTATATTATACATCTGTATTATATATATGAAAGAGAGATTGGGAGAGGGAGGAGATAGGCGAGAGATTCAGAGAGAGAGAGAGGGCAGAGAGTGGGAGGGAAGTGAATTTGATATGTAGATAATTATATATTAGACATATACATTGGATATAGAGAAGCGAGATGTTAGAGGAAGGAGAGAGGCGAGAAGAGCGGAGGGCCAGAGAGGGGAGGGAGGTGAATTTATTGTGTATATTATAGATTATACATTCATTTTATATAGAGAAAGCGAGATTGGGAGAGGGAGGAGAGAGACGAGAGAGGAGAGGTAAAGAGTGAGAGAGAGGTGAATGTATGTATTATATGTTAATAAACTATAATATCTATAAATGGTATTGTATATTCTTGCGGGAATTATACAGATCGAACATGACTATTTCTAAAATCAACTCAGCCTACGTAATCAATGATAATGTTAATAGCGAGGGGATACTACTTATATCATTAAAAAAAGATATTACGTAAATAAAAATTTTGACAAGCCTCCACTCAAAGTAAATTTCTACGACAGACAAACATAGTCAAAAAAAAAACTCAATTGGGGCTTTTATTAATATTTAATTATAAGTATATTACTAAATTTAGAGTTCATTTTGATTAATCAGTGCTTTATTTAATCTAATCAACAGTGGAAGACACCCAACACGCCACCACCTCTCGACTTAAGCATACGAAAATTATTCCTCCCATAAGTATAAACTATGGGGATGGAGATTATATTCATTAAAGTCAAAATGTCAAAAGCTTTATCAATTACTGTTCCGTGTGTTTAAAAAATAAATAAATTGTTAAGATATTTTTCATTTTAACTTCAAGAGTTGTTCAATATTTAAAATTATTTTTTTTAGAGTTCGTTTTGTCATGTAATACGGTTATCATGATCTAATAATATAATATGAAATTTATGAGATATAAAATTTAGGGGTAGTATATTTCTCAATAAAAAATAAGAAACCCATAAAATGGTAAAAAACTATTAAAATAGCGCTTAATTTTTATTTAATCCTTATTCAATATAAAATAAAAAATTATTAAAATTGCATAATAACTTGTTACAGTGCTATTTGTTCTTTTTAAGTAAAGTTTTCATTTAACTTAATTCAATAAAAAAAATTGAACATAAAATTGTCGTGTACTAGTTTTAATAATTCAACAATCGATTGGTGGACTTGCTGAGTTAAAGTGACTTCTAAATGTTGTGAGAATAAAAGTTTATGTCCGTGAGAATAAATTAAATTTTAAAAAGTAATGACTTGTAATAAATTAGTAAGGGTGTGGGAATTAGTAATGGGTGGGTAGTAGATGATTTCTAAAGATATATAATAAGTTAAATTATAACTATAGTTGAGAGGAGTCATGTATTAAAAAAATATTTTAATATTTCAATTTAAAATTGTTAAAAAGTGCAATTTGAACCAAGGTAAATGACAAGGGGATTTTGAAGTCATAGGTGAATGGAGAAGGAATTTGATGTCACATAGGTAAAGGGAGGTAATTTATACCATTTCTATAATGAAGGGCTTTTAGGCTCGTTTTCCCTTTCATAAAATGTGTGAAAACCCCAATAATTCTAACTATTTTGTTAGTGAGGCAAGTAATATGAAAAAAGTCTTTCTCCGTTTAAAATGAATGATCTATTTTATGTATAGTTTCAAAAAGAATGATCCCTTTCATTTTTTGGCAATACTTTAACTTTTTAACTTTTCATGTGGCATGTTTAAGACCACCAGATTATAAGGGTATTTTGTTACATTGAATAATTTTTTAAATTAGATCAAAATTTTTTATTGTTTTTAAAGCCACGATCAAAATTAAATAATCAATCTTTTCAAAAGTTTAGCGGTAAGGCTAACTTCTACATCACCCTGCCAAGCCCTATTTTAATTTTAGTGTACTTTTTTATTTGGGAGTCTCGATTTTAAAAAATATTAATATTTCAAATCAATATTTTTTCATTAAATTAACATGAGAAAGATTTCAATTTATAGTATTACTTTTCGTTATATTTTTGTTAATATAGAAATTTAAACTGTAAATATTTGATAAAGTGATCTAGTTTTAAAAAACTAAACGGAGGGGCTGTGTCGTCCCTTGATGCATGTTTAATTATTTTATTATTAGTTTGTAATCATATTTGATTGCTTCTGATCTCTTAATACGGTTATATTAGTGTTACGTTTTCGCATGAGTGAGTATTATAGTATATCATGCTATTATATGTTATAGCGATTGAAGAAAACATACACTGTATGCCAATTGGTTTTTTTTGTTCATGTGGAAAAAGATTAATTAGTCCTCAACAAAGAGAAAAAATGATTACAAATGAAAATTTCAGTTACTTCGACTTTATTTTTGTATTTATCTTTCGACAAATTGTAATTAGGGAAGAAATTTGAACAAAAAAAGTATCTAAGCTTTATTATTTTGAATACTTCAAAAACACCAAATATATAATTGCTTGATTCTCTCGCTTTAAATTTTTCTTGGGGAACTTAATTACCTACCAAAACTTAACTTGTAGTGAGACTTGATTATCTAATTCAAATTCTTCATCAAATTAGGCACATCTTATAAAAATATTCTCTTTTTATTGTAACAAAATCATATAATTGATTGTCGTTGAATTTAATTTCGATTCCACCATATACTAAAAGAAATATAGTTTTAAATGTATAGTAGTTGATGCTTTAAATACTAAATTAAAGAGTTACAGGAAAGTTCAAAATGGAGTCCGATGAAAGTTAGTGACTTTAAAGTTTTCTTTGTACTAGAAAAACAAAAGATAGTTTCAATTACGAAATAAGATGGGGTTTTTTTGGGGGGGGGGGGGTAGCTATTGTGAATTTAAGAAGATAAATATTGTTACAACTTACAAATTAAATAGAGGAGAGAGAGGGTTGGGTTTCGAAATCAGATATTGAAAGGAAAAAAAATAAAGAGTTTTTTTTTTAAAAAAAATCGATGATAATATTATAGTTAATAAAAAAAGTGAAAAAACAATATCATATTGTCCGTTTTATCCTACTAATAATTAATGCTTTAGTTTGAGTAAGTTTCTCATATTATTTTTAGTTAAAATATATGAGCACACTTTGACAATTTTTTGTTTACATATTGAGGCACATTTTTCTTTTTTATGCTAAATTTTAGATAGATCATTAGTATTGATCTATTTTAGTTCACTTTTGACCAAATTTATGTATACTTAAAAAAAATTGGAATATCGATTCCTGTAATTAATAAATAATAAAAAAAAATGAAACATAATAATCTATATTAGGGTCTCACTATGGACAATATGAATGTTACACCATATTGATGATAAATTAATATAACACCATTATTTCACCATGTCGCCCCGCTATTGGTAAGTAAAATGGGTATTCTCGAAAAATATTTTAAAATTTTATTTTTTAACTATGCTTAATACAAAAAACTTATGACAAAGTCTACTAATTTCAGGCCCCACTTCAAGCCAATCTCTGTTAATTTTTTTTTTTAAAATAAAATATTTACATCATTACCTGTAATGTATAATAATTATTTCATAGTTGTTTACGTAACATTATAATTAAATGGATTGTTTGAAAGAGAATAACAATTGATTTATGTGTTTAAAATATATTTAAGCCCTCTAAAATCATGTATGGAACTACAAACGAATTTGATTCCTTTCCATTTTCCAACATTCCTGTTATTTTTTAAATTAATTATTAGATATAATATAAAATAATACCTTTATGTAGAAAAAAAGAAGAAGATACTCTCTCTAACTTTATTACGACACTATCGTCTCCACTATGATATTTATAAAATTAAAATATATTACAAGAGGTATGTAGATTAATTTTTATACATAGGAAAAACATTATAATTTATCAACAACCAAAATGAATATTTTTGGGTTTTTTAGGCAAATTTTAAATATATTTAAAAAAATAAAATATTTGTTAGTAAAATATTGGAAAATTATATAAATTGAAACTTATACTATTTAAATTACTCATATAGTTATAATTTGTTATAATTATCAATTCACGACCACCATTTTATACATTGGGCTGACTTGGATTTGAATTTATATAATTAATCATGTTGAATGTCTAATTAGCCAGAATATATAAATACATATATACTTAATACAATATTTAACATATATACCATATACAATTCACCTTTTCCCACTCTCTGCCCTCTCTCCTCGCTCTGTCCTCCCTCTCCCATCCGCTTGCCCCCTAATACAAAGTATATGTGTGAATACAATTATAATTATAAATTATATACTATCACTCTCTCCCAACTCTTACCCTCTACGTGTCTCTCTCCCTCGCATCGTCCTCCCTCTCCCTTATCTCGCTTGCCCTATATACAAATGTAGGTGTGATATACAATTAATATATTCTATATATATATATATATATTATATACATATATATATATATATAATATATATATGATATATAACTAATTCACCTCTTCCCACTACTCTACCCCCTCTCGCTCGTCTCTTTCCTCCCTCTGGATTCGCTCGACGTCATCTCCATCTCCCAATCTTCTGCTATTAGATATCCAATATATATGCTATAATATACAATTAGACATCCAATATACATATACAAAAACTGCATTCTACCACTCTTTCCTCCATCTCTCTTATCTTTCTTCTCTGTTCATGTCCCAAGTCTCATCACCTCTATTTCTTCATATAACATGTAGCTACAAAATATAATTATCAAATATTGCTACGGAGAATAATAAGTAATTTTATAGTGGCTAGAAGGGACAACCTGTTATCACAAAATCTAAGCAGAGGTAATCATGACGTATTATGACGTATTAAATAGTTTTATTCAAGTGGTGAGCTTGGTTGCAACAACTTCCATGGTCCCAAGATAACTCATTTATGTTTTTTTTTTTAAAAAAAAATAAGAAATAAAATTAAAAAAACACATCAAGAAGGAATCTCACCAAATTTTTTCTAGTTGGTGGGGTCTCAAATCTGTTTCATGCAAGGCTTACTGGGAACCCAGTAATTTCTCAACATTATATATTAATAGTTGTCTATTACTTCTAAATCCCCAAACTAAAAGAGAGAGGAAAAAAAACATATAACTAAGAAATAACATGGCAGAAAATGGTGCATAACGGGAAATCAAGTCTCTAAAAAACCAAGAGTAGGCCACAAGAGTCTTTTGCAAAGCGATGCTCTGTATCGTATAACAATTTCGAAATTGATTCAGGCATTTTATTTATTACGATCACATAAGTATTATGATTTTTAAAGTTACATACATATTAGAGACGAGCGGCACACAAGAGGCCAGAACCCATGAAGAGGCTTCGAGAATGGATGCTAAGCATCCATGGTGAGTACTCTAATTAAAAAGGTTAATTAATTGTTATGAAGAGATTAGTGAATTATGGAATTTGTTGGAAACAGGAACTCTTATGACAACATCTGCCTGATGTGAGAAGGACAATTTTTGAATATGTTATTGAAATTGATCAATGCTAAAAAACACCCTGGAGCTTGGTGTTTACCACTGGCATTCTCTTATTGCTACTGCGCTTGCTCTCCACATGATGGAAAGGTACATTGCTTTACTATGGAGTTAAGAAAATAATAAGAGTTTTTGAATTTGTGATTCTGAATTTAAAATGTTGTCAATGTAATAAAATATCTTTTAATCTTGTGGCATTAAAACATGTCACTGTGAACAGGAGTAATTAATAAAACATTGTGTTTGTTTTTGCCGATATTGGAATGGATATAAACAAGGAAAATACGAAGAAATTGGTGTACCCATAATCCACAAAAGATGGTGTAATGTAGCATCACAGATTGATTTCGAGAGGGCCCTGCTTTACCTGTTCTGATATATTAGTTGAAAGACGTTACGTTATCAGAGTACCTAAATGATAATAAAATAAAATTAAATAACTTCTTAAACTAACAGTAACTTTTTTTTTTATTATTATTTTGCCAGAAAAAGAAGCACGGTACCGTCACCGACTTTCATTTTCGTGGATGCGACAAGGATAACTACATCAATAACCACAAAGGATATAGAATTATGTGAAAGTTGGTGGTGTGATGGATACGGACAAACACCTATGGAATGGTTTCAGGTGGTCCGCTCCACCGATGCTAATTGAGGAAATAGTCTAGGTATTATAGAGAACTTCGTATATTGTGAATTAACAAAGCTTTAGCGGCGATCCAAGGATTGAGTTGTGATTGTATGCTTCCGGTTGGTGATTTGAAACCTGTGCCGCCGTATCACCGATTTATTCTATTACGTTTGTTTTGTGCAATTATAAATGCTCGTATCAATATCTCTATTACTAAAAAAAATGTATTTCGAATATTGCATTTCCAATTATAAGAAATATTAAGATTTTATTTATATTTCACTTTGAGAAACATTTTCTTATCCAAATGATATTTATTTTATTTATCTTGTATAAATATAGTTTTCTTTTAATCACCTTGATAGAAATTAAAAGTCCTGAATATGAAAATTAAAATTTGTATCGTTGTTAAGCCTTGAATCAACAAAACCTTCACTTATTAATCTGAGAATAATATTATTCCTTCAAATTATTTCATTACGTGGCATATTAGCCTCAAATGGATTGGTTTAATTTTTGTTTTCAAAAATCAAACTTAAGTCTAATGAGACATAAGTTTCCTGGGAAAATTACCTAATAAAGTAAATTATATTATTAATCACCCTCATCAGCTATAGTTTGCTTAATTATCACTTTTGTCACTAATATTATAGTTTAATTATGTGGGCTGACTTCCAAATTGTATACGTAGCAAACATGTATGTATGTTAATTCGTCAGACATACAAATACATATGTATAATATACCCATTATATAACCTATATACATACAATTTACTTTTTCCACTCTCTGCCATTTGTCGCTCGCCTCTCTCCCCATCTCCCTCATCTCGCTTCCCCTCTACAAATGTATATGTATAGATACAATTATATACATTACAATTCACTCTCTCTACTCTGTCTGGCTCTCTCACTCACCATCTCCTCCCTTCACGCGATCTAACTCGACTCTCTCCTCCCTCTCCCATCTCTCTTGTATATATACAAATGCATATGTATAATACCATTTATCGAACCAAGTTATACATATATGATTCACCTGATCCCACTCTTTTCCCCTCTCTCCGCCTCTCTCCTCTCTTACCAGTCTAGCTCGCTCTCTCCTCCATATAACATTAGACTAAATGTAATCGTTACTATAATATAAAGAGTAATAATTATTTTTAAATGGCTAGGATGTGAAAGTTTCCCAAGTTCTTTCAGGGCGGAGAGAGAGTCTGAATTTCGGGAATTAACCTTTTTCCGCAGGTAAAAGCAGAGGCCAGATCCAAGACCAAATAGACGCAAAGGGAAATACTGTTAACGGGCACAATTAATCTGTGGCCATAGGCCCCAAATGTTTTAGCTAGTGATAAATAGGACTTCGATGAACAAAATAGAAACAACTTATAAAATAAAATTAAAAATAACACGTACACAACAGTTAAGATGGGGAAAGATCAAGGGATACAACAAAAGGGTGGAGGAAGAAAACGACTGAGGGCATAGAAAGTAGGAGGGAAGCATATCAAGAATAATATATTTTATCATTAATTTTTAAAAATAATATTACTATTTAAATAAGTACAAATTACCTTATTTAAACCAATGTAGTAATTGAATTGATGATTTAAGTTACTTTTTTAAACAATTCTTAATTAATGTATTTAAATTCAAAATTATAGTTAACCTTTTTTAAGATAACTACAAAATAATAGGATTTATCAAAATCTAAAAAACAAATTACAGTTTAAAAAAAAACTTGGTAAAACGTTATCTAAAAACAATAAATAAATTTATATTCCCCAAATTTGTTCTCCCCAACTCTTCAAAATCATTACTCTGGACGCCTATCAAACTTTCACCAAAATTTGCCAAGCTAAATTTTTATTTTACCAAAAAGTTCTCTCAAAATCAATTCTCTTTAACAGTCTTTCTTCCAGAATCTCAAATAGTTGCATTCACATCTTCATTTTAGCATCAAATCTTCAACTCTTGCGAAAACAAACCGTTTACAAGTCGACAATAGGACAACGAAACCAGAGAAAGAGAAAAGTAGAAGATTGAATAAAGAAGCAGCTCAGACGATTTCATGCTCATTTTCAAAATTTTAATCCAACACAATCCAAACCTTCATCTATTACAGTAAATATAGATCAGGAAATCAAACAATAGAAAAAAAAAAAACATCCAAGGAAAACGAGAGAAGAGAAAAGGGGAAAAGAAAAGAAAAAAAAAAGTAGATGAATCTGAGAGAGAAAAGGACGAAAGAAAGAGGAAGGAAGAGGATAAGGAAAAGAAACGAGGAATCATAGATTATGAATCTGCATTGTGGAAGAGTGATTAAAATCAAATCAAAAAACCAAGAGCATCTGAAATCGATACTTCACCTTTACAATGAAGAAGAAGAACGAAGAAAGAAACAGTTAAACCCAAAAAAAGTTCAAAGGCTAGTAAAAGTTTAAATTTTTTTTTTAATTTAAACTTTTTTTATGTGTCTGTTTATTTTATTTTCTGTATTTGGGTATTAAAAATAGTTAAAAGATAAATTTTATGTAAATAAATAATGTATGAATGTGTATGATTCACTGTAGAAATTACAGATTCTCATATTACAATATCAATTGCTGAAACATGTATTTTTTAGTATTGATTCACTGTATGAATTGTATGATTAACTGTATGAATTGTGTATGATTCACTGTATGCATTTTGTTATGAGTCACTGTATGAAATTTGGTATGATTCACTGTATAATAAAAGTGTATAATTTTTTGTATCAAGTGTTTGAACTGTTGCATCGTAATATCCATAATTAGTTATATTATGTTTTGATTTGTATATTTTGGTGTTGAATTATTGTGTATGAAAGAATGTTGTAAGTTTGTTTTGAAATGTGTATGATTATATTGTATTATGTTTTGTATACTATGTGTATGCATTATGTATTTTTCCAAATTATGTTGTACGTTTGTTTGAATTGTGTATGATTTCACTGCATTATGTTGTGTATACTATGTGTATGAATTATGTATTTGTCAATAGTATGTTGTACGGTTTGTTTGAATTATGGTATATTAACTGATTATGTTTTGTTCTTATGTGTATGAATATTTGTATGATTAAGTATTAATTTTTATAATTTTTTAGGAGAAGAGAAACAAACACATTTTGTCTTCATGTATTAACATTGAATTGGGTTTGCTGCAGTTTCAAACAATCCTAGATGAAACTACCTTTTGGATTTGTTATAATTTGCAATCTACATTAAAATCTCATGTCAATGTTGAGACACTTAATTATAATGGGGAATGAAAATGTAGGTAAATGACATGTTGCATAAACTAAATGGTAAGCGTTACATTCTGGGTTAAAGAGTTTGTGTTTATAACTGGTTGAAATGTGGACCTGTTCTTGATTTGATTCAAAAACTGTAAAATTATTTTTAACCAGTAATCCATTTAACATCATTCTTCTTTTATTTACACATGAAAATACATTTAATATTACGAATATTATAGTAGAACATTGAATAAATGTATCACAAAAAAAAAATATATCAATTTAACATATGCAATATAAAATGGGAAAAAAATACGACACATTACTAAATATTTAACAAACAAACTAACCTGATGAATTCATTTGCCACCATGTTTAATTAAAATTGAGCACACAATTTTCTCCATTAAATAAATCTAAAACTTTTTAACTTCATTTAATTGGTTTTTTCAAAAAAAAAGATAAAATATGACAGAATTCGATAATTCGAAATAGTTCAATTTCAGAAAAAAAAATGATAAGTTTTAGGAAAGAAAGATAACAGAATACATTTTTTAAGGATAAAAAATAAAAAATAATTACCATTAAAAACAGATGAGATCATTAAGGTGCCTATTATAATTAATTATTTTAAAATCCCTTAAAAGGTGCACTTTTGTTATCAGTTAATAACAATAACTAAATTCATGGAATTTCCAATTTTAATTAAATAAATATTACAATATTTTAATTTAAGAAATGCCTATAAGTTGATATATAAATTTTAGATGAAAAATCAAACTCGTATGCCATAACTTGAGAATATGACTACATATATGCTATATATCCAAATTTCACAAAATAAAAAAGAACAACCCTATACACATTTAAAGGTTAGATATATCGGTTATAAAATATATTTTTAAAAATAAATTACTATAGTAGATTATTATCGAGTTTATAGCAATCAATTAAAAAATATATTTAATTAAAAATAAACTATAAGTAATTATTTACATAGTAATTTATGTTTAAATATTTTTTATTTTTTTACAATTAACTTTTTTTTAAAATAAAATAAAAAGGAAAAAAAACGTTTTTATGTATAAAATTCATGAGTAGCACTAATTGTGAGATTTGAATAATGTAATTAATAATGGATAATTACACAAATGTAGCACATCATTAAGGAATTCAAAAAGGTATTAAATTATTCAGTTTCTTTTTAAAATGCTTCAATTAGTTAAATCAAAATTAAAACATGCATTTTTTTCCTTTTTTTTTCTTATCCCTTAAATTTTTAATATAAATAATAAATTATTATTAATTAAATTTATTGATTAAATTTTCACATTATAAGTTACCTTTTAAAAAGAAGAATCTAAATAATAGGGATTTTTTGATTTAATTAATTTCTATTATCGATGGTCCAATAACGATTCACCCCCATCTCAACCAATACATACCAGAATCTTCACCCAATACAATCATCTCTTCCCAACACGCAAAGATTTTTTTTTCTACCTAAAATCCCCTCAATCATCTTCCCCATTATCCCTCTCAGATCAGTTCATCCCAAAAACCAACATCCCTCTTAGATCAGTTCCGCATCTACGTTCCATATAAAACCGTCTAGGAAAGGTAGTGAAACCCCAAGTAAAAGAAGATTCGGTCGATGAGTATGTTGACTTTCAGTTCCTTCATTCGATATATGTCACAAACTCAAACGGCAGAAATCAAAGAGGAAAGGAAGTGTATTCAGTTAATTCGAAAATGAAAAAAAAAAATCCTTGAGAAAGAGCAAAGGAAAGAGGCAAGAAGAGAAAAGGAAAAGACATTAGCACATCGTAGAATCCGATTCCGACTTTGTGAGGATTGTTTTATAAAAAATATCAAATCAAAAAAAAAAGACCATTGACATTGACCTCGTATCAAAAGAAAGTTTTCAAAAAAAAAAACGCATCAGAGATTACAAGTACAAATAAACCCAAAAAAGTTAATAAAGTCAAAGTAAAAGATTATTAAAATTTGGATTACAATGTGTGCGTTATTAGTGTATTATTTTTTGATTTTCTTATTGTTAAAGTATACTAATATATGAATTTTGTACGATTTCTGTATGAGTTGAGTTTTTAGTATTATACATTATAATTATATAGCAAGAGTGAATGATTTAGTGTTTGTATGTTTTGTATATGATTAATTTGAATTAATCAGTATATGATTTGATACATAATACAAATGTATTAATTTTGTATGATTTTGTGTATAAAATAAGTGGTATTATGATACAGGATTGTATGCATTATGTATACCTTTGTATCATTATATGTATGAAATAATAATTATGTCCAGTAAAATATATGTGTATGAATGGGGGGGATGAAAAAATTTTAAGCTTTTTTTTGGGTTTTTTTTGTTTGGTAAAAAAAATCCTATAATTTTGACTTTCTAGATTAAGTATGGCAACTGTATATTTATTTTTTGATTTTGATGTATGATTGACTTATTCATACTAGATGAGATAGTTTGAGTTTAAAGTACAAATTAGTTTTTTTTTTTAAAATCGAATATATGTATTATTATTGTATGAAGGGTGTATGAACTAGGCATATAGTTTTTTGATTTCTGTATGAATTGAATTAATGTCCATCGAATATGTATTAATATGTATGGATTTTTGTATGATTTGTGTATGATTAATGAATGGTCAATTGAATATAACATTGTATATCTAATTTTTTTATGGAATTTTATAGTATAAAAAAGTGAATAATTAGTTTCAAATTTTATAGGAGAAGAAGGTTCAAAAAAACACATTTATCTTCTGTCTCAAAACATTTTTTGTTTTTTTTTTGATTATGTTCGCTAATTGTTGACCTTCCTTTGTGAAGAATAAAGTTTCAGCAATTTTTTACAAGAAACCCAATTTGAATTTTTTACTGGATTAATAACATAAAAATTAAGGTCAATTGTTGCGTCATACTTTCCTTCTAAATATGAACATGGCAGGAGGATGACATGTTCATATCAATTGTTGAAATGGTACAGCGTTTTATTTGCTTAAAAGATATTTGAAGGAATATAAAAATTTTAGACGTCTGTTGTAACCGGTCTAAAATTGGACAATCTGATTTTGTTTCTGAATCATCTGTTCCAAAATAAATTAATTGCCAGACAAAATTCAGAGAACTGACAAAGTCCCCAAGTCAATTTTTTACCATAATTTAAATTGAAAACTTTTGGGATGAAAATGGACCAGTTTTAATCAGTTCATGTAATTATACACATTTAATATATTCATTCACTGTCCTACAAAATTACTCCAATTTAAAAACACAATACAATTTCAATACAAAATTAATACAAAAACATATTTTCAAATTTCAATAGAAACTAGAATATTCTTTTTTTTTTTAAAAAAAAAAAAAAAACGACTTTCATTAAAAACAATGATACACGTTTGGATACTTTTCACACCACTAATATACACAACGTTAGACTTCAAATACGCTATACGTAACATAACGGTTTCATTCAAAAAAAATAACAAATTGTATTTCAGATAATACAGTATAAAAAAAATCAAACACTGTTCTACAATTGACATTATTTAAAATCAACCTGATGAATTTCATTTTCACCATATTTCAATTATATTGACATAATGTTCTCCATCAGATTCAAAATCAAATTATTTCAAACGCCAAATGTATTGAGGTTACTAAAAAAACGAACTCAAATAGGCAATATGAAAATGAGTCGTAAAAATTTCGGGAGACAATGATTCTAGTTGATTAAATCTGAAAATTATCGTGAAAATTGCGAAAAAGATTGAATTTGCAACGATGAGGCAAGTAGGTTTTCAAAATGCCAATCTGAAAATAAATTGTTAAAAATCTGGTAAAAATCTTTTAAGGAATTAAACAAAAAAAGAACATCATTAAACTAACTAGAGATATTTAAGGCAGTTGATTGCTAATATGAAAATTTTTGATATCTCTAAAAAACGTGTATCTAATATTAAATTAAATTAAATCCCTTAAAAAAAATGCTAGATACAATTTCAAAATGTGGCTAGCAACTACATTTAATGTATTCATAAAGTTTCCATTTTCGGTTATTAGTTTGTCCGTATGTGTTAATTAGGTCTATTATTATCCATATTAGTTTATCATTTTTAATTAATTGTTATAACAAATATTTTAATAAATTCTAATTAAACATTATATTTAATTAATAAAATGATTCTATAGATTTAGGTATGACATGTTATACATGAAAATTCAAAATTTGAATGCTATAACTTAAGAATATAAAAATGTATATACCTAATTACAACATTTATAAATGATTCTATTATATTCTTATGTTTTGGCCTATTGATTCTTTTTATGATAAAAAGTTTACAAAAAATTAGTAGACACGTGTGATGTGTTGTCTATGTGCAGAATGGGATGCCACATAGGTTGCATACGTATATTTGTAATATTTAGACAAGTTTAAACAGAGGTGGATTCTAGAATTCGGGAGGTAGAGGGGTGCATCTCATTAAATGATAAACGGACGATTCTCATTTTAGGTTAGGTTCGAATTCATTTAGTTTTTCGAATCTATCAATAATTGATCAAATACATCTTTAGTTATATTCTATTCTTTACATATTCTAATATTAGAGTATACACCTTATATAGTGTTTTTTTTTTTATTTCCTTAAGAATAAGAGACCTATCCTCTATAACTTTGAGAAAACAAGAAATTTTCACCTTAAATTCCAAGTTGTATAATCATCTAATATAATATGTTGAGAAAAAATAAAAATTCTATTCGATGAATTATCTCCACTTAGTGTGACGTTAAAAGATTGAAAGAACCTTTGGATCACAAGCTTTCACAGATTATATCCAACCATTTTAAAGCTTTTGACAAAAAAAAATTGTTTAAATATATTTGTATTAATATCTATATGACGTTCAAAATTTAATATTAATATATCATTAATATAGAATTTTACACAACACTAATATTAATTAAAGATAAGTAATAAGAACTGAAGGCAAAGAAAAAAAAAGAAAAAGGCTGAAAGCCCTATTGCAAACAAAGGGATAAAAAGTATTATTTGCTGGATGGTATTTTTGAACCTCACGTGTTGTTGTATGGATGCACCTTGCAATTGCGCCATTGAAACCAACACACTTACCAACCAGAGAAGGCAAAGAAACCCACCCCCCAACCATATACTATACACTACACACTACTACTCACCTCAGGACCATCTCACATATCACTCCCCAAACACAGATAACTAGTTTGCCACTCAACCCTCGCCTCAAACCACTGTCATGCCATAACATCCCCCCACGCACCTCGCACCGCCCGCGTCCCTCCCCCCCCTCAGCCCAACCCTCACCCCCTGCTATCCCTACTAAATCACCGGGCCCGTCCCGCTTCCACCATCATATCATATCTGATCCCCTTAGACCAATCTACTTTTACCCCACACCTCTCTACCCTTCGATCTTACCACCTGCTCCTCAATCATCAACAATCTCCCACCAGTCTAATATCCAACAACAATCCTCCCCCGACCGCCCCGCCCCCATATTTTCCGTTACCCCCAACTCCATCCGTATTTTTCCCCTCCTTCAAACCATACAACATCATCCTCCCGGCCTTCAGACACCTCCATACCTGCCCTCTCTGCCCCCCATTCCCCCTAACTCCTTCATACAAATTCCTCTGCCCCATCTTCCTCAAATCCGCTCTTCTTAACCTCTTCCCTCAATCCTCATGATCCGCCAGTGGCAGTACAGTATATACAAATTACTTTACTTTTATATATATAATAGATATATAGATATTATATAATATCTATATATACCTATATATATATATATATATATCCATATATATATATATATACACGAAAGTTTTAACCGAGAGGTTGATGGTGCTTTGTGGGACCTCAACCCTTAATGCTAGATTCACTCTTGATTTAAATATCGTTGTGTAACTCAAAGTTCGAGAACATTAAAAACAAAATAAGTTACGTAAAAGTCATAGATTTATATATTTTTTTGTATAGCGATTTAGAATCATGATCTAAAATTGTACTTTTAACAAAAATAAAAATCTTGTGAGAAAAATGTTAAATCATAATTTAAATAGTGATATTTTAAATAAATAGTCTAAGGATTTGTTGGTTTTCCCAAAGAGTATTGCACAACATTTTAGAATAGGGAAAAGAAAACACATCTAAATAGTAAACTAAAATACATTTGCAAAGTCAGCCTGATTTTATTGATATCAAACGGTTGAATCAATATCTATTTCCACCAATCAAAACACAATATAAGTACAAGAATGGGAAAATGCCCTAAGTTCCTCTCAAATCTATGTCTGAAATCTCAGAGACACATATGATATACTAAGAGTCTATTATTTCCTTGAACTATATAAGCCATTTTCTATTCCTTGCCTACGTGACACTAGTTGAAAAAAAAAGTTAATCAGCGTTGAACTACAAAAGAGAATATTCGTAGACAGAAAAGGGGTAGGAAAAATTACTAATATAATAAGTTTAGGACGTAATAGAACCTGAAAATTTCGGGAAATCAGTTAAGGAGATTCATGATTATCCTAAGATAAACTAAAAGCGCATATGATTGAAAAATCTAGAAATATATGACTATTGTTCAACATTTGGTACTTTGTAGAAAGAAAAAGAATATTACCAATTACCATTTATGATCATCCATAAATTTAAAATGATTCAGCTTGATGAATAGTGATTTTGTATATTGATATTTTTCCAAATGTTAAAATTCTTTATGTGCTTTCTCAATCGAGCTCATATATGAATACCTCCTATATATTATCCAAAATAGTATATAAACAAAAAATTGATCTTGCGCAATTAACTTAGAAATTATGATTCATTAGAAGAAAAAAAGACGAAAAAATAATACATTAGCTATCTATCAAAATCATATAGACAAATCAACAAAAAACAAGAACCTAAGTCATACGTCACGTCCTTTTCAACTTGAAAAAAAATCTCTCAATTGGACCAAGACATTAATGAATATTTAATCTTAGGCAATTAAAATTGGGTTTAAAAGCTATAAAATCAATTTTAGCATTTCCTCTAAATAAATGAAAATAATATCGACACTAAAAACTTCCAGTAGAGCGAACGTCAAATTCAATTAACATAATTAAAATAATAATTAATACTACTCATATTACAATATTCTCCTAAACATATTAAGTAAACTATTGGGTTATATAAATTAAAATTTATTTTTCACTTTTATCTTTAAATTATTTTTCTAAAATTAACGTAATTAAGAAACCTCGTTAATAATAATAAAAAAAAGTCGAACCATTCTCCTTACCATCTAAAACAAATACTTTATAATATCAAATTTAATTATTTAAAAGGCCAGCCCCATCCCCTCTCAAAACGGAATAGAAAATTGTAATATTCAGATCTAAAATATAACACGGTATGCTTTCATATAAATATTAGTAATTAAGTTTCACTTTAATATAACTCCAAGTTAACAGATTTATCGTGAAGAGATTTAAGAATATAACAATCCACTTATAAATCGTTAAAACCTAAATATTATTTCTACCAAGGGACTGATAGATTATAATTTGAAGAAGATTAACATATACCAAATATAATCAACTTAGCTATTTAATTTGACGATTTAAAACAATATACAAAATTGCTTTTTTTAAAAAATAATAATTGAAAGGGTTGCTAAAGAATACAAATCGGAACTTTGTGTAAAAATTAACAAATAACTGAATTAAAAATATCTGTTCAACTAAATAGATGTCGGTATTAGAGGGCACCCAAAATTGGGAAAGGATATATGGAATTGCAATATAATTAATTTCACAAAATAATCCTACAGAACCAAAAATGCAACAACCTAAGTTAAACGCCACAAAAAAAAAAAGGGGATAATATTTAATACACCAATAATAGTTAGAAAAAAAAACTATCGCACAAAGTAGTTGAAGAGTACTAAAACAACATGTGATATCTCGTAAGGAAGGTTAAAGATTAGAATTTTTTTTTGTTTTTATCAAACATGAGCGTTTATTACATTAAATTTATTTGTAGAGTTGTTGTGGTTTTTTTTTTAAGACGTGAATTCATTGGTATTCAGTCAGTAGCAATAGATTTTTCCGGAAGTTTATTTTAAAGGGGCTAAAAATAGATATAAAAAAATCAAATTTTAGAAGTTAGTGAATTCGAGTATATTAGGATTGGATTAAACCTCGGTTTCAAATATTTTCAAGTCAATTTTTGACTTCGAAACGTAGTGACGAATATAAAAAATAAGTTAATACTCAAAAAGACTTAAAATAAGTTACAAAGTGTTTGATCAAGTAAAAAATAACTAAAATAAATCAGAAACAAAAGTACGGTTCTGCATTTTTGACCTAAAAGGTTATTACAGTTTGATTTTTTATTTGGAATTATAAAACGAATTGTATTATTAAAGTGTATAGATACGATTATATACAATTTGAATTTGTATTAAAATAAGAAGAGAGAAAGAAAAAAGAAATGGGCAGTGGAGTATGTTTTAGTGTTATAATTATAAGTATAGGACGAGAATATATGTACTTGCATGTGTGTATACAATTTTCTCACGCTTTATACACAGAACGCAATAATTTATAATTTCGTCTTCTGTGTGTATAAAGTGAGAAAGGCGAGGGTGGGAGCGAGATTTGGAGGGGAGCAGTGGCGAGCGAGATATGGAAGAGGGGAGAGAGAGGACTAAAATATATATTTATACAATTTCTCTGCTTTATACAATGAGAAAATAATTTGGTACACTTGTATTTGTATCAAAAAATGAGGAAGCTGAGCGAGAATTGGAGGATGTGGCTGAGGGAGATATTTGGGAGAGCGGCGTCTTGGCAATTTTTGCAAACTTTTGCTATGGGAAAAACAATAAATCAAACCATAGCGACTCAATGTTTTAGGTTATTAGTTTATTTTTATATAAATTTTTTTTTATAAGCCAGTCCCAAAGGGCTCTTAAGCTATTTGGATTGCTTTAAAAAAATGTTTTCCCAAGTAAAAAAGAATAATAAAAAAAATTTTAATAAACGAAATGATTTTAATACAAATAAAAAGTATACTAAATCTACTTTTGATTTTGGACTATTTTAAGTCATTAACATTCATTTTTAAGTCATCTTTAAGTTTGTTCAAAACACCCCAACTTATTTGAAGTCATTTTTAATTTATTCTAACTTAATTTCATTATTGTTTAAACACTGCAAGAAAATCAAAAAAAAACTGACTTAAAAGATATTTGATAACTTTTGTGAAAATCCAATGTAAACACACTTCTTAGTGTCTATAAGATGAAAGTAATAATTTTAAACTAAAAATATAAAATTGTTATTGTTATTTCATCTATAACTCACGTTCTTACTTATTTTGAGAAGTAATGAAAAAAGATTATAATAACAGCTCACATAAAGAGACCATAATTGGGAATCCGGGATAACAGAAATTCAAAAACTATAGTTATTTACTATTATTGTACCATAATTTTAAAGTATTTCATGACTAAAAGGTGAAATTTTAATAAGAAGTCTCCATGTTAAATTGACGGATTGGACGATGGTAAATTCACGATAATCAAATCGGAATAAGTAAAAATGCTTTTTCCTATTTAAAATCGTTGAAGGATTCATTTGTTTTTATTTAGTCTAAAGTTAGGGCATGTTTGCTATGTGTCAGCAAAATTGTACCCCATAACAGGACGGGACGAGCCTTTGACGCCGGCCGGTACGATTATTGTCCAGCAGGGGATGACCACACATCAATTGTTGCCGTTTCGTCGCGATCCAAACTCCGACGTTGACGCCGTCAATGGAAAATAAGCAATTATATATTGGTTTAAACATCCCAGATTCCCAGTTATCATGCTGGAAAGACTCATGTGGCCGTGAACGATGGGTTAAAACTGAGTAACGTGGATGACACTTCATTATTCAACATCAACCACTCAATGATGAATCCTTCAATTCCCGATGAAGATGCTGTTAAACGATACTTAGGGATCTATGTGTTGTCAACTCCGCTTGGGCTTACACGAAGCCTTTGGGAATTTCATCTTTCTTAGCCCATTTAATTGGGCCCCGTTTTGAGACTTCATTCATGCTCTTGGTGATGGAATTTCACATTATGTCCATGTCATGTCTTGCCGGCGAGACCGACGATCCTAATCAGCGCCCACACAACTAATTGGTACATCTGTTCTGTGTGACTATTTCATTTAAAAATTCAAAAATTTAACTATTAAATAGTAGATTGCGCGATTTACACCTATCATATTGTGATTGTGTGTTTCAATTATCTCATGTAAAAATAAAATTATAGCACGTTGACGATTGTTTATTACCGGATTATTACTTTCGACAGGTATAGGAACATCGAGTTCATTCACACAACTTTTAGTGGTTTTATGGAGTTTGTTGAAGGAATTGTGTGATGGTTATATGGTTATACTTAGTGTATGTCTTACAGAGTTGGTTGAGGAGTTGGGTTGGAAGGATAAGAAGACAGCCATAGCGGCGGAGCTGGAGTCGAGATATGGCCGCGGAAATTGGCCGACAGCCAGTGTAAGATTGGACGATATGAAGATGCGTCAAAAAAGCCAATCGATAATCGGTAAGTTAATTTCTCCTTAACAACTCTAATTAATGCAGCGTAAGTAATGTGTCAAATTGATTTAGAGTTTCATTTAATAGTTTCACGACCTAACAATAGTCCTCCTCCGTAATAGTATATTTTGATTATTATTATTATATATTATATTTGTTTATTACTGATCATATAAAGGACGACTTTCAAATATTTAAAGGTCACTTACAAACGAATATAAGGGAAATTTTTAATATTAGTAGGAAGAGATGATTAATTATTTATATTTATAATTAAAATATATAATATAGTGTATTATTCTGTTTTCAAATATGAGCTTTTGAATCCATATATTGTTTTTTTTTCTATAAGAAGAACAGTTAGGGAGCTAATGACTCAATGAGAAAGTAATATTTCCCCAGAATCTAATTCTCAATTTGTTTTTATTACATGTATTTCCAACAAACTAATTAAAAAAATAGAATTGAATTAAATAATTTATTAGTTTAATAATATTTTCTTTTCTTATATATTTCTAAGAAAAAAAGTAATAATTCAATTCCTAGACAATTTTAAAATTAAATTGATTTATTTTAAATTCTAAAAATAATAGATTTGTATAAAAATAATAATTATTATGACAGCTAAAAATAAACAATGAATCAGTAATTATTAAAGATATCTTCTTAGCTAGAACTAGTGGTGATAAAAAAAAGGCAGAATTTGTGGCCGCGGGGCGTGATGATATAATTGGAAAAATCTATTTTGTGGAATTTTTAATTATTTCTTTAGAAAATTGTATTCCAATCACCTTAATTGTAACTTTAAATTAATTTCAAAAAGTATTTATTATCTTCCACCATCTAACAACAAATACTGGTAACATTAGCTATCAACCTAACATTTGATTATGATCTAATTAGTGAAATTATTTCACTCTTAATCATAAGCTTTAAATATGAGAAAATTTAATTGGAAGCATTTTTCACGAATGAATCCTGCAATGTGCAATTTGAATTTACTTAAAACTTTAATATGAATTTTGAACATTAAATGAGAAAAAAAGAAAATTGTCTATCGAAATTAGAAAATAGAAGAAAACTGAAAAGGAGCTACTGTACTGTTCTAGAGTATTTTGTTAGATCAAGTGGACCTGTATAATTATATATAGGCATAGATCGAGTAATTAAATGCTATAAATTGGTGCACTTAAAGGTAGTAAGTTAGAAAGGGTTGTCATATTTAAGTGTAAAATGTATTGATGTCAAGATAGTTTGTGGGGTTGACATTTAGTATTTTTTTAAATTCTAGTGTTTGATAATGAATGACAAATTCTTTTCATGACAAAATGAATTTTTAAAAAATATTATTTTGAAAAATAAATAGATTTCTTATATATCTTTTTTTAATTTTTGATAAGAAAAAATATTATTCCAAAAATTTATATGTCACCTAATAAAATATTATGAAAGCAGTATGTGATAGAAAGCAACGATTCAGGGTGAGATAGTTGACGATTGGGAGTTAGGGAGGGAGAGTATACGTGGGTGGGGAGTAAAACAAATTTGGGATGAAAAAGTAAATATTTTGACCGATCAAATTAATAATTCTTACCTCACGAAAAACGTATTAATTTCTTCTTTTTTTTACCTACCATAGAAAATGTTCTTCTTTTTTTTAAAAAAAGTTGATTTTATACGTTCAGAATATAAGAAAATGACAAAATATTTTACAAAATATAATTTCCAACACACAACTTGTCAAGTCGTGATCCACGGCTGACGGCTGTGGAAGTTTGAGGAGAAGTCATATGCAGATAACCACAAAAGATCACCCGAGCAAATGACGTGGCACTATTCTCTCTTTTTTTCTTTTTTATTTATTTATTGTTATTATTATTATTATAAATTATTATGGATATTATTGGATTGGTCATATTCTCAACCTCACTTTATTTTATATATATATATATTAAAAGAAAAAAAAAATTACACTAGAACTTGTCAGTCCTGTGGTAGAAAATATTCTTGTATTTTATTTTACTTTGACTCTTATATAGAAAATATAATTCATAACCATTCGTGAATCTCACTTTTTGTTTTACAGGAAATAGTTATAACCTTGATGAAAGTGATTATGCACTAATAAAATATGCAACTGCTTAATTGATTTCTAATTTTGTTATTTGTAGACCATCAACGATGTCCTCTTTGGAGTTATATCATATGGGCTCTCTAGGTACCTGGATTTGCGTTCACCCAAAGGTATATAAGAAAAGTGATAATTGTATAGAATTATAAATAATAATATAAAATAAATATAATAGCTATTTTTAATTTATTTGTGTTTTATAGGAAATTATTTGTTAGTCCCTCTCCCCCTCATATTCTCGCTCGCCACTCTTCCTTTCTCGCTGCTTATTCCTGTCGGGCGTCTCTCTCGCTTTATACAATAGAATTGTATAAATTGTGTTTCTAATTGTATAAAGCGAGAGAAAATTGTATAAACGCATGTAAATATATATATCTTCGTCCTATACACTTATTATTACATAATACAAATATTTCTCTGCCCAAGTCTTTTGCCTTTCTCGTTTTATACAAATTCAAATTGTATATAATTTTTCTCTTTCTCGTTTAATACAATTCAATTCAATTGTAAATTTTCTGCACAAGTCTCTTTTTGACTTTCTCTCTTTCTCGTTTTATACAAATTCAAATTGTATATAATTTCTCTTTTTTTATACAATTCAAATTGTATATAATTTCTCTCTTTCTCGTTTTATACAATTTGCTTCAATTGTATATGTATAGCGAAATATACATATATAAGTTTGTTATGGAGCGTAATTTTGCAAACTTTGTTATAGCATACAAATATGAATTTTATATTTGCTATATATGAAAGTTGCCCTATAAAAAACAATTCCTTTAATCACATAACTATTGATTTTTCAGATGATCAATCAACTAACTGTTATTATCTCAAATTCATTTGCAGCTATGAAAGAAGGGCTTCAGATGACTGGAGTTGCCATGATTAATTTAAGAAAACAATCTGGATTACAGGTGAAAATTTAATTTTCCTAAATATAATTTTGTCAGACAGTAATAATATCAAATTTTATTTTTATTAGGAGTATTATTTTTGCAGGACTTTTCAGAGTTGATGAAGAGCAAATCTGGAGCACGGTGGGGTAATAAATTTGGGATGTTACTATTACCAGTTTATTATCACAAAGGAGGAAGTGATCCATTGCAGTTTGTAAAGAGAGCTAAAGAAATGATAGACAAGAAAAAGTTATCACTAGAGGGTCCTTGCTCCTATAAAATTGGAGACTTAATCATGTCCATTTTTGGTGCTAAGGTACACTACTATTTTATACTATTTTGAGGTGTCAAACGTCAAAATGAGTCAAGTTAATAAACGAGTCATGAACCAATGATCCCAAATCAGACTAAAGTAAAGTATATTTTTGTACTGTTGTTTGTTTGTGGTGTGTAGCTAGCTACCTTGCTCAACTACAGAATTATTAGCAATACAACTTTCACAATTTCAAATGTGATCGGCCCTGCAGAGGATATCACCTTTGGAGGGAACCGCATATCATCTGTTAGAGTCACTTCTACTGCCCTCTCCCATGTGAGTTTTCTTAACGTATTCGACTAGTCTACATCAACTTTACCGGTTATGCCAGAGCCAAGTTTCTAATTGTGCCTATACATGTTATACTAATAATGCAGGCGATCACAATGCACATGGTGAGCTATGCAGGAAGAGCTGACATGCAAATATTGGTGGCTAAAGATATCATCCCTGATCCCAAAGTTCTAGCCAAGTGTTTTCAGGATGCCTTACTGGAAATGAAAGAAGCTGCACAAGCTGTTTCCAAAAATTAAAGGATTTAACTTATACAAATCGAGAGCGTAAAGAACTTTTTTTTTTCTCACACAATCATTGTAATTTATTGTGCTACACTATATTGTTTGCCTTATTCCTCTTATAATGGGAATTAAGGTATATATAGTTCTCTTTTTAGGTAAATTACTCATAAAAATTATTGAAGTGGGACAAAGGAAGGGGATATGTAATTATTGGTACAATTACTTGTAAAAGAGTTGAGACAGAAATTCTCTTGTTGTATTATTGGACTGTTGATTATCCTCATGAATTGGCACATCATTGGGCCTCTTTAGAGTAGATTTTTATTCCTTTCAATTCTTGTTTGCCCTTCTTGCTTATACAAAGGGATTGATTACTTATAATCTTTGCTAACAACAATGACATCCCTAGTGTAATCCCACAAGTGGGTTATGATGAGGGTTAGAGTGTAAGCAATGATACCCACCTCACAGAAGTAGAGAGGCAAGTAACATTAAGCAAATAAACAGAGGCTTTTATTACATAAGTAACTACAGAGCCACTTCGAAAAAGTCCCTGAAGGTAAGTAACTGAAGTAGTCCATATCCAGGACGGCAGATGAATTACCTTTACAGAAGATACAGATATCTTGTACATAATGTGTTGATCCAACCAAAAAACTGCCTGCTGAAAAGAAAACCCGAGGGTCTTGCACGACTAGAAAGCTTCAATGGCTAAAGGAAAGGCCTTTTCTTGCTTCTTCCATACTTCTTCTGAGCAAATTTCCTCAGAAATTCACCCCTGGCTTCTTGCTTGGCAAAATTACCATAGCTCCCATATTGGGAGTATTAGAGTCAGGCGTGTGGGCTTTGTGTCGCGAGGTGAGGAGAGAGAACTGTAACAATGGTTCTTAAGGTTCTTCTGAGTTGGGAGAGTTGAGGTTATCCTTTTCCATGTCATCCTACGTGAGCATCCGATCGAGTAAAGACATGGGCTCCTATTTTCTTACTGCTGGCATTAGGTCACCAACTGTATTACCCGGGGCTGGGCGGCAAAGTTAGGGCCTTAATTTGCTTCCCGAGGTTCATTATAGTCTCTTGACACTCAGCCAACTTTGCCGAGGCAGCAGGTATCTCCCCAGCCTGCAATTGTAAACAATTCTTTCTCTACATAACACAGTAGATAAGATACAAAATAGCATTCTCCGTGAATTTTCGTGAGTATTTCATTAGAAGAAGTATCATCGATAAGGTATGGAAAAGTATTAAGATCCATTTGTAATCATTATAGGTCATTGGTAGCAATAGTTTTGAGTTCGACAATTGATTAAGGTCACTTTAACACTAAAAATACTACCCACTAGTTTAGGCCTTCAGCCTCAAGTTAGTTTTAAGCACTGACTTGATCGGGAAGAAAGAGGAAGAGAAGGGAGGAGAGGAAGAAACCACTCACTTATCCCAACCTCCCTATACCCCCTGCAACAATTGACTGAAATCTATTTGAGTGGAGCCCGATATCACACAAGTTCCAATACTCGGTCACTAAATGCTTCAGCCATTAAAGGCAGCTTAAGAACCAAGAGTTTCTTAGGGCTTGCGTCACACTATATAGATGACAGGAACATGGAGAGGAAAACAATGTCACGCTGCCGATCAGAGATGGGAGGGCGTTACATGGATGTTGTACGAGACAAGAATGACATGATAATGCAAAAATCGGCAGAAGAAGAAATCACAGTTTGCTGGAGCTTTTTTCTTGATCCCACGCCATCCACCGAAGTGTTTGCAAGTTTATAATGTCAATCAGATATTAGGAAGTTAGACCCTTATTGTAAACGAACAGTACTAACTAAGAATAAATGTGACTAGTGAGCATACCTTTCAAAGTTGGAGTTGAAGACCTCAGACAAGTTCATTCCAGTCTCCAAGTGACTTCTATCCTCCAATTCTATTGAAGAGAGATAGCATTTGAAAGCGTTCATTTAGTTTCACTCTAGTCACACTAAGCTGGGTGTCAAGATCATCATTGATTGATTTCTGATTTTCGATAAGATCCTCCATCCTTCTTTTGGATTCTTTGGCTGTTTCCAGTTCAGCTTGTAGGCCTTCAATAATTTGTTGTGATTGCTGAAGTTCACTTGCCAAGTTTTCGCACTTGTTCCTCGCTACCTGTAGCTTCACTTGTACATCATTGTTTGAGGACTTCATACTATTCATCTCAGCTTTCAGTCCTTCATTTTCTTCTTGGAGGATAGGATGCGTCTTGTCCGGTTCGGTTGTTGAACTTTGCATCTTAGGAGATGTCACTGGAGATTTCCAAGTAATGTAACCACTGATAGGAAGCAGTTCTGAATGACCTGCACAGGTATGTGGAGGGATTACATTGTATGAAGCTACTCTAATGTCCTCTATCAGCTCATCGGCGCCTTTTTTTGAGACGCGGCTTTGCTCCATGATTATTTTCAAGATATCATGAAGCCAATTGGAGGATCTCTTCGCCATTGCCTCATTTGAATCACCTGGTCCCACTGGAACTAGTTCCTTACCATTCGAGTCCGTCTGATTTCCATGTGTTTCTATTCTCGAGGAGTCTGATAAAGTGAGACTTGCATCTGAGGGAGCATAAGAACTCCCTACTGTAGAATCAACAGCAACTATTGCAAGTTTCTCCATTTCAACAAAATCATCCATCAGACACATCTCAGAAACCCCATTCATTTTTGAGCAAACACTTTCGTCTCTCTTGCTTGTATCATAACTTGATATTGAGGAAGTTTCATATGATAGTGGACTAGCCAGGGCCAGCTCTTTGGAACCCTTAACAGAAGAAACTAATCCAAGATGATGGACACCCTGGCGAATCTCAACTTCTTTCCTTGCTAACAATTCTTTCAAAACTCTGTTCTCTCCCTCCAGATTGCACATACTTTCGACCAAACAATTTATCTCTTTACGGAGAATGTCAGGATGGCCTTCTGGGACTCTGTCCTTAGGAATTAAACTTCCAGTTGGAGGATCAGACTTCTTCCTCCTTATGACAGTCTGATTTTTTTCTTGCATTTCAATTTCATTCTTAACCTTTGACAATGCAACTTGACCTGGAAGGCGCTTACGAGTTAGAAGACGTAATCTTTGACAATCTCCTTCCAATTTTCTAATTTTCTTCATATTTTCAAGATGCTGCTTATGCGAGGCATCCAAAGAGCGGTGGCTGAACTCCACCTCTTCATTCCGAATATGGAACTCCCTCTCAAGCATCTGAAATTCATACCTCAAGAAAGAATTTTCTTCTCAACAGAATCTAACTCGACATTAGTGCATTAAACTCGCTTCCGCCTGTACACCGCTCTTGGGTAGTTTATTCAATTATCTGCCCTTCACAAGAAGGACCTAATTCAGATGACCAATTCTTTATCAAGAGTCAAATTAGCATGCCTTTTATTTGTTCTGTAATTTTCCCTACTTTTGAGTGCCTTCTCAACGTCTTTTGATGCCTCATATTTCAGCGTCACAGTATTTTTTGCTCGTATCTTCCTGAGAGAAGCTAATGCGCATGGACTTTTAGGCAGTGTACAGTGCATTATCCTGTCATTAGCAGCTTCTCGATGGTGTTACTTTTTCTTTTACTTCATCGAGTTCCTTTTCAGGCAAAGTACTTCAGCTTCAGGCTTTCTTTGACCTGATAATAGCATTGTTCATGTCTTGAAGTATACTTATTCATTTAGAACGAAGCTTAAGATTAAGAGAAACGAGGAACCGTAAACTAAAGAAAAATGTGCATGAGAACAAAACTGGAACAAAAAACGAAGAAACAGGTGTTACAGCAATAGCTTCTTGTTCCATTCTTGCAGCCTTTATGACCCAATGTCGTCTTTAGAATAGACTCACTCAGCGCGGTGCTAACTTCTCACTAAGATTTTCAAATGGCATTGCTCCAGATATTCGGTTTCATTTGGAAATGCTGTTCCTGGAACACAATTAATTTATTTTAGCAAAATGGTCCGCAGAATGTTACAACAGCTAGAGGTGTCTGCCTCCTCAGCATTAAAGGAACTCAAATCAAACCTTACTAATTTGCAGGATAACGAGGCATTGCGGATTTAATCATAAAAACTGGCATGAAAGCTACTACATTGGAACTTAAGATGTAAGAGAGCTAAAACGTTTCTACATTAAGTTAATATTAATGCCTGCAAAAACTATTTATTAGTACTTAACTAGATTAATCTGTCATGTGATCCATAAAATTGTTTATAACAATATGAATGCAATTTACTATGAATTATTGACCGGTAACAAGACAATGTTAAGTACCTCTATTCCATTTCATGAGCAGGATGATCAGATTTGGTGGTGAAACATTGTCTTCTCTGAAGATCGCTTCTTCGGCCAAACCATGAATTATGTCCATGATTTACTTGTCACATGAAATTCAGTAAGATTTTTTAAAAATTTCAGAATGCAGATAAAAAAGAATTACTAAAAAACAAAAACGAAAAATCGAATTTCCCCAATCATTGGCATCTTCTTACATCATTTATTGAGCATCAGTTTTTGCAAGTTTCACAACTAAGGCTTCTCATTGTTTGAAATTAGGCTTTAGGCACCCATACTATTTGAGCCGCCCAAAACTAAGGGCCTTGGATTGACTGTTGGCTACAACTATTTTTGTTATTTGAGGAAAATGCATAATTACCCTACGCCTCTCAACTATGCCAAAAAATTCCAGAGACCATAAGTTGAGGGATCAACCATGTCCGAAATTCCAAGAGAATAAGTTGAGGAGTAATTTGCATAATCCCTTGTTATTGAAATAACGTTTATAACTACTTTTTCAACTCTTATTCAAACACTTCAAAACTGTTCAAAGCTATATCCGAGCTTACATAGCATCGGTCAATCCAACCGAGCACTAAAGGAAAACAAGGACATAAGCCACCAACCCAATCATCTAAAATTTTAAGAATTTTTCACAAGGAGCAACAAGTTCCATTGTTAACCACCCCACCCAAACCCCTTTTGGGTGTGGGTTGTGAGAGTGGATGGAATTTTGAACAAACCCCAAAATTACAATCTTGTTTTTGCAGAAGTGAAAAAAACAACAGGAATAAAAGGCAGTCCTACTGAAAATTCTACAGTTACATAAAAAGAAACAAGAATTTAAAGAAACAAGAAAAAATGCAACGCTGAATATCAACACCAGAAAACTCACTCAACTTCACAATGAAATTAAAAAAAAAAAAAAGTAGTACTCACCAAGAAGCTCAATATAGCATGCACAAGCAGGATCTGTTGATGTAACACAGAGTACTCTTTTCCAATTCTTGAAGTAACGTAGTCACTACAAACAAGAAGAAAAAAAGATGACATCAAAACCTAGAAACTGAAACTATTATAGAAATAAAAAAAAGAGTAATTGTAAAAAATGAAAGACAAAAATTGCCACCGACAGTTTACAACTGGGAAGGAAATGAAACAAATACATACACACAGTATATATGTGGGTCACCTTCACTTTGGTTAAAAAAAAAAAAAGATATAAAAGATAGAGTGACATAATTTTTTTACACGTAAAACCTAATCACAACTACACTCATAAATTTCTACTTATCTCTCTATACCAATTTGTATAATACTATACACAAAATCTTTAAAAGTTCTGTCCTAAGGTACAACTTATCGCGAAAAATGGACGATCAAAAACGAATTTGCACTTATAATAGTAAGAAATGTTCTTTAAACTTATGCTACTTCCTATGATCATGTGATTTAAAACTATTGTAATAATATGGAACACTCTAATGAAAAACGAGAGAGTGTTGAAAATAGTCATAAACTAAGCGTAAATTTTGCGATGTTGTATTATATTGAATTAGCAAATAGGTTGTGTTATATAGGCTGCTTGTCCAATAGTTCGAAGATGAAAACTAATAATTTACGTCCAATTTTAAAGGTGCTTTTAAAGCTACGATAAATCAGAATTGAAACTAATAATTCACGTAAAGTGTGAAGATGAAACTAATAATTGCTCCAAGATTTTCAAATACTTCTCTTATTCTATACGATAATATTACAATGTTTCTCTTTTATCTCTCTTTCAATATATAAAAGATTTTTTAGTTATTTAATGTTTTTCAGCGAGAATGTAAATAATTATAACTCATGATCATAGACCAACTTTATCTCAATAGCTGATAAATTTATATACTAAACCTTAACGAGTAACATATTGAGGATTTGGGTGACATATATAGGTCAAGTCAGAGAAATTGATTGTTGCATAAGATTTTGTCCCTATATGATAAAATTATTCTATATTTTCCTTTGTATTCAAAGGATAAAAGAAGCATCAGCTGTGTCTTACTTGTTTATAAAACATAACAGTTTTGGACCCTTTTTTCCTAGTAAAGTATCAGTTTTAGATTATGATTTTTTCTTTTTTCTCGTCCCTTTGGGCCTTGTGTTACTTTCATCTTTATTAATATAGCTTTTAATCACCTTATTCATTGGTTTAATTAGAATATAGCAAAACATCACTTATCTTAGTGGGTTATGACTATGAAGAGCCTAATTAACGTGTGCACCAACACTACAATAACTATATAGGGTTTAATTGTAAGGATAGATAATTGCTACTTTTGACCTTTATAAATTATTATGACATCATTTTTAATTAATTTCCTATATCGTCAATGAATTTTATTGTTGAGATGCTAATTAATTGTAAGCAATTCTATGCAAATGTATTTAAAAAAGTACCAAGCAAATGAGGAATGATCAATTCCCGTGCATGCCTTAAAACTGATACCATTTGAGTAACAAAATCAAACTGTATATAAAGCAGTGATGTAATCACGGAGCCACACAATAGATTTTTTTTTTGAAACTTTCAATTCTAATCTAAAGAAGATAGGTAATTATAACTAGCGTAATTTATTATCGGCGGAAGGAAATAACTGATTAAATGTGATCTAATAAAATTTATACTTTTCTAGCTATCTCACTTAAAAAGATAGTTCTTTCTTCTTTCTTTTTTATAAAAAAAAATTATTTTTCATAGAATATACTATCAAAAACATTTTAAATAATTAATTATGGAAAATTGAAAAGAAAGTATTGAAAATATTTTCTTCCCCAAACACACTAAGGATCCGTTTTTTGGCTCCAAACTTTTGCAATAAGGAATAGCCAAAAGTGAGTACGCCGTGTGGTGAAAATTTGAACAAATTGCAATGCACAAGTTCAATGAAGTCCATTCATACACAAATGACAAAGTGAAATTAAAAAATCGATAGCTCCGTAATAAAAATTATCAGACTGATTAATATAAGTGTTGATCATCCTATAAATATAATTTTTTAATGTATTAGGTTCACATCTGAATTCAATTATTTTAACTTAATCCTCTTTATTAATTTTTTTTTAAAAAAAAAATATAATTTAATATCTTGCTACTACTAATTAACGATGATATAAAAAACTTAGAACTAGTGTAAATCAAATCTCATGGGTCCTCTTGTTACTACCAATCTTCTTTATTATCTTAATAATGGGAAATGACATGTTGATTGGCAAAATGTCCAACCACATTTCGTTTTCTAAAAGTTTGGTTAGAGTATGATTGAACTACATGAAGATAGACCATAGGTTGTATCATTGGGTTCCAATTGTGGTATGGAAAGTTAGACAAGGGGAGACGAACTAATGGCCCGCCTAATTGAAGGCTGCGCTCCCCAAAAGTTTGGCCCAATGCTAATTATGAAAATTAAAAATTATTCACAAATATTTACAAGAGAAAATGAATTAAGGTTTTACAACTTATAAGGCGACTGCATAGAGTTCAATTGTATATTTTAAATATGTCAGATTAGAAAAACATTGGGTATGTTATTGTATATATGGTTCAATAATAAAAGTATTGACGTATCAATCAAATTCAATATGTCAAAAATTCGTCAAATAAATCGAAATACTAAATTTTGAATCAAATAAATAGAATCAAAGTATAGGTCCTCCTTCTTGCTATGTGATCTTCTTAATAATGGAAAATGGACATCTTGATTGGTCTCATTTACCAAATCTTAGTTGGTTAGAGTAGAATTTGTACTACAATGAAAATAGACAATGAAGTTAAGTATAATTGGGCCCAAAAATTAGACAGACAAAGTTATGGCTCTGTTTTAGATTGCGGGATGCAGCCCAAAGTTTGCGCCAATGGCAAGATCAAAAGCGGGGGACCCGAATTTTAATTTTTTGATAATTAACAGTCCTCATTTATTCTGTTAAAAATAAACTGTAAATATATTTTTTTCTGATAGAAAACTCTCAATATATATTCCTATCTATCGTGTCTGGAATTCAAAGAAAAAAAAAGATTTGATTTAAAGCAGAACGTTTCAAATTGAATTAATTTCAGAATGCCATCGTTTATTTATTTATTCCGTTCACTTATTTGTTATTGTTTAACTGACAGATATTTAAATAAAATAAGTATTAATAGATATCTTATAATTAATATTTAGTTTGGATATTTAAAAAATCATAAATGAAGAATAGTATTTATGTATTACTATAAAAACAAAAAAAAAATATATATCTTCTTGATATATTAAAATGACAAGTAAAAGTGAGAATTTACTTTTATCAATTTTGGTTCAACAATGGTTAAATATATATATATAATAGTATTCTTGTAAATATAGTTTTTTTAAAAAATTTTGACCGTCACATATAATAATAACATTTGTATAATAGTAAAGTAAAAATAATATTATTCAGCTTTTCTTTTTTTTCAAAAAATTAAAACAGCTTTTACATACGGTTCTTTGCTTTATTAATTTTTTATTGAATATTCCAGGATTGTTTCTAGAAATCCACGTTTAAATTAATCAAAAAAATTGCTAATATAATATGCATTTAAAACAGGGTCACACATTCACCTTTCCAAACGCCATATCTAATGTCAAACTCCTCGCCGACTAAGAAAATGGTCGATTTTTTATCAACTAAACACTTATAAGAAAAATATTTAAATTTATATATTTGTTTGTTTTATATTAATTCATATTTTAACATATTCTTTTAAAAAATACCAAAAAAGATATCTTCATTTTACATTAAGGACTAATGAGAAAAAAAGTCTAAAATGACTTTTGAAGAGGTATTATATATTCGAACAAATAAAACGGAAAAAATATTATTGGAAAAAAAAAAAAGAGACGGTATAAATAATAAATTTTGAGGATAAAATAGGAAAATAAAAGATTAACGACGTCCTTGGTCACGATTTTGTTGATCCTCTCGTTGGACCCCAAAGCCACAGCTCCATCGCATCGTCACGATTTCAAGAAAAACCCTAGGAGATACAACTCAAATCAATCGTTGATGGAGATGCAACGGCGGTGCCGGCGTCGAACGATCTGGCGTGGAACTTCTCCGGCGAAACGCTCCTCCGCCGAGCGAACAATTCCGTTCATTCCTCCCGTCGCATCTTCTCCTCAGGGTGTCTACGGACCAGGTGAAGTAAAGATTTGAATGCTTTGGCCAGCCGGTTCGCTGACGACGCGAAGAAGAGGATGTTTGTAGGATGCTGTCGGAACCCTGGTGAAGCCGATATCCTCTCCGGTATCCTTGTGCTTGCAGTGCAGTATTAAGTAGTCAAAGGATGTTTACTCAAGGCTTAATCACAGTAAGAACGCCTCGCCAATGCGAGGTTGTTTTCATTGCTTAATCCCTCCCCATATTTGTGTTTTATGCCAAAGGTTTTATTTGTATCAAACTCGCTCTTTTAGTTAAGCTTCAGTGGGGATATTGAACAATGGAGGAGGTGGGCTAGTGGGTTATTGTTAATCTCCTTTTTAGTTTAAGTCTCAATATGATTACTCACTCAACCAAGGATTCTTAACTTTATGACAGTTTTCCAATCTATTGAAGATATTGCTGTTTCTTCTACCTCCTTGAATTAGATAGAACTCCCTGATCAATTTTGTAGCTCTTTTTGATGTGCAAAACTTGTCACCTCATGACACACTTAATAGGTTTCTTGCCTTCCTTATCCGTTTAGCTAAAGAAAAAGACACCCTTCCGGGTGATGGCCCACTGGTTGAGCTTGGACTTCCGTTGGAGGTCTCAGTACGAAAACCCCTTGCCAGCGAAAGCAGGGGGTTTGCCTTCGGGTCGAGCTTGTCGCACAGGCTGCATAGGTGCGGGGTACCTCTCCTATATGTGGTTGCGAGAGCTATTGATAGGGGAGCGGGGCTTTACCCTGTGCGCACTCAAAAGAGTAGCGACTGCGGGTTTCCCTTGTCAAAAAAAAAGAGAAGAAGCTAAAGAAGAGACAATTTTTATCCAGTCTATAGATGTAAGCTCAGTCATTTAGTACAGTCTACTACTCATGGATTAGTACTTATGTAAGGACGAATTGGGCGTGAAGCTTAGTCTTGTGGTATGTTTACATTAAATCCAACATTTATAGTAGATTAGAAGTCATATAGAAGAACTATAAGTAAATGTTGTAGGATTTGATGAAGTCAAATTATTGGCTATTGATCAAAATGGGTCTTATGAACGGAAATGGGATTAATGATGCTCTAGCAGCGGGTCTGATTTGGGGATGCGGCATAGATTTGCTTTATGGTTTGTATCTCAGTGAAGTTGTGATTTGGAATTTCTTTTTAATTATTTTTATTAATCAATTATGGAAAGATAAACTGTATGACTTTGGAAATGTGTATTAAAGACTCACTTAAATGAAAGTTGACATTATCAAAAAAATAAATAAAGAATCACTAGATGTAAAAACGCCATAAATTGATTCTTTGATTGGAAGATTGACCATAGATGATTCTTACACTAGATTGTGGTTGGATACTGCAGCACATAGCTATCATTGAAAAGGTGTGGTGTTTCTGATCTCCACCTAGCCGGTGATCCCTTATTGGTGGATTCTCACTAATTTCTTTTCATTTTATAAGTAGTATGCTCAAACATGCATTCTCATTTCGCCAGTTTATGCCTGAGAACGCTCCGGCTAGGCTAACTTTTCAAGAATTAGTTGGTGGGATGGCAATTGAAAGAGGCCAGGTCCTGCAATTTTCCTACGTTTGAGCTTTGTTCTTTTGATGGCTGCTCATAATACCGTCATTACATTCTGGATATGGCGTGTTGGCTTTTGTTAGAAGTTTTGGAGAAGCTCATAGAATATTCTGCGGTACTTATCCACGACCATAAATTTACCGACTGTCGGCATGGATTTCTGCTTCTGCTAGCATTGTTTCATATTTCTTGGGGCACTTCATTGAGGGATTACTTCAGACATTTGCGCGAACTTGGGGGCCAGGAAGCTGACAGGGAAGATGATGGGGACAGAAATGCAGCCCGTGCTCCAAGAAGACCTGTTGCTCCTGCAAACAGAAATTTTGCTGCTGATGCAAATGAGGAAGATGCTAATGGTGCACAAGGAATTGCTGGAGCTGGTCAGTTAATCCGTAGAAACGCTGAAAATGTTGCCGCTCGTTGGGAGATGCAGGCAGCACGGCTTGAGGCTCATGTTGAACAGATGTTTGATGGTTTAGATGATGCTGATGGTGCAGAGGATGTACCTTTTGATGAGCTTGTTGGCATGCAGGGTCCTGTTTTTCATCTGGTTGAAAATGCATTTACTGTAAGTTCTTGCTTTCACTCGCCACCTTTCTCATGCAGTCATTAAATATATTTTTGTACTCTCTAAGCTCTGCAGAAGACCATATTTTTCCTGATGTGTACTTCCATTTCTCTTATTCTGTTGTCTGCAAACTTAACATGAGAAGATAACTGATATATGGTGGTTTGCCTTTTGTGCAGGTTCTTGCCAGTAATATGATATTTCTTGGAGTTGTGATCTTTGTTCCCTTTTCATTAGGACGAATTATACTCTATTATTTGTCTTGGATTTTGTCCTCTGCAAGCAATCCAGTATTATCAACTGTTATGCCACTTACTGAAACAGCACTTTCCTTGGCCAATATTACTTTGAAGAGTGCATGGACTGCTGTTGCGAATTTAACTCCCACTGCTAATGAAGAGAGCAGTTTACTTGGTCAAGTCACTGAAATGTTGAAAGCAAATGCCACTGAATTGAGTGAGGCAGCAAACAATCTCAGTACAACAGTATCGACTGATCTTTTGAAAGGGTCATCTGTTGGAACATCCAGACTTTCGGATGTTACAACTCTTGCTGTTGGCTACATGTTTATATTTTCTCTAGTCTTTTTTTACCTTGGGATTGTAGCTTTAATCCGGTACACCAGGGGAGAGCCTTTGACGTTGGGAAGATTCTATGGTATCGCTTCCATTGCAGAAACCATCCCCTCCCTCTTTAGACAATTTGTAGCAGCTATGAGGCATCTGATGACTATGATTAAGGTTGCTTTCCTCCTTGTTATCGAGCTTGGTGTTTTCCCTTTGATGTGTGGATGGTGGCTGGATGTTTGCACCATTAGAATGTTTGGGAAGTCGATCACGCAAAGGGTGGAATTTTTTTCAGTATCTCCATTGGCAAGCTCATTAGTTCATTGGGTTGTAGGAATTGTCTACATGCTACAAATAAGTATCTTTGTTAGCCTTCTTCGAGGGGTAAAATCTTCATTAGGCTTGTTCTGTTTCCCATCTCTATTTTGCAAATTGTTTTCTTTTACTAATTTACCACAATTCTTTTTGTAGGTCTTGCGTAATGGGGTGCTTTACTTTCTTCGAGATCCAGCAGATCCCAACTACAACCCGTTCCGTGATTTGATTGATGATCCTGTACATAAGCATGCTCGTCGAGTTCTTTTGTCAGTTGCAGTCTATGGAAGCTTAATAGTGATGCTCGTGTATCTGCCTGTCAAACTTGCCATGCGATTGGCTCCATCCATTTTCCCACTTGATATCTCGTAAGATTGTTTCCTGCTCTGTTCCTTGTGATTTTGGTTTCAATATGTATGAGGTATGTGGATTCAAGCTTTGAGCTTTCATCCCTTTGGTACTTAATGAACTGTTACTCTTTGTGCAGTGTATCTGATCCATTTACTGAAATACCTGCTGACATGCTTCTCTTCCAAATCTGTATTCCCTTTGCAATTGAGCATTTTAAGTTGCGTACAACAATCAAATCTCTGCTCCGATATTGGTTTACTGCAGTGGGCTGGTCTCTTGGTCTAACTGATTTCTTACTGCCCCGACCTGAGGATAATGGTAGACAAGAGAATGGAAATGGTGACCAAGGAAGGCAGGACAGGTTTCAAGCTCCGCATGGTGTACCAGATCGGGCCTTGGTAGGGTTTGCTCCCGATAACAGAGCTAGGCATGCAGCAGCTAGTTCCAACTTCGTAGAAGACTATGACAATGAAGAACAGGCGGATCCCGAGTAAGTTGAACAATGCTCCATGTTTATTATAATAGTCGTTGAGGGAAATGTTAAAGGATGGTTCTTAGCTTGATTGATAAAACGTCATATCAAAGTTTAATACGTGAATAGCTAAATGAGTTTTGTATTCTTAATGGGAGTTGTATAGAAAAAATCATACTTAACAGTTCAAAACATTTTGGCTTCACAGATCAGAAATATATATTAGAATGGAAGGAGTACTAATTAGCCTCTTCCCAAATGTGTGAAACACAAAATTAATTTATAAAAGCTTCCTAGCTTTTTTAAAAAAAACTAGATAAGCTTATGAATGGGCAGTCTTCATAGAATACTTTCTTTTTTTGTTGTTTTTTGAGAGGTACAATTCGGTCTCTCATGGTATATTGGCTATTATATGTAGGACTAAGTGTCCGTTGTGGATTGGTATTTAGCTAACTCATCACTGATGTGTAGATTGTGCAGTCAGTTCCACTAAGGGATTATTGTAGTATCTTCTCCATTATTAAGCATAAATCACAGTTTGACTAAATGTCCAGTTCTTCAGCTACTTGTTCCATTTGTGTTTTTTCACTTAATTGTCATATCCATTTTGTTTGGCAGGTCGCACACTGTTATTACTTCTGTATTATTTTGAAAATTCGTTTAGATGTATGTTACTTGAGCTGATGTCCTTCTGGAAACAGCCTCTCTACCTCCTTGAGGTAGGGGCAAGGTCTGGGTACACTCACCCTTTCAAACTCACTTGTGGAATTACATTGGGTACGTGTTGTAAACTTAGTGTTCCTTTTTGGGTCTCGATATTTGTTAAGAGTTGGGGTGGTACTTCTAAATGAAAAATAAGTTCAATCTTTAGTGCTTGTTCTTCATTTTTTTTCTTTCATTTGGACCCCCACCTCCACCCCGTTTGTTTCCGTTGCTTGTTAATTTTGTTTGTTGGACAAAGTTGCTGTTACACTGCAGTGGCCATAGTTCTTGTCTTGCTTGTTTCTGTTGATCTAGTGTTTAAGTCATAAATTGGTGATACTCTAAGTTCACCTCAAATAAGCTTTAGCAAGAGTCTTATGTTGTTTGGAAACATCTTTAGCAGGTACGCCTTTGTGCTCCGTATTGTGCTGTTGCTTGTTGTGGCGTGGATGACTCTCCTACTTTTTAATTCTGCCCTCATCATCGTACCGATTTCACTTGGACGTGCGCTCTTCAATTCCCTCCCATTGCTTCCAATAACTCATGGAATCAAGTGCAATGGTATTGCTGTCAACCTAGCCCAGGTTGGTTTCTGTTCACCTCACAAAAAAAACACTGACCTTTTCTTGCTTTTACTTCTCAGATTTGTATGCATTTGTAATTGGAAGTTATGCAATTTGGACTGCCATTGCTGGCGCGAGGTACTCAATTGATCAAGTTAGAACTAGGAGGGTTGCAGCTTTGATGAACCAAATATGGAAATGGTGTGTCATTGTTCTGAAGAGTTCTGCACTGTTGTCAATATGGGTAATGACACCTTTCATTTTGATTCAGTACTTGCACCTTGATTTTTGTTCCATACTGTTAATTTCATTTGTGATTCTCTTTTCCAGATATTTATTCTTCTGTGTTAATTGGTAGCTTTTTGAACTTCTGGTCATTGTGCCAATGCGAGTCCCCATGATATGAAAGCCAGTCTTCCTTCTTTATCGATGGGCTTAGGACTAATATTTCTAAAAGATCTGGGACCATGGCTGGTAAGTGCCTATAGTTATTTACATTATTATGAACTTTGGTTTTACCTGTTATAACATTAGTGGGGCGTTGATCTTTGGATGTTACATGCTTTTTGTCTAGAACATTTCCTTCCTTTTGTTAAAGTTGTACCTTTTGAAACAAAAAATTTTGGCAGGGGGGGGGCTCTATAATTATGAGTGATCTCATCTTTTCCCCCTACGGTTTTCTGCGATTATGTCATTTGAAGCACACACCTTGGTGGTGGGGCTGTTGTAAATCATGGTTGATCTGCAATCTTTTCACCCTACGATTTCTGCATACTGCTCATTTGAAGTAGGTGTGCTCCATTGTTTCAGATCAAAGCTGTTTGAACAAAATATACTCCCAGAAGCAATAACAAGATTTTTTTCTTGTGGAACTTTTAAAACCAATCCATGCATTTCACAAATTTGGATGTCCATTTGGCGCCCAAGTATCCCTTCGTGTATAATGCACATTAGTGACTTCATATTTTCACTTGACTTGTGCTAAACAGGTTATGCTAGGATAATATGATGCATGGCGATGAGAGCTGGCGACTGAAATTTGAGAGGGTGATGGAGAAGGGTTTCTCTAGTTGCAAAAGCTTTTGGGTGCTTAGGGGAGAAGTCCTTCCATATATCATGAAGCTGCTAAGCATTGGGTGTTCCATACGTTTTTGGCCAGGGGTGTGTTCCCAATCTTGGTTACCTTTGCTTGTGAACTCTGCCCCGTTTAACGATTGCTTGGATTGGGTGTCTTGGTGTCCAGTCTATCGGTGTTCTGTTGCAAAGCGTTTCCACGTATGGTTAACCAATCTCCACAATTCAATACGCGATGACCGTTATTTGATGGGCGAAGACTTCATAATTTTGGGGAAGAGGTACTTCAAAGGATAAGGAAGTAAAAGGAAGGTGGGGGTGGAGGAGAGGCGAGATCGCCTCTACTAATGGGGATGTCGAGGAGGTTGCTGATATAGGACTAAGACACAGGGTGGTATATGCAAGATTGGCTTGAAGTCTGTACCAGACATGATAATCAAGCGGCTCAATAAGGTTTATGGAGGTGGAGGGGTAAGGGGTAAGGTTAGCTGAACAAATTGCAAATGGAATTATATTGCTTTCAAAGTAGAGAAACCAATTTGTATTAGTTTCGCCGAGCAGTTTCTTATCAGTAATAGTTACTACGTGGATAGTACTCTTATAACTGGTATGCTGACATAATTATGGATTCAATTAGCTGAGTCTAGTTGGCTATATTCTTTTTTGGAGCCACTTTCCATATGGATGCAAGAGAGGAGAAGTAAATCGCGTGAAAATTCGACCTTTAAGATCAAAATTTATTGTCCTTTCCCTGAACCTTATTCCTTGCGACCAGAGTGATTATATTTCTTCTCATTTAGTTTAAGTAAACTTCACTGGAGAAGATTTAATGCGAACAGTTGAATAGGAAAGAGGCCTTTGTGTTTGTGGTTATGGCAATGCTTCATGATTGACAGAAATCTGTATTGTAGATCAGAAGGTCATAATAGTAGTATTACTGTCAGTAGTGGGACAATGGAACACGAATGGCTGTAGTATTTTCATTTATTTTTAATAAAGGACCAATGCACTTAAACATCCACGAGAACAATCTGCAAAAAAACAGTTCAAAACATCAACCAGAAACCCACCCCTACACTTGAGGTTGTAACGAAAGGAAGTTACAAACAATACAGCCAAATAATATCCAGAAATAAACTAGAAAAAACATAAATAACAATACCAACGCAAAGGGTTCTGATAAACCAGTTGGATGTCACCAACAAAATTTCCAAACGAACCACAAATGCAACCCAACAATATCTGATAGTCACACCACCAAGTCTAAGATGTTCTTTTAAGAGAAATCAGATTTTCTGGGGTGAAGAAATCCAGAGAAAATTAAAAGACACTAGAAAAGAACAAATAATTGATGGCGACGCAGCATGGGATATCTAAGAACTAAGAAACCAGACCATCATTAGTGCAATGAAGCAAATGTTCAGCAGCATTACTGGCCTGCTGTGACGGAACATTCTCAGAACATCCATCGCCTCTGCCAACCTTGGCTTTCAGAGCCTCAGGCAGCTCAAGCAAGTGCAATAATACCTCTGTTGATCCACTCCAAAAGCCATGCCAGTTACCTTCGCTGCTGTTCTGTTCAAGCTGTTCGACCACGGGGTACAGATTTTCACCTAGCATCTGCAGGATCAACACAGCAATTATCCAAGTGGAAAGTAAAGCATGATCAAAACTCACCCGTTTCAACTTTTTAAACATCTATATTTTCAGTCTGGCATCATTTAGACGTTAGAGAACAAGTTACATAGGAATGGATACACATCTTTCTTTTAGGTTTATATGAGATTAAAATAAAGGGAAGAGACAGAAGGCAGCACCAGGAAAATTCATCCCGAAATCTGACATCGTTTTTTGCTAAAATGAAGATGTTTTAAAAAAGAAAGCCTTCCTAGTATGTTGGTGCCTTGGTAGAGGATACATTCTTGGAATCGATAGGGTATTATTAGTATGCATTTGGCAATTAAGCGTTGCATTTCTCAAGTCATACGTTCAGGTGAACCACAAGGAAAATAAAGGCAAGAACAATTAAAGAAAAAAAATGAAAGACCAGCAAAAATACTTCGGACCCTAGTTATAGGAACCAACCCTATCTACAGTAGAATCAAACTTACATTGACCTGCTAACTTGAATTTATCAAACTCTTGAGACTAGTTTACAGTTTAATAGGAAAAAAAAAAAAGTTCGGATTATCACAAAAGGCAGGGCTAAAAGGTTAGTTGGAGTAAGACTCGATGTTTCCAATCGCAGAAGAGAAGCAGAAAGATCTAAATAAGTCCCAATTCTAGCTGCATTTTGGTGTTGTGAGTAGGGGACACTACCAAGAGAATATCCTGGAGACTAGAAATTAGGTTGCAGGGACTTTGAGAGGGGTACTTGATAAATGTGAAAGGGAAATTGCCAAGAGGAAAACTCAGTATTTATATATAGGGGGGACTGGGGAGGGTAATTTGGTGAACATGTCCTGGACCCCCTCCCACATCCATTCATGTTCTTAGTTCCTATTCAGTGAAAAGAAAAAGGTGGTAAAGAATTAATCAAGCGGAGGGAGAACTAATTAGTGAGACAGCGGGAGAAATAAAGACTTCATCTTGTTCAATGAAAGATCTCATTCAAGCCAGCAAGAAGATTGTAGGTATCGCATCAGTAATTCAAGCAACTACATACAAGGAGAGCTTGAGAAATGGCTTTAAAGAAAGTAGCACCTTTTGACTATTCTCGGGATGGTAAAAACATGTTATATTCTCTTCATCTTTTTTATTTTTGGTGTTAAAGAACACTTTGTAGATGAAGCAACATCATTAAAAGATTTTTTTTATATAGACATTATTAAAAGATAATTTTGCTTCCTGTAAGGAATTACGGGGGTTGTATGCATAATATTAGATATCAGCCCTGATTCAGGCCACCTGATGAAATATGACATGCTTACCATCCTCTAAAAATTGTAAAAAGGCCGGCAACTTTTCTTTGTTTCGTACACCTTTGAAAATTTTATTTTCAACAAGAAGGTGAAAAACCTTTGAAATGTTCATGGGAGGTAAATCAGACTTAGTCAAAAGGCGCAAACTTCTTTGTTTCGCTAACACTTTGAAATTGTTCATGGAAATCAGATGTAGCTCTTATAGAGGAGAATAATACGTCCTGTGCCCTGTTGGAGAAGCATTAGCCAGAGCAGTAGCCAAAGCCCCTCACCGGAATTGGGTTGGGCAATTACTTGCATCCGCACAGGCATGCCCACCATATCATATGGGGACAGGAACCATGCCACACCACTCTGGAAGCCAACATCAGGGAAGGCCACGTTCCTGGAGGATATCGATATCCACGCCCCTCGGAAACATCTGGGGACATGAAACAAACACTGAGAACTTCCAGAAACACACCATACAAATGACAACCAAAATTTGCCACAAACCTGTTGCTTGCTGCACAGCGGAAACTGGTGCTGCCTTGCAGCAAGGAACAGCACCTCCACGTCGGCCCCACGGAAGGTGACCTTGCTGACCCTTGCTGAACCATAGGCCTAAAGAAAATTCGGCATAGGTCCCCCACCAGGCCCATTCCAATACAAGCTGCTGCTGATATCCAAACCAGCCGGTGAAAGTAAAAAAAAGGTAGATGATAATTAATTCATTTTACAGCAACCACCTCAAATTCCAAATTAGCTCGGGTATATGGTTCCAGTTGATTTATACGAATCCTCAATTAACTCAAAGCCGATACTAGTTAAATGCATTTTGAGTACCGATAATGTGAACAAAAGAACAATATTTTTTTTATTCGAAATGATTCTGCTTTTCTCTTTAACTTCCCACTCTTTTTAGCTTCACCATCTATTGAGTTGTTAACACAGGACCAGTATCAGCCAAATCATCTACTCTCCGCCTAATAGCCTCCTAATTCCATTAAAACTTTTCAGTCATCTGAACATTCTTGACTTGATAAATATCCATGACAAAAGATGCCAAGGAATATCCCAACGTCAAAAAAATAATAGTAGAGTCAAGATTAGCATGACACAAAATGTTATCAAAAATATATCCACGGCTTCAGAAAAATGTACGGGGAACTTGTGAGAGCCTCAATTATAAAATAAGAAGTTACTCTAATACTCCAATCTCAAACCACATTCCATCAGACAAGGTGCCAACTTAAAATACAGAAAAGACAATGCTAGGACATAACATCTGAGGACTACTTGTTTTTAGTCTCAGATGTTATGTCCTAGATTATCTCTTCTTTATTGAAGTTGGCACAGTCTGATGGATGTGGTTGAGATCTAGACAACTTGTTAGTTAGCAAAACAATTGATAAGCACACATCAACATCAGAAAATACAAGCAGGAAAATGGAAACAGCAAGATTCAAAAGGTTCAAAGTTATGAGCGCATTTAAACCGAATATCCACAACGTTTTATTAATTGTGGGGGAAGAATGGCTGGTTGTGGATGGGCCCTCAAAATATTTGTTGACCTAGACCAGGACGCCAGGAGGATTACATAGGCATTCTAGTTGCAACTGTAGATTGCCCATTCCAATGGGACGCATCGGAGCAAACTGAGGCTAATTTTCAAACAAAGAAAAATAATACTTATTAGTATCACCCATTGTAAGGCTTATTGAGTACATAAGATAAGTGGTAAATGCATAATAAATCAATATATCTAGCCAAGCATGGACCAGAGCTATATGCAAAAGAGCCAAATAACATATTGTCACTACGTGATATATGGGGACACCCACGGTGAACACGCCCCAAAGGCTTTCTCTCGGTTTGGTTTTCTTTGCTAGTTGTTTAAAGACACAAAGAAATTCAATGGAATATTAAGCAAAAGATTTGGTTCACTATTCAGTCGGATTGACAAAGGTCAACAAATAAGCAAAAAGGCTCTCTTGCAAAATCAGGTAACCCAAATCAGAAAGGTAGCAGTGAAAAGAGACAAGCTACATGCACTTGTTTCAATTTTGTTAAGCCAAAGAAAACATGTATTTAGAAATACATGTAACCTTGCTGTTTCTCTTCCTTGCGTTGCGGCAAGGGCAAATAAAAGGTGGCTAAACATCATCTTTCCATTATCTCTGCGAGATGCAAAGGGAAAGAATAGAAGTTTAAGCCTCTACCTTGTCCGTGTTCAGTGACTTTTACCGGCCCCAAATGAAAGATTGAAGTAACAAAACGCTCTTGAAGCTCTTCGGGAGATGAGATGCAACACATCCTGATCCTTTGCTGACTCCATAGGATCTCTTCATAACTATTTGAATAACATTGCAAATGGTCAAAAAAAAAAATTCTTACTTTTCCAATCAACTTGGAGGGGGGGGGGGAGACTGCGAGGTTTATTCATAATTGAAAACAGAAAAGGCAACTTACCTGGCATGAAGTGATTGTACCATATGTAGGAACATTTCCTGATCTTGTCATCACTAATGCTATCATCTACTAAATTTTTATGTATAGATTCACGCCTTTGTGATTTTCAACTTGCCTCCCTTGGCACTTTGCTCATATCGATGTTTCAATTCCATTCCTCTTGATTTCTTCTGAGCTCCTCTACAAACCATTCTTTGTTATCAAATTTGTAGCCATTCAAAGCTTTCAAAGGCTCGCGCAGGATCTTTCCAAGCATTTTCAAAGTAACAAAATCCAAAGGACGGGATTTCGTCATCTTCATCCTTCATAATTGCGGCAATGCCTTCGTGAATGGCACCCAAATTATCAAAGTGTATGGATCTTCTTCGATGTGCGCTTCAGATATTAAATTTTTCACAAAGACATTGGTACAATCTTGTCTTATCTACAGCCATATTCTTTCTGCCTGCCGGACAAAGGGTCAACATTACTGCTGTCATTTCAGCAGCATACCATGCAGCTTCTCAATAGCTTTTTGGGTGCCGCATCCTTCACTGTCATACTGCACAAACCAATACCTGGGACTGACTGATTTGAATCCACAGCTACCTTACAAAGACAGAATCTCCCAAAGCAGAAGGAAAAGGTAATCATGTAGTGCTTGTGGTCAATTGCCTTGTCCAAATTCTTTAAAAAAACAAAAACAGCAAAGGAAGTAGGTTGAGAATATGCAAAAAAGATTCCAATTTCATCAAACAAGGACCAAAAATCTAACAAATCCCGCAAAAAAAGACCTAATAAATGGTTTGCAGTGCCACTTCTTCGAAACAGTTGGGTCTCGGGTTGAGTACATTATCCTGATGGCTTTCCACTGCGACGGAAGTAACGTTTAGACGTCCAAAGCCCTTGCAGAGGTTGCGAATACCCAATTGTTATAAAATTGTCCACAGACACCCACAAAAAATTAGGGTAATGTGTTTGAAGAAGAAAATTACAAAAAGCTCCATGTGGAACAGGAGGTATGATTGCCTAAAGCATTATTTTTTTTCCTTTGCCACTACTGGTTTTGAAGGGTAGTCCTTTTTAGTCTAGTAGTGAAAGCTGATTAACATTTTGCAGTGCTTTGGACACGGGAAAAGTGAGACTACAGATGCATATGCAGAATTACTATAGAGACTACTTGGTGATAGAAGGACCCCTTCATCCACTGGGAAAAATTGTGATTGACATGACAGCAATCAACTGTTCACAAATTTCGCCACAAACACAAGGAATATCAGCACAGGGAACATCAACATACACATATGCATATTATCAATACTGAACAGTCAGGCACTCAAGAGTGCACCAACACAAATTAGGTGGTAAGGCATACCTCCAGAAACTAGTCCAGTTGTGCTTCAAATAAGCAAAAAAGATCTAGGAACTACAGGATATTGAATAATCAAGGATTCACACTTCCCTACCGAAAAAGGTGGAAAATTCAACCAAAAAATAGCTGGTTGTAATTTCTCAGTTGTCTAACTGATATATTCTAGGTCGCTAATCCAACAGAGTCACTGCAAGCACGCACAATTGCATTCTGCATATAATAGGATACCTGGGCAGTTTATTTCCCAATAGTGTTATTGTAGTCAGCACACACATACACAAAGATATCTAATGGAAGAGGCCTCCTAATGTGATATATCGAGAAAGTTACCGTTGTAAACATGTAAAAAAATAAAATAAAGGACCCTATGTTACCAGTTCAAAGAAAGTACCCCTCCCAAAAAACAAAAACCAAAAAGAGACACATCTTTCTGTGAGGATAATATAATGTGTGATAATAGGCTCCTCAATGAACCTCAAAACGTATTTAAAAAGATGATTTACATTTTCATTAAACAAACTCCAAGCTGTTGCAAGTGTCAGTAGTCAATGCAGGCCAGCAATGTTCAAATCTGGGGGGGGGCATAAAAACATCCATAATACATACAAAAACCCAAGGGAGCACCAAAAAAACAAACAATGAAACAATTATGTTTCAATGACAAAACTTAGTGCTGTAGTCCATAATGAATACAAGTGCTCCATTTTAAACAATATGATACAGTATCTGCTGCATGTACGAAGTAGACAATTTCAAGCGAGAGCAAAGTCAAGGTCCAAATGAGAAAAACGAACCATCTTGTGGGTTCCATAATTGACATAACCATACGAGCGACATCTGGGGTAGTCAATCCCTGCAAAAACCCTAAACCGAAACAACTTGTCCTAGCTATGAACAGATCATACAGCTGTGATCGGTCACATTGAATCAAGGTCACCCACTGACAGAGACGTAACAAACTGATTGACACCACTAGGCATTCGGCACCCTGCGGCTGCACTTGAAACGGCGCCCATCAAAATTCAACCAAAAACAAAAAAATAATTTCTTTTCAGATTATTTTTTTTGTGTTTTTGTTTCTGACTTCCCTCTCCTCTTTTTATTCGCAGATACCAAAATTCAGAATATATATAAATTTAAAAGCCGACGATTCGAACTGGAAATGATTAGAAGTAGAAATACTGAAAAAAACACAAACCAACCCTAGAAATTTTTGATGTTTTTTCGATAGATAATTTTTTAGATTTTTTTAGTAGGATAGATGATAAAGAGAGGAGAGGAAGGTGGATAGGTGGAGATCCGACGAGACAAAGGATCGCAGCGGCAACGCCGCGAAAAGGAGAAAGAAAGGGTTTGTGTAGGAGCAAAAAGATAGGGCAGTCTTTAAACTGCCCAATTGCAGAAGGGAGGAATAATTTGGAAAGGAGTTTTTTTTTCCTTATAAAATTACTAAGGTTGGGATTTTTTGTGTAAGCAAAGCCCTAAGATAAGTTACGCAAACCAAAATATACCCGGTCCGATTAGGGGGAAGTGGGTGCCACTTGACGTGTGGTCCGATGAATCCTACTGTTAGTGGCGTTGTGAATAAGAGAATTTCTTATTTGGCTAACCCTGGAGCGACTCATGCAACTTCCTCTATTTTATTTTATAAGCTATACTATAGCAAAAATATAATTCTCAAAATTAATTAAATCATATAATCTAAAATAGTATACTTCGTTAAAACATGAGAAATTATTTTGGTACGAGTGAGATGCCATTTCTAGTGGCCATCTAGGATTTTGATAGGGAGGTCAATATATGACGGAATATACAATCGAAAGGAAATTTGACATTTATTATATATAGATGAAAATATTTTATCATATATAAATAAGAAAAAAGATTTTGCCGAACAAAGGGCTTGCTCCGCCTCTGGTTATTCAATACCATTATCAGAATTAGAAATTCAAAAACTGACCGTAAAGCTGTTATATTCAAGAAAAAATTTAAAATTAATGAATGCGAATCAGATATGAATATCAATAGGCCTTTTTTTGGTACAAAAAAATGTGGTTAATTTTTTTTACGTTAATCGATGTCTGTAACAATGAGAAAAAATTAATTTTAAATATCCGGTAGACATAATAAAAAAAAGTAGTAAATGAAAATGGATTTGCCATAAACCCTCCGCGCCGGCGACCCTCTAAAGCAGGCTGTGATGATCGACTCCGTCGTCGGCAAACTTATTACATTCTAAACATGCGAAACAAATTAACAAATTAAGTAGTGAATTAACGTACCCAAGCTATATACAAAAAGGTATTTGTAAATGATAAAATACGGAAGCGAAGGAATCTCATCAAAAACTGTGTATTTGTGTGGGTGATAAGTGCTCAACATCATGCATGTTCTGTTATATTAATAATCAGCAGAATAATCACCAATATGTAATTCTAATATTTTTGAAATAAATTGAATAGGAAAAATAATAAAAAAAATATTCCAAATTTGGGCTTAGAAATGTGGTTTGAATTTTTTATCCTAGAAACACTCCATAATATACGAAATAATATTCATATATCTTAAATAATAATTAATAATAGTGATATTATTATGTTTAAAGAATTAGTAAATTTAAATATTAATAATAGTAATCTGAACATGATTATGTTTAGGACTAGTATTGACTATATGTATTAATGTTTTGGACTTGGGAAAAACAATTTAAATATTATGTATTGGTGTTTTTCTTGTATTGAATTATAAAGTTTGACTAAAAATAATAATATGAAGGACTCAAATTAACTAAAATCACTGTCAAAAATAAAAAGTTTTAGACGATGAGTCAACTAAATGATTTTGGTTGATATGCACATAAGGGGGGTTTTTGTAAAAATATGAAAAAACAACCTAACCTAATCGATTGAACCTATTTATATTTATTTTAATGAAATATAAATTTTATTCAAGTGTTAATGTCTCGAAATTGAGTAGGTCTTTTTAATTATAAAAAAATCAACAAATTTTCATACGAATAACTATATGTATATAAAATATTTTATATATGAACTATTATGGTAGATTAATATATAAGTATTTTTATAATTTAAATATAAAATAATGAGGTCTAGGCATTTAGTGGACTATACAACTTTGAGTTTTGCTTGTTACTTATTCTTTACTAATTAGTTTGAAATTTAAAGGATTTACTTTGTATTAGAGATTCTATCAAACAATACGTGCCGAAACTCATTGCAAACACTCTATCTCCTAGTAGTTTAAGATTAAACAAAACAACACCAAGGTTTTACATTTTTTCTGCTAACTAAGAATTTTAACGTACTTTCTTTCAAAAATTCATATTTGCAAAAGAAATATTCTTAGTAATAGTATATTTTGAGGTGAATTTAAAAAAAGAATCAAAATTAACCGTAACACACATGATAATGAAGAGAACCAAACATGATGGGCCTGATTTTGTTAAAAAAGCCAATTTTGGCTCTATTTAATCAATTTTAGAGTTCAAACGGTTTAAGAACTTTGACTTTCATCATATTGACATGCAAAAAAGAAGTGTGATTTTAGTACTTTTCAATATAGTTTTTTTTAATATCTAAATTTTTATGTTTAAAATATCGAATCAACGTAAATCTAATGGAACTTTTAAATTAGGCAAGTTGACATTCGAAAAGCGAACATGACAAATAAAAATGGATAGAGAGAGTATAAAATATCAACAAGTTAAAATATATTTATTTTAAATGGTATTATTTGTATATTATGATGTGAGAGGAAGGAAGAGCGAGATTGAATGATGTCGAACGAGAGAGGATAATAATTTGTATAACTTGCATGAGTTTGTATAATTCACGTGTTATTTTTGTATCGTGCGTAATAGAAAATCTTGAATTATACAAATATTGATTAAACTCGAAAATACACGAATTGATACAAACAGATATATATGACACTGTAAACAATCTATACAAAATTTATACAAAAATTACCGGAATGATAAATGAGATAATACAAAGAGCCAATATACACGGGGATAAAAGCTTTGTAAAATATACACCAAAAGGTTAAATGATTGATGACAAAACTGAAAAACAAAGAAATAACGTCATATGCAAATTACAGATCAAACAAAGAAGTGTTACATGTATTATTCAATGTTGGCTAATTATATCATATATATATATATATATATATATATATACTCATTATATATATCTAGTATATAATAGTGTGTGTGTGTGTTCGTAACGGTTGTGATAATTATTGCAAACTCAAATCAGCATTACATAATAAAGCTATAATAAAGTAATTACGATTAATAATTACAACAAATTTATAATTATATGACTAATTAAGAGTAATATAATTTACTTTAAAACTCTAAATTTATCGAAATTAGGTAACTAAAAATTTTAACAACTTCAAAATTAAATACAATTATTTTGAAAAGGTTCAATTACTTAAAAATAGGGTTTCAATTTTGTCCTCGTTCTAAAACAAGGATACTAACATGAATTTAGTAAAAGGAGAAGAAACACAACTAATGTTTTTATGGATAAAATAAGAATCTTCAACATTCATGATTAAAATTTTTTCATGATGCGACTTTGTTTGGCGTAATAGATAAGACTACATATAGAAATATAATATCTTGAGCCGCCCTCCTTCGGACCCCACGTCGTGCATCTCCCCCTTTTCACTCTCAATAGTTGTATTAGTAATTTTTGCATTAGTAAGGTTTGTATAATTATATTTGCATTAGTTTATGACGAATGTTTTACGGTATGTTTGATTTGGTTGATACAAGAATATTATGCATTACATAATTGTTTTATTTAAAAAAATAATTTATTTACAAAAAGTACCTATCCACAAAATAGTGGAAGAGATGAAAAAAAAAAAATTGAGGGCACAATTATGTCTAATAATGTTATTGCATGTGTTGCTTAGAGCTCGTTTGACATTTACTAATGCATATAAATAAATGATATTATAAGGGACACTTAATTACATAATGAGTAAATATCTAATTATAAAAATAAATGGTATTTATAATACATCTCTACCAATAAGAGTATATTGCTAAATATAAAACATTAAGTTATGCATATATTAAAAAAGAATCCAAACAAAAATACTTGCTAATACATCAAAGGGATAATTGTATATCAAAGCAAACTAATAACCTAAAATAAATGAAGTAGCTTACTGTTTGATTAATTGTGCCTCATAGCACACGTTTGCTACAAGTTGGCAGTCGCCTCTATCCCAAGCTCCTTGATCACCACTCTCAAAAATTCTCGCTCAACATCTCTCTCATTAGCGCTCGCCCACTCTTCCTCTGCTGCCTGTCGCTTTATTACAACAGAAGTGTATAAATTGTTGTTTCTGTTTCGTAATTAAATGCCGAGAGGGAGAAAATTGTTATACACATGAAAAGACATAGAGTTTGTGTCTACATTAATTATACAATTTACAAACATTTTACTTTGATTCAGTTGTATATAAATGCAAATTTTATATAAATATTGCAGCGAAAAAGGCCAGCGAACTTATTACTATTGCAAATTATACGATTTTGACAGCGAGATAGATAACAATTTTCTCTCCCTGTATACAACAAAAATGTATAAATTGTGTGTCTTGGTTTTGTATAAAGCGAGAGAGAAAAACATATAATCTTATTCCTATACAACTTAGAATGATACAAATATACAAATATTTACTTCGATCAATGTAGGCCAAAGCAAATTTTTACCAAAATATGCAGTTGAAATAGGCCAACGATAACAATTGGCATTATACAAATTGCAGTGAAAATTAAGCAGCGAATTATAAAATTGCAGTGAATAGCCAGCGAAATAGCGAATCATACAATTGTATATGTATAGCGAGTCCAAAGAATTACAATTTAGGCATATGAATTATACATTATATATGTAGTAAACTATACAGTTATGTATTGTTATGGAGCACAATTATGCAAAACTTTGCTATAACAACACATATAAAATATTTTTATTGACTATATGTGAAAAGTTATCCCATATCAAACTATTACAACTATTATCTTTCTATATTACACTATGCCGATCTACTCAATTCTTAATATGAATTCTACTTTATATTCTGATTATTTCTTATCCTGAATTATATACATTTTTTTATTAAGAAAGGTAAACAACAAAACAAGAAAAAATAGACATAAACCAATAAATCATTTTATAGAAAAAGATTTAAGTAATAAGACATTTATAGCTCAAGGAAAAAAAAAGAAATTAATCAAAATCATTTCTATTATAATACTCTATACTTATACAATGATTCATTTCTTGTCCAAAAAAATAAAAAATATTACATTTTTTTTTATTGGCAGAGTAAAACAGCCAAAGCAATGAAAAAATAACATAATACTAATAAATCTTTATAGGAAAAAGACAAGCAAGACATAATATGTATTAAAATTACATCTTCAGTCGGAATATATATGTATTTAGTTGTATCGTTTTCTGATATTTTATTGATTGTCATAATCAAATACTTTTCTAAATGTCATAAATACGATATGTCTTTTAATTTAATTCGATTTTAATTTATATCTTAAATTTTGATGAGTCTGGATTAATTTTAGAGACTAAATTCGTAATATAAAGTTAAACAAGTAGAAATGTATGGGTGACATATGGCCATTAATACACATAAGACACCAATAAGACGTGAATTTACCTATGTAGATACAGTAACATACATATGTCTTTTCATCACTAATACAAGTTGAAGTATATACTTTACATACTCAAATTGAAAGGAACATAAATATCAAATGAGATTAAAAATTATAGGGTATATTATGTGTGTGCGCTTTAGAATATAACATAAAATTCGCTTTTCATGAAATAGATAAATTTTAAAATCTGCTACAAAAGGTACCTCTATGTACACTAATTATTTGTATAATGTCTGCATTCAAATATATTATGAAGTATTTTTACATGCTATTTTTTACTTTTAAAAAAATATATTAGAGTTTGGAATATTATTATAGTAAATTTGTTTCTCTTATGTTATGCTTATTTCAGTCATATGCCCTAGTTGTCATTCTTTTTAAACCTAAAGATAAATATTTATTTTTCTATAGAGATTTTTCGAACAAATTTTTAAAACACAAGAAAAGAAAAAGAGCAGAAAGGAAAAATTATAAAAAGTTAAAAAAAGGCAAAAAGTTAATATTGCGAGGATTAAGATGCATATTTAAAATAATTGAATAATTTGTTTCAAATTGAAGGAAAAGTTGAAAATTTGAAGGCTTATAAATATTTACTAATTCACTTTGGAAAGATGTTATGCATTTTGAACAAACATTTCATAAATTAGAGAAATTTTATATTTTAATATAATTTATTGGGTATATTGGTTTGCTAAATTTTAAACATATACAACTATTATTTGGTTATGATGTTGATTGAGGTTTTAAATAAGACAAAATTTATGTATAATAATCAGAATATATGGCTTCATATTATGCATTTTTGACAACACTTATAAATTAGATTTACTTACTATTTTTCAAAACTTTATTTTGGTTATGATGTTTGACCAGATAATTTTATTAATATACAAATATTTTATGACGTAACAGCATGTTTGTCTTGACATGCAGGACGTTTGAATTTCTTTTTTGTTGTGAACAACACCAAATTTAAAGTATATTTTAAAAATTTAAGTCAAAAGTCATCTTAGCAAAACATGTAATTTTTATTACCACGTATGGGTATGAAAATAAAAAATTTTGGTATGTATGATAATATTTAATTTACACAATATGCTATAATAATAAATCACAATCCAATTAATAAATAAATGAAAGAAATACAAGAGCGGGGACAACTGAAATTATTTCGATTTTCAAAATAGGTTTTATTTCACGTGTGAGAAATAGAGTTAGAAAGTAATAGAAACATCAGTGTCATGTACGTCGTTTCAAAATTCAGACAAATTCAAGTGTCACTTTATGTTTTTTTTCTAAATAAATCAATAGTCAAAATAAATTAAAAATGATCTAAACAAACTCATATAAAGTAAAACTTCATAACATGATGTACAAGTACAAAATAATCAGGAAAAAAATTTTGAAATATATTAAATTTTGATTGAAATTGTTGATCGAATCAAAACTTTGAAATGTTACCCCCTACACTATTTAGTAGTGTATTTTAAAGATATAGATGTTCTACGTGGACATTAACATATTTAAAGAATATTAAATACTAACCATATCCCGAGGGGCACCTATATACCTTTAAAAATACACTTATTAAATTAGTGCTAGGTAAAAGGTCTTACATGAAGTTTGGTATCATAACAATAATTGACCAAAATTGAAGTAGTCATTTTTCATATTTTTTCCCATTATCTATTATTTTAAGTTTTAATAGTAAAACTTATCATGATTTTAAAAAAATAAAAATCATATATACAATTTGCTTTCCCCAAAAGCAAAAAATCATAAAACGTTATTTTGTATAAATAAGAATATCGCTCTACCATGAATAAAAAATAAAAGTACTTTCAAATTTTAAATAAAATATGATTAATTTTGATCATATATAACAAAATAATAAAGGCAAATAATAAGTGAAAAAAAAAAAAATTATTTTTTTGAGCGTAATTTTTTTTCAAGGAATGTATGTGATAATATGCAAATTACCTTCACTATGTTAATAAATAAGTAAAGCTGCTACTACAACTTGTTTATTTGAGTTTACTCTCAATGTCTTATAATCTATAGATTAAAAATACTAAGTACCATTCATTTATTAAAAATTATGGGTATCAATGTTAACTAAAGATTTTACTAACAAATAATTCGTGTAAGATCTGTTTAGCGAGCCCCGAAAATTAAATATTGAGTATGTGAGGATGCTACATCAGATGCTAGGACGGCAAACTTACAGAACAAACCACGTACTGCGAGTCTCAATAACGTTTTACTATAAGCCCCGCCTAGGTGCAAGCCCCGAAAAAGAGCCTCTTAACAAAGTATTTTAAAACTGATCCAAGTTTTATAAGCTTTATTCTTTCTATTTTGAAAGTTAAATTACTGTTCTTTTGTATTAATTGTTTTTTTTTAAAAAGGGATAAATGCATCAAATTTCTTAACAAATTTCCTAAGAAGTACTTTAAAACTAATTTAATACGATACAAATGGTGACCTTTGAACTTTTATATTTTTTTTTAATAAAAGACCCCAATTGATCCTAACAATCAACGATTATGATCAGGGGGCGGACCCGTACGTCAGACGCGGGGTGGTCGAACACCCATGATTTCAAAAATGTTTGTGTATTATTAGAAAATATGAACATATGTTATTATAATTAAAATTAGCACCCATGAATAAAAACAGTTGTAAGTGAGGAGCTGGTTTAAACCTTTGCAATAAGAGGTGCGCAGAAGACATTGGCGAGGGGTAAAAAAAAAATAAATAAGCAAAATTTTATGTTAAAGGAAGTGATCACCCACAACCTTAAACCGAATCCGCCACTGAGTTTGATCAAGATTCAACAAATTTCTGTGAGGGCAAGTATACAATTGATTATTTAAGTTATGAATTTTGATTATTTTTTTTGTTAGGATTGAAATAAAAACATTAGAATTTTAATTTTATTTAGAAAAATCTAGATTAAAAAGTATGAAATATATTCAAACTTTAACTAAAATGTTGAATCAATTATCGAATTTGAAATAAATGACTTTTTATAATGTAATAATGTATTTTAAAAATATATATATGTCCACGTAATTACTATAAACTATTGCATTCATGAACCGATAAAAAATTAAATTAAAATTTGAATAAATAATAGCTTCAATTTAAATAAAATATTTTTTCGATCCTTTTCCTCGAACTTAATAATGATGAAATGGTATGATAACTCCTAATTCCCACCGACCTTCCATGGGCGGTTGGTTGTTGAGATTAACGGTTTCACTCTCCCAGGACTCACGGCAGTTATAAGAAAAGAGTTAACAGGGAACCTCTCACCGCAACGCCTTTTTATTCCGCTGTCGACCGTGATCTTCTTTCTTGCACGATTCTTTTCCTTTATTCACTTATGAACACGATCCGAGCAATATCTTTCTCTTTCTTTGCATGAATCAGAATCAACTACTGTGCAACAATACCAAATTTGCATCTTCAACAACAATTGGAGTCCGTTCTAATTTTCAACTCAAATTTCTCCGATTTGCGTAACTAACTATCGCCCTTTTTTCCGACCAAGATCTCTGGATCGCCTCGTACGACTTTAAGGAGATCAGCAGTTGCTACATCTCGCGATGTTTACTCCAACGGAAACTTTCTCGATTCTCTACACCTCCGGGTCTCTTCCTCAACCTCCGATAGTGCCGCTGCTTTACTTCAAATTCTCAGTCTGTAAGTGGACGCTAATGTTCGTTGTTTAATTCTTTTTTTCTTAGTTAGATTTCAATTTACCAGAGAATGTTTACTTCTGGTCACGACGGTTATGTCAGGACGCGTTTATTGTAACCAATTTTTGTAATCGAGCGTCCGAGTAACTTGAGTTACCCTCTGTTACTATACCTGGTTTCAAGGAAAGAAATAGTTTTTTTTTTCTTGAAGGAGAACTACTCTTCTATCTTGTACAATTGAATTTTGAGAGTGAACACAAGGTTTTGCATGATTAGAAGTACATTGCCTTGTTAAGGTAAAACTTTTGCAATTTACTGGACTTTCTATTTCAAGAAACTAAAACTTCTATTTTCCAAAATTCAGAAGTTTGGATTTCAAAATCCTCTTGAATAAAATTTCAACGGTTATTATAACTATAAATTGACATATATTAGATAATATTTATGCTTAGTTCCCGTTGTGATTGCGCAAAATATGTGTTTACGGTATTTGCTGAATGTGAATAACAATAATTAAAACACTTGTTGCCACACTCAATAGTTGATTAGTATGCTGCATCACATGTCTAGCTGGATTTACAGGTAGGTGTTAATGCTTTCAATAATCATAAAGTGATATGTATGCTGACCATATGCTAGCTTTTGCATCAACTTAGTGTTTTTTCATTGGATATATACAACAGCTAAATTTTAACAATCTATCGAAACATGTCCATTACACGACATCAACATGTTACAAAGATGGTCTCAAGCGTAGGAGGAGAGGGAGGTCAGGGGTAGATGGTAGAAGAACCCTTGATGTTAACCCATCCTTATTTTGCTAATTATTTTTTGGTCGGAGAATGGCTTCAATGTTTGATTTGTTCAACCTAATGAGTTACTTTGAATTCAGCCAAGACATGGACATACTCGGTTGGCTGGACTTTAGACTAGGAAAGAAGATTTACATTGTAGTAAAACACTACAACTAAAGGTGGTGAAGGTACTTCGGAAATTGCTTTCCCGGTTTTAAAATTTAAAGAAACATTATGGAAAATATTTTTTTGTACACTTTAAACTTAAAGATGTTATAATCATTCTATTTTCCTTTATTTCTTTGCAATTTGACGGCAGCCCTTGAGATGCTTGTGGAAAAAAGAGTTACTGGGCTTCCTGTAGTTGATGAGGACTGGAAATGGTAATTCTCTTAGTTTACTTCCAGAAGTTCTTGGAAAAGATGTATGGTTGATTAATAGCTTACATATCCATGTTATTCTCCATGTTGGAATGAGGGATTTTAATAGATTTATGTTACTGTTGCAAATGTTGGAAAATTGATTCCATTGAGCTCTGGGGAAAATATCAATTTTCCTCCATGATGCATCTGCAAACAAGTTAAAGTCTGTATGATTTTTTGTGGGTGAAAAGTACTAGCAAGGGATCCACTATTATGTGAAGGTTGCCTTCATTTTATATGTTCCTTTATTTTGGGGCATTTGAAATCATCTTCACATTTGGCTTCTTCATGAAGAGGTGCGAGGGAAGTATTCCTGTATGGACTGATATTCTGTGCATGGATGCCTCTTCATGCGACAAGTGTAAGCTGAATGTTAACATTTGCGCCAACATGCAGTTTCATGTTAGCCATGTTGTAAAGAAGAAGCATGAGCCGAGTGGTGCTGGTAAATCTTCTGATTAGTAATCCAAGAGAAATGTCATATGGTTCGCCAATGGGGAGTCCTGTTGAACTTCTTCTAGTCTGACTTGTGTATTGTTCAAAACTGTTAAAGCAACTTAATCACTAGATAAAATTTGGGGAGATGTCTGGAGGCTATCCTCTGAAATGCATTTCATTTATCACCATTAGTGTCTCTGGACCTGGGCTCTCCGCTTCTCTCCGGTTCTTTTAAAGGTGCTTTCCTGGTATGTGAAATTCTTTGGCTAATTGAAACCAAAAAAACTACCAGGCAGGATATTATTACCGATCATCAAAATATTTCAGAGATGTCTTTCACTCTTACTAGTGTAGTTACTCAGCGATTTTTCCCAATTTGGCTCACATATCTAGTTGCAATAGTGGAAGAGGACGGGGTTTGGCTTGGGATAGGAAGCTTTCTGGTGGATTGGTAGGAAGCCCCAAGAGTTGGGTACTGTATCTTTTTTTTCCGGATTGGAGAAATATATCAATGATATAAAAAATCTTTTGGGTGGAGACATGCAAAATTTTAACAAATGATGACAGTGTCTCAGTAGTAATTTGAAATACTACGAGAGATGGAACGTTGATCACATAAATGCGTCCATCACATTGGTTGAAGAGGCAATGCTGAAAGCACTGCGTTTTTGAGGGTAGATTGTTGCTGAATTTCTAAGTCAAGCGTCCAGATGAGATGTGATTGATGCACTCAACACTTGTCGTCCTTGGACCATTAGCAAGGTCTTCCCCCATAAGGTACATGTGTTGTTCCAAGTCATTTGAAATGGAGGGTCGTGTGCTCCCTTGAAGTACAATTTCGGGTTGTCAAGTTGCCGGTAAATTATTTTGCAAACACAGGTATTTGAAGTGGTGTTGGGTTTATGCCTTGATCCATTGAGATCAAGTTGTGCTGAACGAGATCAGGTCGTTGTCGCTTAGAGGCATAAGAAGTATGTAATCAATACAAAAACAAAAAAATATGCACGACAATGGTTCTCGTGAAATCATGCAGAGTATGAACATAATTTCAGAGTAAAAGATCCATATTGAGCGCTGACTAACTAGTGTGGTTAAGGTTCAGCACGTTGGTATGCGTAACTGTAGGTCCGTTTTTTTTAGGAGCATTTTATCGTAGTTGTTAGTATGATTTCTCTCATCATATATATTAGACAAATTGTCTTGCATGGGGCAGCTATCTGATCTTTTTGTTTTAAAAAGAAATTTCTCTATCTTGCTCCTTTCTTTTATTTTTATTTAACTATTCGGGAACTGCTCTCTTTTGATCAGCTATAAATGGCACTGACATCAGAAGGTTGCTACATGGTTGCAGGGTGGCGGTTGTCTGATTATGACCTCATGGACTCGACTCTATATCAGGTATGATGAGGTTTTCTGAACAAAGTATACTTTTGCAAACCGCATTACTCTTCTGGGAACTTTTCTCATAAATGCTGTATTCTGGTACAACCATGTTTCCACAGTGATGCTCATGAGCATATTAAAAAGTAGCTATGATGGGTACGCGCTCTTAAACATGAATCTGTAAATATATCGTGTCAGTTGTTCTCATTTTTAAAATATTAATATGATATTATACTTAAGTATTCTATTCATAGAGCTTGTCAACGTCTGAATGAGTTGTGAAATTATGAATAAAAAAAAATTGATTCTTAATAGGAGCTAGATCCAGAAGCATGCTTTTCGTAAGTATACCACTTTAATGCTTTTTTGAGACAAGCTTTTACCGGGGAACTGAATGCTAAGTATAAGGAATATGCCTTATTAGCTCTTCTAGGAATGAAGGCAAAAGGAGTTAGGATAGGATCAGAAAGTTAATCAATGAAAGGCAAGGAGGCAAAGAAGGATGTATGAATGCTCTTTTTCCCTAATAGTGGTAAAGGTCCACAAACATTCGCTGAGAACTGCCATGAGTGATATGTGCCTTCTGAATTTTTAATGAGGCCTGGTAACTTAAACAAGCCAAGGTCTCGTCTTCTCTGGTTAATGATAAAATTTGACAGAGCTAGACAGGTCTTCTGGTTTTTCAGGTTTTACTGGTGCATGAAAATATGATTCAGTTCATGGGGAAGGGTGAGATGGAGTAATACTATATAGTGTTTGAGACTATAAAATCAAGCAATACAAATCAAGGGTGGTTGCTAAAGAAGAAAGCTGTCGGATTTCTCTGTATTTGGGGGCACTATCCTGTACAATCGTATATGCCTTTAATGTATAAAGTAACATGAAATTCTTTTATGTCTGGGCAATTTCGCAAATAGAAGTATTATTTAACACACAATATACCTGATGATAAGTATTTCGAAACATAGCTCAGCGAAATAGTCCCAAGAAGGTACATCAGGAAGCTTTTGTAATCCAAAAGGTCCTTTTGCGTAGTGTTTGTTTTATTCTAATTCGTTGACACCTGACTTAATGAATATAGAGGTTCAGATTCAATATTGTTTGTAGTCGATGTTGAATCTAAAAAAAAAACAGTGTTTGTAGTCTTGATGAGCTACACCTTTCAACATTCAGCTGACAATTTACTAAGAAAAATCTGAAAGATATAAGTTATAACACTCTTCAAATATGAATGAAAAGAGCATGACAGGTTTACCTTATTTGTGCGTATGGCCATTTTCATAGAAACGACAGAGTCATCGTGGGTTTGCTGGGGATACTGGCAATGAAGCCAATGAGATATCCAATAAATCTTTTACCGCCATTAGGACCATCAAGTTTTTCTGCTGTTAGAAGGGAAAAAAATAAATGACGGAAATTAAAGAAGAAAAAAGGGAGAAATAGGAAATAGGGAGAGGAGTGGGGTAAGCCGCTAAGAGAAGAAGAACAAATTTCAGGCTAGGTTCCTATTTGTGAGTAGATCTGCTTTGACTACTTGAAAACTTTGAGATCTAGTAGCTTTAATTATGGGGCAAAAACTGGTGTCCCCAGATGACTGATGAGTGAGAGAGGTATAGTAACAGTTTGACTGGTGGATGAATGTGTCGGTTACTATTTCTTGTATGCTCCTTTAAATGAAGCCTTGTTAAAGTATAATTATCCTATATTGTAGACGTACACTTAGTTCATCTTTCTTCTATTTTCATATTATATTTCATGTTCCTTACTAGGAGCTGGCCAAGATGACATAAATCTGTTTCTGATTGTTGATAGTACTTGGCAAGGTCATGTTTAATCTTTTGTTCTAATAGTGGATGCAATGTTCGATAAAATGCTAGAATAGTAGTTTTAGCGAGGATTCATATTACAAAGCCCAGTGTTCATTTATTGCGTTTGGGCTCTCATTTCGAGGAGGGGGTTAAGATGCCATCCTACTTATTAGAGTCTATTCCAAGATAATTCTCTCTCTAAACAAAGGAAAAAAAATAAATACGAAAAGAGCTTTCTACATATTATGTAAATACATGTCATTTGTAGGTACAAGGAATTCTTAGTCCATGAATTATGGTTAGTTTCCATTGTTATCTTGTCAAGTATCTTGACTTTGGTTTCGGTGATTTTGTAGCCATTTCAATGAGGTTCAAAAGCTACTGAGCAAAACTAATGGAAAAGTTGTTGGTGAGGTCATGACGCCAGCGTCATTGTCCGTCTTGGAACACACCAAACCTTAAAGATTGATGCGGGTAAATTAAACAAGGCTTTTGGTTCAGCTGAGTTATATTATGAAACTGTTACAAGATTCCAGTTAGGTAGTGCTTTTGGAAACATCAAAATTCTTTTTAATGCCTCTTCTGTTTTATACCTCATTATATTTGGGAAGGATGCCAAGAGATTGTTAGTAAGGCAGAGAATTAGCTTATCGTTTCTGCTGCTGCTGGGACTATAATATACTTGCGTATCACATAATGAGAATTGTATATTCATTCAGCAATTTAAACATTAAGTGTTGTTTGCCTTTAGAGATATTCTGCCTGATTATAGGTTGTTGCTCTGCTCCAAAACGACGATACCGTCGGATACCAGTTGTAGATGGTTGGATGGTAAACTGGTTTATTTGCCCTCTCGTTCTCTTTTTTTTTTTTCCGGTATAATGAATTTTTCAGAGTCCATGTAATTTCTGATGAAACCCTGTTTGCTGAAAATGGTGAAGGTTTGGATTATCACAAGGGGCAAATGTTGTTAGAGGCTGCTCTTCCAAATATAAAACGACACCAATGACAATACCAATGAACAAATTGAGGTTTCCAGTGCAAATTGTTGTTCATGTCAAGCCCATGATGCGCTTGTATATACGTAAGATTATGTAAGTTCTTCCATTCTTTGTGCTTGGCATCCTACTGTACCCAAGTGTGGCATCATTGTGGGGGGGTGGGGGGGGGGGGGAGAGGGAGCAGGGATTATTTGGCCCAAGTACATGCTGGTAAGTTAAAAGTGATGCTTGTGAGCTCGAAATCCAAATAAGATGGTACAGAGTCTCAACACCCTGTTGTAGCAAACATTTGATAAAAGGTGCCCCAACCCCAAACCCCCAGTTATGGAGTGGTACCAGGTGACAGACCACCACCATTGGTTAGGGCTCAAAATGTCGTAGTATGAGAACCTAAAGGATATTCTTAAGTAATGCCAATACAATTGTAAGAAAAATCAAGAGTTTGACGACTAGAGACTCCATTGCTGCGTTTAATTGGGCAAAAATTAGATTTTATGTTGATTGGTGTGTGAAGATATTTCTACCAGTTGTACAATATCAAAAGATTATTGTAACACGTAAACTTCTCACATGGTTAGTTTATTTGCCTCTCATCTTTTCTTAGACTTTGTAAGTGGAGTAGCAGGAATAAAATGTTTACTGTAGTTACTGTAGAACTATATGCACTTATATCTTGCAAGTAAATTAGTCAAGCCAGTGTTAAGATGAATTCACCTCTTCAACTGCATGTCTTTGCTATGTTATTGATACGGCTTTAGCTCTGCATTCTGAATCTTCTGCTTCTTCACCCCCACCATGACTTTCTTTAATTGCCTCTGTTATTCTTTCTCGTTTCACTCCTGGTGTCATTCTCTTCATTGCTATGAACGAACGACCAACCCCAGTTTCTCACAACCTAATCCACCAACTTTCGTTACACGGGGCCATGGACATTGGGCAACCCAGCTGATTACTCAAGGGTTGAATTCCAACCAAATGAGTGACAAAAAGCTCCAACAGCTTCGTTGATCAAGAATTAGCAGGTGGGAGGGTGCCATCCTCTTATGAAAGCCTTTTCTTTTGTTCTTTACCTCGAAATCCTTAAGGCAGACACTATCGTTAGCTGGTCTTTACAACCCAAATGAATCTTATCCAAGAGAGCTTCAATGAAAATTGCTAAATGATGGAAATGATTTCTTGAACAAGCCATTTCTGCACTCATGCTTTAGATTAAGGAGTCATCCCTCTTCAGCTTATCTTCAATGTCCATGTTACCACACCGAGAGTGGGCATTATAGCCCAGTTTTTTATTCTCAGAAACATTGGCTGCAATATTCAAGTAATTGGTTCAAGGATCATAGAAGCTGTTAAAGATCTCCGTAGCATTCAAACCCGACTCCTTGATCTTTATCACGCGAAAATATAATTCTCTTACTCCACGTCGTCAAAATGGGGCAGTTGTGTTCTGGTCAGCTTGATTTTGGTGAGGCAAATTCGGTATATAACAAACGCATCAGAATCAGAGGATAGATTCATGAAAGGCTGATAACCCATGACCCCTATCAGTGGCACAACGTGCAAGTAGATTGTCCCATGAAAAACCAATGTTGGAATGATTAAATTGTACTGCACTGTCATTGTCAGGAGCAAATATCAGATACCAAGAGAGTGGGGCGGCAATCTTGAAGAAGATGACCTCATAATCATAGTTGTAGCCATGGAGAGAAGTTGTTTAGAAAGTTTCATCATAGGGCGAGACAGGACGCAATCCTTCAGAAGCTTTTCAACAGCTCAAATTTGATCAAAACCATGTATATATTTCATTTCTGTCTTGCTTTTCTTGGAAGAAGCTTTAGAGGAAAACAGATTCATTGAGAGTAGTGGTGATGATTATGATGGTGTCTTAAAACACGAGCTTGCCATGTCAAGTGTAGGAATCATGTGGCCATGAGCCATCAGGGGGAAAGAAGGTGAATGAGCTGGGGGGGCCATCCATGCGGGGGGGGGGGGGGGGGATGGATACCATGGGATCCCTCCATTATACAAAACTTGGAGAAGAAACGAGTGTGGTGGTCTGTTGCAGGACGACACTAGATAGCAAGTACAGCTCGATAAGCTTTCAAGTCTTGTCTTAGACGAATTGAAACTTAGTTTGTGGCCCTGTTTATTTCAAAGCAACATGAAGACGCACATTGTCTTGGAGAAAAAGTTACACTGATTGTCCGTGCATCAACCAAAATGGGCTATAGATTAGAGGCTAGCCAAGTCGGTTGGAAGGATTAAAACGGCTTTCAAATCAGGTCATCAATTAAGTAATGCGACTTCTTAGTAAGTTCAATATTTCTCTTGAATTAGAAGTTGATTTTTACTCCTTCAAATAAAATATTGAATTTTCTTAGTTTTTTTTTTTTATATTTTAAATATCTGTTATATTTTGAATCTCATTGTGAAAATTTTAATTTCTCCGTGGCTGAACTGTCGTTTTGTTGAATGAAAACACAAGGCATGATACAGGTTGCTAATGCTCTTATTGAAGTGAAGGACCAGATTGTAATTAAAGTTAATTATTCTTAGGGTTTATTTATATTTGGGATATTTATCCCACTAACTTATTTTATCCAATATGCTAAGCATGCAAATCAAATAGTCATCTAAATTTTATTTCCAATTTTTTTTTTAGTTCATAACTATTATTGCTTATATTCAGGAGCGACTAGGTCTCTGCAAGATAGCGTTTTTGCCCCTGCAATTAAGACGTGAGTTCAAGTAGTAAAAAGACAAAATTATAATCTATAGTAGAAAGAAAGAAGATTTAAACTTTTCATACAAATATTTCGGTGAGAAAAAAAAATTTATTAGTGTTTTGCAGTCAATTAAGACTTAGTTGTTTAGTAAATAAAAGATTAAATTATTCTGTAGTAGAAAGAAAGATTTTAAACGTTTAATACGAATTATTTCTGTAATAGAAAAAAAAATTGATGTATTTTGCAGTCAATTAAAACTTAGTTTTTAGTTGAAAAGACAAAATTATATTGTAGTTAGGAAGAAAAAAATAACTTTGATGCGAAGTATGCTATAATAGAAAAAAAATTGATAGTATTTTTGAGTTAATTAAGATTAATTTTTGAGTACAAAAAGATAAAATTATATATGTAGTAGAATAGAAAAAATTAAAACTTGATACGAATTATTCTGTAATAGAAAAAAAAATTGATCGTTTTTCAGTCAAATTTAAAATTTAGTTTTTTTGGGAAAAAGCAAAATATATCTGTTTGTAGAAACGAAAAATTAACTTTGATCACGAATTATTTTAGATAGAGAAAAAAACTGATGTTTTTTTGGGTCAATTAAGGACTAATTTGTTAGTTTGAAGGAAAAAGACAAAATTATATTTTAGTAGAAAGAAAATTAAAATTTTGATACGAATTATTTCTGTAATAGAAAAAAAAATGATAGTGTTTGGCAGTCAATTTTAACAACTTAATTTTTTTTTTAGAAAAAAGATGAAAATTATATTTGTAGTAGAAAGAAAAAGTCTAACTTTGATACGATTTATTTCTGTCAGTTAAGAGATTTTTTTTTAACCTTTGAATAAAGGTTAAGAAGGAAAACGGTCTTTCTTCTGATTCTAGCTGAACTTCTTTCATTCCCGAGAGTTCTTTCATGTTTGAGAACCTTTATTAGTTTACTAGCAAAATCTCTGTAAATTTATAGCACAAATTGGTTATTAAAAACCACGCACACGAGTGTTGTGACAATGGTTGTAATGGTGATGATCAGCTCCATATTTTTCTTTCCATTGATGGCGCACGGCAACATAATTCCTACTTTGGATATGGCAGTTGTTGTTTCACATGGGCAAAGGAAACTATTATCACCACTCCTATAACTGTACCCCATCTTCGTATCATCCAGTGAAAAAATCAAACATTTGGGGCTGTGAAATTTTTGTCAAAGCTATTCAGATTCCCAGCAGTGGGGAAGCTGGTTGCCTGAAGGATGTGAAAAGAAGAATGGATTCAATTGACTCTGATGATTGTACCCAAATTCTTCAAGGCCACCACCATGCTTCAACAACAACTAGAGCTATTACTCCAGAATGTCAACCCACCGCTCTCGTTGCTGACTGTTCTTCCCCTGGGATACAGAATCTGCTGCCAAATTTAATTTATCCCAAGAGGGTTATTGATTCAATTTAATTGTATTGGTAACGCGTGCCTATCCCACATTGTTCTTCATCCTATACTTAAAGATTTAAGTACATTTTTACAGGTATTATGGGAGGGCCTCTTCTGCGCTTTGTGCTTGGAGGAACCTTAGGAATTACAAGCCGGGGCCTCAGAGACTGTGGTTTGGATACAGAACCTTTCGTTGTCCGAATGTCCCCATAAGGTATAAAAGCTCACAAGGATTTGTTGAAAGTAGCTCCGTTGATAGAGAAGAACAGAAATGATAAGAGTTTATTGAAAAGTGAAGGAAATACGAGTTGACAAGTTTTGGGCGTTATTGTCATAGCTTTATGAGCTTGAAACGGATTATGTGCTGAGTTAAAGAAAGGTTTTGGGTTGATAAAAGAGAAGGCACGTTGGACCACCATTTTCGCTCCCACAACAGAAAAAAAAAAACGAAAGAAACAAGAAAAGAAAAAAACATCTACAAAAGCCGGATGATAAACATTCACGAGTGCTTTGCAATGGCTGGGGACCCACGAAGAAACACCTGAGAAGAAAAAAATTCAGAGTAATCTCTTGTTGTTTCGGGAGCATTGTCTACTTTCTGCATTCCAAAATTGAAGAAAATTGACACATTAGGCCTGAAGCTTCAGAGAGCAGAAGCAATATGGGTAATTAGGAAAGCGAGATTCCAGACGGATTCGAAGAACGAACAAAAGGAAAAAGATTAATCATAAGAGGATGGGCACCCCAAACGCTGATTTTGATCACGAGGAAATAGTCTGAGCCTTTTTAACTCACGTGGAGGAAAATTCGACACGTTCTTGAAGGCGTATCAGCAGGGATTCCAAATGTTTGACTTGGCTATGTGCAGAAGCAATTCTGACTGAGAATTGATAACTTAAGTACTAAAAATAGGAAGTGGCAGTTGGGGCAAAGCGAAATGGAGAGCATCATGTGGGGATAATTGTGAAAAGTGAAGCAATACAAGGCAGGCAGTGGTAATGGTTGGGGAAGAATCAAAAAAAGGTTTTTGGGAAAGAGAGGAGGAGAGCAAAAAAGAATGAGTTAAGGAAGATAAGGAAAAGGGCGACAAGGTGTGGAAGAAGGTGGATTGGATCATCTTACAGTGATTTGAAGCACTGTTTCAAGAACTAAGAACCATAAATTACCACAAGTAAACAATATATATATATTCATACTATATATTGTGAAATTTTTAACGGAGTTCTGAATGGTTTAATTTGCTACATATTATGATTCTAACCGAACTTTATTTGAAGGTTTAATTTGCCATAGTTAGTACGAAACCATGTAATATAAAAATCGGTTATAAGTGCGTACGAGGCCAAACTGCGGGGGACGGACTTTGAAACCACAACATCCTTTTTAAAATCCATTTTTTGGTTTCATGTTTCAGTATTTAGTTGCGCTATGCGCGATTATTGAAAAGAATTAAAGAAAATTAATAGCACATATCAATATATTTTTTTAAAAAGGAATATTAACACATATTTTATAGAAGAGAAAGATTGAAAAAATTTAGACTAAAATATGAAATTTATGAAGAAATCAATATATGTAAACTTCAAAAAATTAAATATGAAAAATAAATTTCATAGAGGAAAAGGGACAGGAAGGTAAGACGAATTGGGGAAAGAGGATAAAGAAGCGGAAATGGTGGGCAGGAGAGGGAGAGCAGAGCGGAGGAGAGAGAAGGGTAAACGTGGAGGCAGTGAGGGTAGAACGGATGGGGTAAAGCGCGGTTTAAGGGAAGGGGGGCAGAAGGTTGGGCAATGACAAATCCCAAAACCCTGAATCGAGGTTGCAATCTAATAGTTAGTATCATGACTATATAGTTAGTCAAACACTATTATAAATCATTATCACAGTTACTATTATTGCCTCGTCATAATCCAAATCATCACTGTTTTAATTAGGGGTAGCTACAAAGAGGAGATTATTAAGAACTTTGAAGAATGTTCCATTGTTAAATTTAACAAAAAATTCACAATCCGTAAAATTTATTTAACTTTCATTCTGAGTATATTATGAATTATTATCCGTCTAGTTAAAGGTGCTATTCACTTCTTTTTGCCACTTTATCTTGCGCCCACATGTCCCTTCCCCATCCCCTACCCCGCGCCCCCAAGAGCGGAGCACCCTCCTCCGCCCAAAAAAGATTTTCAAGCGACCCCTGCTACCTCACCAAACTTCCTCTTTCTTTTCTTTTGTGTGGTTCCCCCCCCCTCTTCCCGAAGCCTCGTTCCCATTTGTTGTACATACCTCCTCCCCTTTCCTCTAATCTAATTCTCCGCCGCCAACCGTCACTTCCTGAACGCGTCCTACTCTGCCTTGTGCACCTTTTGTCACATTAATAAGGTTCAGCTGTCCCGGTAGTCACACTCCTCCCCAAACCTTCCTTCTTCGCAATGACAAAGACAAATACATGGAGTATAGACAACTACGTGTATGAGAAAGCAAAGGGACAAGGAAGGAAACCAACGATATGTGGGGGAAAAGGAGAAAGGAAGCGCATTTTGAAAGAACAGCAGAACGCCCGAAAAAAAAAAAAAATATTGAAAATTATAAAGACAGTATAATAAACAACTTGAAATCTTCTAAAAAAAAAACGACACCCCAAAAATGAACATTTAAGAATTTCAATTTTACATTTAATAAAATAATTTATTTTCATAAATAAAACAATGTATTTCAAAATTATAAGTAACTTATGTTCTATCATTTTGGTTAATAAAATGTTTCACCGGACTATGAAAAGTAGATTATGTAGTTCTTTAGTAGCATAGCGATATCATGTACTCCTTTTACTACTGTCGAGGTTTGTTTAAAATATTATACGCCACAAACACAATAAACTAATATTATCAATTACAAAAGTGAGCGATGAATTTTACTTTTCTAAACAAATAATCATTTTTGAAGAGGGTATCATTTTATATATGAATTAAAGTATATAGAAGTATATATAGAGGTCTAAGGAATAAATTAAATATTTTTCTAAATAAAAAACTCAGAATTTCTATCTTATGAACAAAAACAAATAAGTAATTAAAATGTATGATTCAAAAAAGAAGAGTTTGTGTTGTAATTATATTAGAAATATCAAATTTTTTCCTTTGTGTTAATAATCCAAATTATGCAAGAATGTCGCAACCATTTTCATTATTGATATACTCCTTATAATCGGCAAATAGGATTAAATAAGCTAAAAAATTATTCAACCCAAGAAGGCAAAAGATAAAGGAATAAGGAGAGAAATTAATTTAAACACATTATAATATTTTTGACCAAAACATAAATAATTCAAAAGGGAAACTAAATATAATAAGAAACGACTACTTCTTAATCCACCTAAAACAAAAAATAAGAAAGAATAATCACCTATAGCTAAAATCCATGAATCCTCCATCTCGGATATTTTCATTTCATCTATATACAAAGAGTCAAGAAAACTAATAACAAATATAAATTATAACTCGCTTAAAATGAATCTCAAGTTAACAAAATACAAAATATTATATTCTCATATATAAGAATAGAAAAAAATTCCAGGAGTTAATTTAATCAGAAATTGGCGACAGAATCAAGTGGTGACAAAAGATAACTAATTCAAAAGGAATATATATAATAGAAACACATTATTTCTGAAGGCACTTAAAAAAAAATAAAGAATAATCAAGATACATTACCTCAAAATCCAATTAATCTCATTGCTTGGTTATCATTTCACCCTATATACAAGAGTCAAGAAAAAATAATAAAGGATACATATTAGTCATTAACGAATCTCAAATAACAAAATAAAATAATATATCTAGAAGAAATGAAACAATATGTTGATATATTAGCCGTACTTGACTAATTAAAAGTAACTATAGGAAATAATATTTGAAAAAATAATAATACAACTCAAAAGCTTACCAAAATTGTAACATGTCCTTCCACTAATTCTAGAATCCAAAGATATGACGACAAAAATCCACACACTTTGTAGTGTTGCCTTTTATGTGAAGGCCCTTTCCCATTAACTACGAGACGACGTGATGACTAGGAGTGGCGGAAGAGGGGATGAATATGACCAGTTTGAGAATTATGACAGTATTGACTCCTAATTTTAAGAAGAGAAGGGGAGAGAGGTGAAGATGTAGAAGGGTAGAAGAAAAATAAAGAAGAAAAAGGGGAGGGAAAAAAAGGAAAACGAAGGTAAAAAAAGGAATGAGATGGGAAGGAGAGAGGGGGCCACAGCAGCGCTGGCTAGGAGCCGCAGAGGAGAGCGGGTTTTAAAGGCTTAAGTCAATATACTATTCTTTTAAAATTGTTCGTTAAAATTCACAGGTGAAAAACCTCAACATGCCTTTTTTTCATAATTAGACACCGAAACACCTTCTAAAAAAAATAAAATACAAATCAGACTATTTTGCTTGACCTGGTCAAAATCCTTAGAAAGGCTATAACACAAATGCAGCTGACTTCCGGCAAAATAAACAAATCAAATGATTGACATTATGGCATTTAATTTAAATAATCCTATACCAATTAAAGTTGAAAATTAAAAAAGCTAAATCGTAAATAAAAAAAAAGAATTTCAACCAAAAAAAAAAGAAAAATTATTTTGCCATCGTCAAAACTCACCCTGCACCCGACACACAACTCAAAACATTGCCTTTTCCGTCTCTCACTAAACATCAACTCTTGGTCACCATTGTTATTGTATCAAATGGAGTTCTTAAACATGTACCTGGTACAGTATGAGTTATCTTATTCTGTTTTTTTTCTATATATTATATTACTTGATACTAGTTCTTTATTTTTCGTTTTTTAAAAAGAATTATTTCATCTAGTGTATTTGATTTCAAATTACCTTTCGAGTATATTTTCAGTTATTTAAAGTAAGTGGAGGGGAGTGTGGATCGCGGCGAGTGTGGGTGCCTCCATATTCGACAAAAAAGTGTAAGATTGAAACTCCATTCTTTTGATAAAAACACTTAGATATATGTTCTTCATTTTTTTTCGACAAAGAAAATGTAGATATGTTGGGACTCATTCCTTATTAAATTTTAGCATAAGGGAAGTACATTTATAAAAAAAAAGGTAAGGTGATAGATTTGTTTGTTATAAATAAAAAAATTGGTGGCCAGTAGGGAGTAGTAGAGTAGCCAGTAAGTTGTTTAGTATGTAATTTTAAAGAAGAAAGAAAGATGTTTTTTTTTTTAAAAAAAAAAGTGATAATGAAAAATTAAAAAGGTGTTGATTAAATAATTAACACGCCTAACTAGGTGTGGGTTACAATTTTTGTGTCACGTGTGCATAAAGTGTCTAAATGATTCAAATTTACAATAGACAAGATGCTCAATAGGTACAATCCTTAATTGAGTTATTTAAGTGAATTACGCGGACAACTTTAAGAGTTCGTTGATGACTTCAACCTTTTTTAAAATTTCTTATTTTATAAGAAAATGATCTTCTATAAGTAATACAATTCTTTTTTCAAAAAAGACCATACAAAAATAGCTCGTTCTATTTACGTTTTCTTTAGTTAGGTGTCTGAAATCAATAGGTTAAGAAACTTTATTATTTATATCTGATATAATTTTAAAGTGAATAGTAAAAGTGTTTTTTTCTATACTATCCTTAGATTAGATAATTACATCAACATAGTGGTAGTTGAATTTAGAGTTAAAAAAAATACTAGCAATGTTAGCTTACTATTAATCTATTGTATATCTCTAATTAAATTTTTTTAACAATATATCATATCAATACGATTCAACAATATGAAAAGATAAGAAAGTCGTAAACTCATGGAAAAAATAGTTATTAACTCCAAGTCTAGGTCAATAAATCAATTATTTTTTATGAAGTGGTGTGGAGTTGGAATTAGGAGCATTTGTACAATTCTTTTTATTATTATTATTATTATTATTAGGGAAAATGCACAAGTACCCCTCAACGCTCGAAATCTCAGAGACACATTTATATTATACTAAGTATTATTTCTTTGAACTTATTTTATAAGTAATTTTCTATTCCTTTTCAGCCTATGTGATTCTATCTTTAAAAAAAAAGTCAACCAGCGTTAGACCTACAAGATAGTGTCATGTAGGACGCAAGGAGTATAAAATTATTAATAAATTAATTTTAGGGATAATAAAACCTTAATATAATATAAGTGTGCCTCTGAAATTTCGAGCAGAGGCATTATCCCTTATTATTATTATTATTATTATTGAATCATCAATAAATATTATTAGAATTTATGAGTTAATATATATTTAATTTTATAATATAAATATAATTTTTTTTAAAATTTACCGACTTCAACAGAACCCACAAACCTTATCTATATCCGCCTCGTTACTACCACCTTCTCAGTATTCCGCAAAAAAAAATGGTAATTACCGGTTCCTACTGCAATAATTTAGCAGCTAATGAATAAAATGCATCTTGTCATCTTCTAGATGATTTGTAAAACGATACGTACTACTTCTTTCTTTCTTTCTGCCTAATAATAATCGTCGACTGTTGATTTAAAACAAAGATACAAATAACTCGAAATAATAATTAAAAATAATAATAAAAAAAGGTTATTTTATCAAATAATTATTACTAAACATAAATCATTTAAATATTTAAAAATATTATATTTTAATTTTTATAATAAAAATAAAATAAATATATTATATTAAATTATTTATCAATTTTATAAACTAGATAAATATTATTGAATATCAGTATAATAGATGGAGGACGGGGGAGTAGTATACAATGTCTCAATCGAACTGACTCGCACATACTTTTAAAACTCTTTAAATTAACTTTAATAATAAAAGGAAAATTTGTGTTTCAATTGACTTGTGACGGAAGGGCATATGTCACCTGTAAAGTTACATCTCAAGAAATTTGGCATCTCCATACGCTGGTCCCCACTATTGCCGTTTCCTTCATTAATAAGGCAGTTATTTTTGAGGTTAAATTTATTTCACCTCCCATTATTAGATATTTATTAAAATCGATATATATTTTAGTCATGATTTTATATATAAAATAATTATAATCATGAAATATTATGATTTTAAACTAATCAAACCGCGATTTGTAGTTTGGTGTTTGCTTATTAAATCAACCACGTGAGTGCTTACGTGACTTCTTTACGTTCAACTTGAATAACAAGTTAATCTCTTATGCAACTTCAACGAAAGTCTTCACTAACAATTCGACGTATATATAAAGTGACACTAATGCAATTACAACTAAAAAGTATTTACTCCTCTTTGTTTCATTCAAGCATTTCCACAAATGGGTCAGCTACATTTTTTCTTCTTTCCCATGATGGCTCAAGGTCACATGATACCTACACTTGACATGGCGAAGCTTGTTGCTTGTCGTGGTGTTAAAGCCACTATAATCACAACACCTCTCAATGAATCTGTTTTCTCTAAAGCTATTGAGAGAAACAAGCATTTAGGTATTGAAATTGATATTCGTTTACTAAAATTCCCAGCTAAGGAGAATGATTTGCCTGAAGATTGTGAGCGTCTTGATCTTGTACCTTCTGATGACAAACTCCCAAACTTCTTAAAAGCTGCAGCTATGATGAAAGATGAATTTGAGGAGCTTATTGGAGAATGTCGCCCTGATTGTCTTGTTTCTGATATGTTCCTTCCATGGACTACTGATAGTGCAGCCAAATTTAACATACCAAGAATTGTATTCCATGGAACTAGTTACTTTGCGCTTTGTGTTGGCGATAGCATCAGGCGTAATAAGCCTTTCAAGAATGTGTCATCTGATACTGAAACTTTTGTTGTACCGGATTTGCCACATGAAATTAGGCTAACTAGAACACAGTTGTCTCCGTTTGAGCAATCGGATGAAGAGACGGGTATGGCTCCCATGATTAAAGCTGTGAGGGAATCGGATGCGAAGAGCTATGGAGTTATATTCAATAGCTTTTATGAGCTTGAATCAGATTATGTTGAACATTACACTAAGGTTGTAGGTAGAAAAAATTGGGCTATTGGTCCGCTTTCCCTGTGCAATAGGGATATTGAAGATAAAGCTGAAAGAGGGAGGAAATCATCTATCGATGAACACGCGTGCTTGAAATGGCTTGATTCGAAGAAATCAAGTTCCATTGTTTATGTTTGCTTTGGAAGTACAGCAGATTTCACTACAGCACAGATGCAAGAACTTGCTATGGGGCTAGAAGCTTCTGGACAAGATTTCATTTGGGTTATTAGAACAGGGAATGAAGATTGGCTCCCTGAAGGATTCGAGGAAAGAACAAGAGAAAAAGGTTTAATCATAAGAGGATGGGCACCCCAAGTGCTGATTCTTGATCACGAAGCTATTGGAGCATTCGTTACTCATTGTGGATGGAATTCGACGCTGGAAGGAATATCAGCAGGGGTACCAATGGTGACATGGCCAGTATTTGCGGAACAATTTCTCAATGAGAAGTTGGTGACTGAGGTAATGAGAACTGGAGCTGGTGTTGGTTCGACTCAATGGAAGAGAACAGCTAGCGAAGGAGTGAAAAGAGAAGCAATAGCAAAGGCGATAAAGAGAGTAATGGCGAGTGAAGAAACAGAGGGATTCAGAAGCAGAGCAAAAGAGTATAAAGAAATGGCAAGAGAAGCTATTGAAGAAGGAGGATCATCTTACAATGGATGGGCTACTTTGATACAAGATATATCTTCATATCATTAAGTAGTGATTCAAAAAAAAAAAAAACATGTGTGTTTCTATATTCTGTGTTCTGTTTTGCTGATTTGATCATATTACGTACCTTTTGTCACTTCTTCTATCATAATTAATGACATCAAAAGAATCCAACATCAGTCAAGTTAAAATATTTTAGATTATCAACATAAAAGTCGTGTAGTCAATTTGAAATTTGGACATTTGAATTATACATCGAATTAAAATGGAATAATTAGTACTAATTGATTTATTGAAAATGTGTTGTTGGCCAAAGACGCCAGATCTCAAGTTCATTTAAGTTGTAATTACTCGCCCGGCCTAACTGTTTTGACTATAATTTTCCAAAATAAGTACTCTGGGCTCTACCATATTCTGGCATTCTCGTTTGACCATATTTCCTCTACAGGTGTGATTAAACACGGAACGCATAGGTTCAAAGGAACTTATCAATGAACTATCTCATTTTTCTTGTTATTAAAAGGTTGAAAATATATATATTCATATAAATATAAAAATTTTATTTTATATATACGATATAATATTTTATCAAAAGATTCAGATGAACCTTGGCTTACCTGTGGGTCCGCCCTCCTGTGTAATTATCTATGTGGTTTATACAGTATTGAAATAAAAAAAAAGTTATCGCAATTTTAAAATATAGTAGCATATTTAATAGCTTTACCATTTATTATAGTTAATATGGATGAAAGAATAAATAATTCTAGAACTAACTATAAATCTAATTAAATGCATTCATATAATAATTTATATTTTGAATATTATCCTTCGTTAGAAATGACCCCTTAGGAGATTTATTTATGGCCGCATAAATAGAAGCATTTTACAGTAGATTAGAATGGTCATTTTTTGGGAAAGTCAACAAAAGAATTGGAGATGTGTTTTTTGACTGGGCTAGCCACCTTCTTAATGTTGATGCTAACAAAATTATGGCTTAATAAATGTACGGGGACACATTGAACTTGGACGGATCCATATTATTGTAAAAAATTATATATTAGAATTATTAAATTAAAGAATTAATTATAATTTTTAAAAAATATTATTTAAATCTCAATAAAAAGTATTACATCATGTTAATGTTACTATTGTTAATCAAATCCACAATGAAATTATATTTATCATAGTTATTAAAAAAAAAATTCAACTAAAAAAAAAATATAAATATCTAAATAGAAATATTAAATATAATTGTTTTGAGTATGTACTCTTGTAATTCTAATTTAAATTATTATATTAATTTTTGAGCAAAAGGACAAAAATCACAAACTTGGAGGGGCAAAATATAATTGTCCCTTATACGTGTATAATTATAGAAGATCTCAAATGATAAACAATAAATTAATATGCAGAAGATACATTAATCTAATGCCACGAGAGATACATTAAACGTTAGTAGATTACATTTACACTTTATACATTGATACAACTATTGATGTACATTTTATTACGTGATACGCTTACTGCATTGCGACAAAGATACATTAATCTGATGCGCTATTACATTAATTGATGCGTGAACCGGAAATGAGAATGGACTGTTGAGAATTTTTATAATTATAGGGACTAATGGTATTTTTTTAAAAGAATTTTTAAAGGATGGGTGGATTATGTCATTTCTCTTTTGTAATTATGTTTATTGATCCAAGGGACCCGAATCCTGTCGATATTTTCACAAGCTCACAAATCAAACAGACTATTCAAGCTGAGCTGAAAAAAAAATCCTTTTATTAAATAGATTTCAAAACCTAATCATCCATTTCGGAATTAGGCTATTCGGGCGCAAACAGACCTACTATATTGACGGCTCTTTTGTGTTTCTTTATGGTGGCAATATTTTTCATTTGAGTTTGATTCTTTGTTGCACTTTGATCAACCGTTCGTTCTCTGAGTCGGATTCTAATTAAAAAAGTTATGTCTTTCACTAGTATGTGCCATACAACTTCTGCAACTCACTCTTACTACAATAGGGCAGTTCAATCACAAACAGAGCTCATTAGTGAGAATTGTTCTTTTGTCGATGTTATCACCAGTCGGTGTATGGACATTTTTGGCAGTCCGACTCGTGATTCAATGATTCTTGATCATAAAACTGTGTGTGATCATGGAAGAACTCAAAGATAACAAGACAATTTGTACACTGGATTGAAACCAGTAGTAATTGGCACAACGCCAATTTTTAATGAGATAAGATGGTTAAAGTTAGGTTTTGGTGGTGAAATGAGTCGACATGAACATGTAGCTCACAGAGTGGCGACCAATTGGCATCATCTAGTGAAAAAAACTTTAATGAATAGTACAAAGTTTTTTATTTTAGTAATAGCAAAAAGGCAATCCAATTTGTTCTTAACAATTCCCTGTTTTGAACAAAAAAGTCAAATTGACGCAGTTTATAAAAAAATTTCTTATCACTAGGAGTATTTAGCCATCTTCAATTAAAACTAAAACAGAAAATTTAATAAGCACATTCCCAAAAAAACAGACATATTGAGGGTATGAGTCCACTTCATTTTTTCTTCTTTCCCATGGTGGCTCACAAGGCCACATGATCACACTTGAATGGCCCCAAGCTGTTGCTTCACGCAGGGTAAGGCCACTATAATCACCTACCCCTCTCAATGAATCGGTTTTCTCTGTTCTATTGAAAGAATCAAGCATTGAGGTATCGAACATGACATCCGTTTGAGTTTGATAACATTTTCAAGCTGTGGAGAATATGATTTGCCTAAAGGATTGTGTAACGCCTCGATCTCGTTGCATTCCCCGGTATTGGTAAGCAACTTCTTCAAAGCTTACAGCTATGATGCAAGAACCATTTGGATCTTTTGTTAAAGGGGTAGTCCCGATTGTATTGTTTCAGATATGTATCCCCTTGAGAGTTACTGAATCGCTTGCCAACCAATTTAAAACATCCAAGAATTGTTTTCATTGGCACGGGTTTCTTTGCCTTTGTGTTGCGGGGAAAAGTATCAAAACGATAATAAACTTTAAGAATGTGTCTAAACTGTTCTGAAACATTTTTTTGTACCGAATTTGCCTCATCAAATCAGGGGCCTGACCAGGAAAAACGCATTTCTCCGTTATCTAGAAGAGAAAGAGGACCCCAATTATTACAAGCTATTCATTGAAGTCCGGGGAGGCGGATTCAAAGAGCTAGCGGAGTAATCTTCAAACAGTTTCTACGAGGCTTGAAACTTGAAAACAGATTATTTTGCTATTATACCAAATTCAAGATAAATTAAATCATTGGGCTATTGGGGCCGCTTTCGCTGTGCAACCGAAACATTGAGATAAGCAGAAAAGGAAACGAAATAGATCGCTGTTAGTTGTAATCTATAGACCACGAGTGCTTGAAATGTGAAAATGGCTCTATTCGAAAGAAAAAGAAAAAGACACAGAAGAAAGAAATCAGGGTTGCTATTGTTTACATCTGTTTTGGAAGCGGAGTAGTAAGTAACATGTTCCTGGATCACAAATGAAGAACGTGCAATGGGAATTGAAGGTCGGACAAGAAATTCATTGGTTTTTAGAGAAAAGAATATTCAAACAAAGAAAAAACGAGAACTCGTTGTGGTTCTACCTGAAGGATTCGAGAAAAGAACTCTACAAGGAAAAAAGGGTATTCATCATACGAGGATGGGGCACCCCAAGTGTTTGTTGATTCTTGATCACGAGGTGTTGTAGGAGCATTCGTGACTTCATTGTGGATGAATTCTTACACTGGAAGGAATATCAGCAGGAGTTTTGCCATTGGTGGGACATGGCCTCTATTTGACTTGAACAATTTTTGAATGAGAAGTTGGTGACTGATGTATTGAGAATTGGGGTTGGGGTTGGTTCAGTCGAAAATGGGAGACAGCAGGCAACTGCTGAAGGAGTGAAAAGGGAAGAAATTAAGTTAAAAAAGCAATAAAGAGAGTAATGGTGGGTTGAAGAAGCCGAGGGATTCAAAACAGAAGCAGCAAAGATTGGAGTATAAGGAAAAAGGCACGAGAAGCGATTGAAGGAGGAGGATCATCTCCCATGGATTGAACTAATTTACTGCTAAAGAGGGAAGGTGGGAGTGGTACGCAAAATCTGATTAGGTGGAAGGGAGGTAAAGTTGAGGCGGAGTCCGAGGACCAAGTGGCCACATAGAAATGTCCGTTATTGACAAAGAGTACTGTTTCTGGGGCAGGGAAAGAAGAAAGAGGACCGGAAGGAAGAGGGAAGGGTGGTAATAAGTCAAACAATTGATATAGAAGTCATCAAAAATGGACGAGGATCGGATTCTTCATCAATCATTCTTCTTCTTTGAACATGTAAATCGTTTCCAGGCGAATTATAGATATTCGAAATATCTTGGAGATATTTCATAGTTAAATTTTCAAACATTAGAAGTGATTTTGTGAGTTGATGCATATGGAATTGTTATTGCATTGCTTCATGTTACAGTAGTGTATTTTTTTTGATTGTTATAGTTAAGCTATATGGTGTTTTTTTGAAGTGTATCATAATATATAGTTAGTGTATTAACTAGTGTATATTTAAGACAAAATATTGTATAGTTAGTTAGTATATAAGTTTTTATGAATATTTTGCAATATCTATATCGTTATAGGTGAAGAGGGGGTGTTCTGGGGGGTAGGATGCCGGAGGGGAGAGGAGAACTTTAAAACCTCCGACTACCATAATCCCGCTACACCCCTCCCGCGCGTTTCTTCCCTCTTTCTTCTTCCTCCCTCTCTGCGCCACCTTTCACGTTTAAAACAAATAAAATATTCAAAATTTATTTATATGTTAAGCAAAAGTTAGTTTTGACATAAATTGCGCTCCATCGCATTATATTATATACATATATATATATGTGGTGTGTGTGTGTCTGTGTGTGTGTGTGGGTGTGTTGTTTGTGGGTTATAACCGCCTAGGGCAATACAATTAAAAGCTTATGCCTATTTCGTTTATATATATATACAGTAGAAAAACCAATTGTTTAATTCGTTTGCTCCTATTCAGATTTGTATTAATTCGATTTGGCAGACCATTGTATAACTTGTTGTTACCCTCTCATTTGTATATAAATATTATTGACTCCTCAATTCAATGTATGTGTTTGTATACCTTTTTTAAAAATTTTGAATTTTCTATACATGAATCGAATACATAAATGAGAAATTAGATAAATTATATACAATGTGAAAGGTGTATTTAAAATGAGTAAGATGAGGGGAAAAGTAATACAACAACATTGCCTATAACCGGCCATTGCGAATGGGAACAAGCGGATAAAGGACTAAGTTTCTCTTTGCTTTGTGTTTTCTCTCTAACTTCTGTTAACCTGCAGCATTTGAATGGAATACAAAAAAAGTTAAGCTATTATATCTATACAATTATTAGTTTGTCACCTTCGATATATTGTTCCTAAATATTAAAAACATGCTGCTTGATATTGATCGTAAACTATTACTTCATTTTATTGTGTATATTTGGAAATAATTAGGCGAACGACCCATATGAGTTAAAGCCCCGTCCAGTTTACTACTATTTTCCGCTTCCGTCTAAGCCCAAAAAAGTTTTTTTTTCATTTTTGTTTTTTGGGCCGAAGTAGAATTTGTGGGCCTGTAGCCTTTGCGCTACAATCAAAGAATGATGATCATAAGCTTCAAAAATTTAAAAAGTTTACTTCACTTTTTTTTTAAAAAAAAATCTTTATTGCCACGATTTTCTATGTCTAAGAGATAGAGCAAATTAACTTTCTAAAAGTACTAACATAGTTGAGAGGTTTCATTTCTTAACCACAGATCTCGAGTTTTGATAGTCTAAGTATGGAGAAAATCTTTGTTGGTAGTGCCCAACCATTGGAATGGGCCCTGCAGAGGAGTTGGATCCGAAGTTAGTTGCAAAGCTCCCATGCGGATTCTAACACTGGGTTGATGAAAAAAATAAAAAATAAATTCTTAAGTAAGATTTAGAAAAAACTTATTTTGAAAATTGTACAGTGAGCAGTTCATTTATTAGATTTCAGATACGATTAATAACATTTGAGAATCGTAGTGAAAAACTATATTGCCCCCTTTGAAGTTAAAAGCTATAGACTAAATGATGGAATTGGAAAAAAATAGTTTAATTAAGTAAAGAATTGATTTAAAAATATGTTGATTACAAGGGGGAATCACCGTCAATACATGCAACGTCAAATCAAAGCAGTAGACTTTTTTAAAATAATAAAAACTATGTCAATAAATAAAAGAATGGGGAAAGATCAAAATGACTAAAGTCAAATATTTTTCTTCTTTAAAAAAAATAAATGATTGTCATTAAAATTAAGAGTAAATCTTAAAATAAAAAATTTTCTTTAACTAAACAATTTGAATTATGTGGTACTAAACTCGTGACTCTTAGACTAGTTCGACATCATGTGGCGAGTATCACCTTAATTTAATGTTTTAATTACATTAAATTAATGTTCGTCATTAGTTACACTAAATGTCAAATTACAAATCAGCACAAATTTAGTAACTATAATAAATACTTTCCTTTTCTTTATGTTTTGACTTTTGATTTTTCATTTTTCCTACTTTTGGTTATCGTACTTCGATTTTTTAGCCGAAAAATTTATTAAAATATATTTTTTTACCTCTCAAAATAAAGAAAAATAGGTGTATGTTCTATCTCTAAAATTCAATCCACTCATGGAATTATATTGTCTGTGTGATGTCAGCGTGGCGATAGGCTTCATTTTTATAAATTTTTCTTAATTAAAAGCCTGATCGACATGATTAAGAGACAAAAAAAAAGAAAAAAAATATAATTGTTATGTAAATATGTGTCCTTAAACTGTGATGAATTCTAAGACTTGATACGTCTGATGTAGTTAATAGTAGTAGTAGGAGTGTCAGTTAATTATATTTTTCTGATCAGAAATTCATAAATATGAATTTAGTAATACTTTTTACCCTGAATTTTTTCTTTTTTAATGTGAATAAATTTCATCTCATGAATCATGATCGTACTTATTACAATTCCCCCCCCAATATTGGATACAAACGATGTCAACGGGCACAGTGAGTTATCGTTTGCAAAGTTGTAATTGTCGAAATTTATTTCAAATATATAATTATTATTTTATATTAATTTACTTTCTTTAAATATAAGTTATATTTTATAAAAAATTTATTAATTTCATGTCCGATCCAAATACAGATCAAATATTGATGCATAAAGCACCCTGTTATGTGTTATTTTTATAATAAACGTAAAATATTTAATAGTCAATAAAATTGAGAAGAGGCAAGTACAAGTCATGCATTAAATATAACTTATATTTATTAAGAAAAAATCAAAGTTTTCTCTTTATCCCCTTATTTAATAGTTTGAAATCAGATAATGTCATTGTGTGTTTTGAGATTCTTTTTATGCTCTTTTGCAGTATACTTCAAAATCCATCAATCCGAGTTGTTGTGGAAGAGGATATAATTTACGGAGGAATAATTTTAAAATTTGGACTTGCTTTCTTTTTTTAAATAGAGAATACGTATATTTTTTATTGACCAACCACAATGATTGTCGATGAAAAGGTAGGATTATAAAGTAATTTTTTTATTAAATAGTGCTTTATGACTATAATAAAAAATTAGTTGTTTTTGTGCTTTTTTTGTGAATTATAAATTTAAGATATTGATTTAATTGCGTTGAATCTTAAAAGTTTTTTAATTCAAAAAATAATTTATGTCAGTTGTTAGAAATTTAAAAATATTGAATTTAAATGATTATTAGTACTTAATAAAACTACTATTTTAAATCTAAAATATATAAACACTTACAATTCCGACTTTCACCATCAACATTTTACAATTCATATAAGTGTCACGACCCAAAAAGGGCGTGATGCAGTCGTTATCCCACCAAGACAAGTCAGCCTAAAACTCAAACCATTACAATAACGTGCGGAAATAAAAATATAAGTAACTTAATAAAACCCCAAAACCTGGTAGTCACGTGTACATAGCCTCTAAAGGATTACAATTGATATTCAAAAGAAAAACTCAAGTTCTCAAAGAGTGTTTTAGAATATGAACAAGATCAGAATTAAGGCGACGAAGAAAGTCTGCTGCGGACGGAAAAGCTACCTGACAATCTCCCAAGAAGCATCGAAAAGAAAGAGAATGACAAGGAAAACAAAAATCCGGGCTATAACCCTACAAAAATTGTAGAAGCAAGGGGGTTGAAGTACCAACCACACGGTACTCAGCAAGTAAATCCTACACAGCTAAGGGGATGAAATACGGGTACTTCCCTACCCCACCCCCAACCAAATCCTCCAACACTACAACCTGCAGGGAAAAAATTCACCCCAACCTAACAGCTCACATTCACATAGCACGTAGCCAAACAACAACCACTGACATATTACAATCCTCAACAACGACACTGGGACCATTAAAGATCCCTTAACAAAACAATACCTGCTCAAATTACATATCCTCAAGACAAGCTCAGTATTCATCAATCACAAGTTCCACAAAAAGGCATCACAAGATCAACAAAACACAATCTCAAGTTACTAATGATAAGCAGTGCCAATGCAAGGGAATGCAATGTCAAGATAATGATGCATGTCTGGCACCTAGTGATTTACACACCCGCTGTCTCTAAGTCCGGGACCCATGGGGGACATACTGTCCATGCTCTGTCGCGGCGCACGAACACACGACCCTCGATAATAGTAACCATCGAGGCGCGCGATACGTCCCTCGAAATATAGATCAATCCGCGCGCGATTACGTCCTCGAAATGTACATCCTCTAAGTATCATTATTTCTCATGCACTATTACCACTTGCCACAACCAATGCCTCAGGATAATGCAGGGATTGAACAAGTTCACAACATATAATGAGGAGTGACAATTTTTTTATAAACTCGCCACAGTTCACAAACCCACAAACATGAAGTTACATCAACCATGATTAACAAAAGCATTCAACCCTTTTCTAACACAACACACAATAAACAATTAATCAATTGCCTTTTGTTATCCCCAGTCTTTTCAGAATTTAGGAATTAATCAATGTGGGGACAAAAGTCAACCCCATCACCGATCCCGTATCCAACATATACACAAGGACATACACGCATTTCATTACCCACTTAGCAAGAGTTTGAAATCCCACTTGCCTAAATCTAAATCAAGGAATTCACTCCGAAGACTTGAAGCCTTCTCCTTTCGTTGATCGTCCAGTCATGCAAATCTATTCACGTAATGATCACAATAAGATTTTTGCGACTAACAACAACTTTACATATTATGTGTTAGATTTTAAACCAAACAATTTACCCTTAATATATGATCAATTTCTAAATATTGAGATCAATAAACAGTGTTCAATCTTTTCAATTTTTTTAACTTTCAAGTCTAGGGTTTATTTTTTAACAATAATTTCTCACAAAAATTACAACTCGAAGGTTTTCATTATAAATAATACATCAATATTTAATTTACATATATTAATATATCAACCCTTGAATTATTAACCTTGAAAATTATAGAAAATTGTGGACCAAAACTAAACTCATAACATCAGATATGCATCATGCGGGACACTGTAATAAGCTTAATTAGAACAAAAAAAACTCAATTTATTCCAACAACAATTATTTTGCATAATTACCCAATGATGCCATAGTAATTTTCAATGATGGCACTACCAGTTTTATAAAATCTTATATTAAATAGCATTATACCAAATTTGGACGAGAATTGTCGTGCCAACTTAATTCCTTTCCTTTTTCCTTTCCCCACCATTATAAATATAATATATTTATAATAATACTACTTCAGTCACATTTACAAGAATACAAAAAAGATGGCGAGACTTTTACCGATGGCCCAATAGATCGTCCCAATATTTGTCGCCCATCTAAGTTTCGTCTTTTTAGTGCTTGCTTAGTTAATTGATTTATGAAAAGTAACAATTCATTAACCTTTTTTAATATATGGGCCTAGTGAAATAAAGTATGTAAATCAAATTATAAGTTTGGCCTTAACCATTAAATTAAGTTAATAATTCAATTACTTAATAAATATTGTCAACTAATTAATTGTAGTTCATCAAAGAATTTAAAATTTGTCAAAACACCACTGTCATCGAGTAATCATTAAATGTGCACGGGATAACATCGGGAGGATGACAACTATAATTTTTACAAACAAATTTCTATTAATGACTTTGCGGGTCATTACATGTATCCACCAATAAAATCATGTTCGTACTCGAAAACATAAGGAAGAAGAAGAAAGAATTATTGACATTTTACCAAAACCTGAGGTATAATTGCCATGGTCAATATTTATTCTCTCAAAGTGGGGCTACTCTTAAGACACATTTTCATCAAAATCAACTACTAAGAACTTAAACTTTTCGAATCAAAAATCACAGATTCACATATAAAGATTGATTACATAAGACTAACCTATGAACTCAATTTGAAATGGAAAACTCTACAACAACAAACACACAATCAGGACAACACCCATTTACACATTATACGATGAAGAATTTAGATCAATATGGGCTTAAAAAAAACCAAAAGCGAATGTAAAGCAACCATCCAACCCTAAACATCATATGATCAAAACATCATTAAATCTTTTCAAGATTTCCTTTCTCAAAACATAACACCCCCTTGAACCTTTTCTATTAAAACTCGATCTTTGGACTTGTGGTACTAATCAATGGAACTGATCAAAAAAATATCTAAAACTCAAGAAGAACAAGATTAAGTAAACACCTAACAATGTTGGACATTCTCGGATCTAGAACCTTCAATAAGATTGGTGGGGATAACTATAACTATTCATGAAAACTATACGTTCTCATAAGGAGGTCTGTGCGTGTAGAACTACTAGTATACTTCTACTATCTCAAACAACATCAAATATATCATATCTAAAAGAAAAAATAATTATCCCAAGGATGTCACCCTACTAGGATCAAAATCTTAAGGATCGGTACACCCCGATCCACCACTAAGAAAGAATTCACCCATAAGAAAGGTGAAAACCACACGAACGTAGAATCAAATCATACTCTAAACCATGTCCAGAATGAAGTAGTTGGGTCACATAAGAATATACAGAAGGCACGGTTGAATAAAACAAAGATGTTACTCCATCAGTAAACATTATAAGTTAAATCCCATGTATCTTACTCAATCTTTATTTTTAACCAACAAAAAATCAAACCAGTCTGATCTCCCATAAACAACATAACAAATGCTTGCATTAATCAACATTTTCACATCCTTTTTCAAGTACTCTATGAAAGCTAACACTTCTTTAATACAACAAACATCGTATGTACACCAATCATTTCCCTTCCTCTTACACCCATTTATAGTATCAAAGTCTCTTTAAAGAAAAATACATTATCGCCCTCCAAAATTTTAAAAATATGAATCTCCTTTTTATTCAAGCTTTCATGACAGATGATAAGTTCATTAACCCAACGTTGATTACTACTAATGCAAAATCTCTAAAATACTTTTCAATAGAGGTACATAATTGTAAATAGCAAACACCCAATGGTAAACTTCAGCAAATTTTCAGTGTTTAGAATATTTTTCAACTACCATTGGTATACCACTGTACACGTATACCATCATTGTACCTCCATGGACAAAACGCAAATATCACTTGGTCAACTACAATAATTCTTATACTATAAAGTGCAGAACCTTCTACTCACCATCATATAAATGTCTATGTTAAACACATCATAACAACCTATATAGATCATGAAAAATAAGTAGCTTCAATTCCCTCAAAATCATCATTAACATGTTTAACTGTAGGTCCACATGTTGTGTGTCCATAAGTCACCTAGTGTCGTTTATTAATGGTAGAACATAAGTAGCCTCAATAACAAACAACTTAATCTGACACACCTAAATATGTTTTCTTCCAAAAACAAAAGTCAATATTGAATAAAAAAGTAAGGTTCCAAATCCTTAATATTATACCAAAAAATTCAACTACAATTATTAACATTAAAGGTATATATGAAAATCATTCATCCTTAAAAACTTCGAACAAAGAGGCTCTATGAGAGTTCTTATTTTTCACATATCTTTAAATTCTTTAAAAAAAAACGCAAATGTTAAATACGAGTTGAACGTCTTCTATATACACGAGATGTTTGTGTGGTTTCCCGCTCTAATTTGCTTACCATATTTTATTGCGGGGGACCAACACAACCAGGGAGTAGGAGGACCGGAGCCACCGAGAAGAGAGGAGAGGAGAGGAGAAGAGAGAGAGAGAGAGAGAGAGAGAGAGAGAGATCGATAGAGAGAGAGAGGAGACATAAAATCCCCCTTTTTTATATAGTAAAAATCAAAAGTAACAAACTTAATATTTAAATTATTTCTAAGTCTTCCATAATGATCACAAATCAATATGATCGATATTCTCACTTACCCAATCCACACCTGACCAAAAACATAGTATCAACGGAACATTAATACAATGAAAAATTTGACTTTGAATCCAACGTGCAAAAAAATCTCATTTCCAATCAAACATTAGCTCGTACCTTGAAGATCTTGTATGATTTTATGTATCTTTAATTCGGTCACTCGCTCTGGTGAAAGTTAAACTACATACAATGTTTTTTCATTATGCTCTAGCTTTTTCCAATTTTTGTATTTCTTAGTGACATCCGAACACTCCTCCTTTGAAAATTACCATACAACCTGCTACTCACAAAATACTGGTGAACCATCAACTTAGACATTCTTAAGTCATATTTACATTACAAAAGTCTTGAACCCACACAAACTTTATCACATAGTTGCATACTAATCAAACAATTTCCATCGCGAACTCTTATTATCACTATTACCCAGTAAAAGCCCTTGTCAATCAAACACAAGTTCACCTGTTATTGACAATGATGCATATCTTACAAAGCACACAACGATACTTACCGGCTCCCCCATTCAATTCAACATAACTAACTCAACTTCATACCCACATTTTTCTTACTAAACTTTTAATTGTCTCACCCAAGTATACTCGGTGGGGGCTTTGCTTTACATATAACTTATCATCCCTAGTGTCGTTACGACATTAATGGAGCTTATTGATGAAATAAACACTCATTTTAAATCCAAAAACATAATTTCACACCTGAACAACTCAATATTATTATAAACAGATCACACTAAAAGCTTAGTTACTAAAATAATGACATTAAACATAATCCTCACGTACGTAACAAGCTAGTTGGTTTCTCAAATATGAATTAACGCCAAATTTACCATAGACATGTAATACAAATAAATAACGCCTTAAGTAGTTAGTAGTTGCACTTAACATCAACGTATTCATTTTTCAGTATACCAAATAGTACCACATTGTGAAGGACTTTAAATTCCACCATCTAGAACACATTCATACCTATCGAGAAGATGTTGCCATAATAGGTTCACACAACTATTATCCTATCAAATAGCTGTAAAATATTACCAAATTAGTTTTTGTATCTAACCCAAAGATATCATGCATTTTGTAGTTAAGCAAGGTCAATATCAAAAAGAACAGACTCCATAATTCTACCAAGTACCCATCTAGTTGACCATTGTAATAGAGAGCATTGGACCTCTTTGGTATAAACTCGATCTGTGAAACCACATTAAGGGATTCTGTTCTAAAACCCTGGAATTGGTTTTGCAATGATATCATTTGACTAAGCAACCCATTAATGTTTATGACTTCTAACTATATCAATTGTATTTTTTCACTGTTCACTATTTATTTCTAGTTACATTATTCCAACATTTAATCTCCTTTAATTGTCGACAACACTCCCATATTTTGTTTTATACAGATAAGTAATAGTATATTATTATTATTTACAATGAAAACTAACCTTACTCAACTCTTTCAAATATGATTTCACCACATTCGTTAAAGTATATCATTTTGACACATTAATACCACAGATGCCTAACATCAAACCAATACACGACATGCAAATGATTCACACAAGGAAACTACGCACGAGTCAGTACATAAACGAGAGTGAAGTAGTTAGTGAAGCGATAAGAATCAAAAAGGGCGAACTCAGTACGCAACGATAGAGATCCAAGGAAGTGAAGGTTCTTCCTAAAAGTCCACTATACCTCTCGAAGATAAGTACAGACGTCTCCGTAACCGTCCTCGAGACCGCTATTAGACTCGGACTTGTAACCCCAAAACACGTTGAGAACTATGAACCTGGGGCCTCTGATTACCATTTTGTCACGACAAAAATGAAAAATGGGCGTGTGATGGCAATCGTCTTATCCCACCAAGACAAGTCGCATAAAACTAAAACCATTCAATTAAAGTGCGGAAATAAAATATAAGTATAACTTAATAAAAACCCCCAAAAACATGGTTAGTAACGTGTTACAAGCCTCTAAAGTATTACAAATTGATTCAAAAGAAAATACTCAAGTCCGCAAATGAACTTGTTCTAGGAAGAGAACAAGATCATAATAAGGAGGAAGAAAGTTCTGATGCGACTGGAAACAGCCTACCTCTGACAATCCTCCACAAGGAAGCCCGGACAAGAAGAGAGAGAATGACCAGTAGTAAAACAAACATCCAGCAGCCATTTACCTACAAAAATTTGTAGAAAGAAAAGAAGCAGGGCGGTGAGTACCAAACCACACGGTTAATCAGTCTTTTAAGGCAAGTTGGTAAAATTCAACACAAGCTAAGGGGATTGAAATTACGGGTACTCACTACCCCCCCCAACCTAATCCTTCCAACACACAACCTGCCAGGAAAAATCACACCAACCTAAACAGCTCACAACTTACATAGCACGTAGCTCAAAACAACAACACTTTAGACTATTACATATCCTCAACAACGGACACTTGGACAATTTACATATCCTTAACAACCTGATACTTGCCAAAATTACATACTCTAAAGAACAAGCTCAGTAATTCATCAAAATCCACAAGTTTTCCACCAAAAAGGCATTCCACAAGATCAACAACACACAAATCAAGTTCACTAATGATTAAGCATGTGAAATGCAATGGAATGCAATGTCAAGTATAATGATGCATGTCTGACCTAGTGAACACACCCGATGTCTATCAGTCCGGGGACCCATGGGGCGACATACGGTAACTGCATGCTGTAGCGGCGCACGGACAGACCCTCTGACTAAATAGAACCATCGGGCTTGCGCGCATACAATCCCTCGAACTATAGTATCCCTCGCGGCGGCGCGATAGGCCATCGAAATGGTACATCCTATTAAGTAACTCTATTATGTCTCAATGCACATTAACCTGCCAAACCAATTGCGGACCTCATCTAACCCTACCTATTTATCCCTTCCCTCCTCTCGTAGTCCTCCCTAAACTTCTCCTTGTCGTTCCGAAACCATCCCACATTCCCTCTCTTCTCAAATGGCGTAGTCTTCCATCCTGTTCACCCTAAAGACTCCCTTCTCTCCACACCGCTGTCTTTCGATCCTGTACCCTTCAACCTGCGCTCTGTCTTCGTCCCATCACTGGTCTCCCATTTTCTTTTCTTCAGAATAATGCAGCTGACAAAGTTTTCACACATATAATGAGGGAGATGGACACAATTTTTATAACATGGAAACAGTTCACAACCACACAAACATGAAGTTACGAACAGAAAATCAAGGGCGATGAACTAACCTGGCACATTTCGCAAACACAACACACAAGTAGGGAAAAACAGCGAAGCACCAGGGGCCGTGGGGATGCCACTGTCTTTTTCAGCACATTAGAATTATAATGTGACAAGGCAACCCGAGAGGACACGAGCCCGTACTCCCAACATAGTTACCACAAGGACATACACGCATTTTCTACACTTAGCAAGGAGTTGAGAAACACACGTGCCTAAATCAAAATCAAGAATTCACTCCGAGAGCTTGAGGTTCTCCTTTCGTTGATCGTTTCCAGCTCAGAGCAATCTATCACGTTAATGATAACAATAAGAGGATTTCTTCCTGCGACTAACAAAAAAAACATTTACACTATGATGTGTTAGATTTTAACCAACAATTTACCCTTAATATATGATCCAATTTAAGAAATATGAGATCAATTAAACATGTCAATCTGTGTCAAATTTTTTTACTTTCCAGTCTCGGGTTAACTCATAAGTTCTCTAAAAATTACAAACCTACAGGGTTGTTTCAGATAATTATAAGACATCAATATTTAATGACAGATGCTGAAGTATAGCAATACTCTTGAAGTATAACTCTTGAAAAGTCTAAGAAATTTTTGTGGGACCAAACTAAACTCATAATTCATCCATATTTAGGCATACCTTCGGGCACCCCTGTTATAAGCTAATTAGAACAAAAACTACTCAATTTTAGTCAAACAACCAATTATTTGCTATAATTACCAATGTATTTGCAATAGTAATTTTTTCAATATTGTGCATACAGTTTTCCTAAAATCTATTTCGAATAAGCATAGTTAGCAAATTTGGACGAGAATTTGCAACTTAATTTCGTTCCTTGTTAATTTCCACCATTTATAATAAAATATTATTATAATAATAATACTTCAGTCACCATTCAAGAATAAAAAATTAGGCGAAGGACTTTTAACTGATGCCAATAGATACGTCCTCCATAGTTGTCGCCCCATATATAAGTTTCGTTTTTTTCTCTTTCTTTATTAAGTTAATTATTTATGAAAGTAACAAAGTCATTAACCTTTTTTTAATATATGGGCTAGTGAAATAAAGTATTACATCAATTTAGAAGTTTGGCCCAATTAACCATGCAAGTAAGGGTAAAATCAGAGTACGTAAGAAATTCATGTCAACTAATTAATGTAGTTATCAAGAGAATTTAAAAGTTCAAAACAACTCATCGAGTAACATAAATGGCACGGGATAACTATCGGGGAGGATGATGATTGTGAAACTATAATTTTTACAAAAATTTCTATTAATTACGTTTCGGTCCATATTTACAAGTAAGTGTAGTAATATTATTTTCCATATAAAAATCAACCAAATCCTGCATTTTTTCCGAGATAGGACAACAAGATTTTTCCAAAATATAAAAAAGAAGGGAAAATAATAGAGGGATTTTGACACGTGAATTTTCGAATATGAGGTTTAATCAATTATTGAAACTTCAATTGAGGGTATTTTGAAAAATAGTCTCTATCTATTTTTAACGAGTTGGTGTGATAACGTTTGCGTTCATTCCTCCTTTCTAAAATCCTTGATATTCAATGGGATGTAAAACCATCTTTAAAATATGTAATTGGAGATAAGAATTCAAAAAAATTTTAAACTTCTCCAAGCAGAAAAAGGCTGGATTTGAGATTCCAAATTAATTGTGATTTTATATCTTTAGAAAATGTAAAAACCTTTGACTTATTTATATTTTTGTAAAAACTTCATTGAGAGTGCTTGGACAGTCTCGTACGTCCAGATTTTAGAAGGGACGAAGATAGTTTTAAAAAAAAAAATATATCCTATGATTCTTATTTGTTAAAATATGAAAGGATAATCTGAAAAGGATAGGATAATATTACAGAAAACGAATGACTATTTCTTACCATGATCTCTTAAAAAATCTTGGGTGTCGCCCACCCAATATTGCATGTTTAGGTGAGGTAGGAAAACAGAAGGAGAGGGAAAAGTATAAATGAAGGATGTTATAAAGAAAATTATAGGGCCCACCAAAGATTTTGTTCTTAGATTTATTTAAATTATTAATTACACGGGGAACCCCCAAATTACCAGTATATTAAAACAAGTTCGCCAATTTGCTTGCAACAATACTAAATATTTTTTTCTAAAAGCCATTTGACAAGGGATAAGTCCAAAAAAAAATGCGAGAAGAAACTAATAAGTTGTACTCTTCTCTAAGGGCATATAGTATAAGGGATATGAGGATTACACAGAGGGTCGTGCCTGGTGCATTATTAGGCTTTAAACAAGAATTTGATTAGCCGTAGTAAAGTTAATTAATATGTAGCCTTGATTTGATTTAGCGTGGTGTTTGGGAAAAAGCTTTTTCTAATTAATTCATTTAATCAAAAGAGATGGTTGGAAACATAAAATATTTTAAAAAGTTGTTTCTTTATGGGAAGACACATTTCTTATATTTCCCACTAATGTTGATTACCTTGTTACTTTGCCTTATAAAAAGCAGGAGATTCCTCATAAGTATTTGTTGAAAGAAAGTAGGACCTCACCATTGAAACAATTTAAGATTGTGATTAGAATATTTTTTTTATTATTCTATTTTGATATGAGAAACAATTTTTTTTTGAATGTGTTTACATTGTTTAAATATAAACTTTTCAAAAATTTAAAATCGAGACATGAGGACACTAAGGCTGGGTGAAAAAAAGATTTCAAATCAAGTCTAGACTGAAAGCCAAGTTTGGGGTCTTCTTTAATTATATTAATTATATCAAATTTTCTATATATATATAAAATAAAATTAAGTAATGGAGAAAAAGATATCAATAATAGGAGGCATGCATTCTTTTCTTCTCATTGCATTCTATAAAAAAATATAAATGAATTGTTATGCTTTCTTTATGGTTTTTTTCTATCGTTACTTTAAAGTTTCAAAAATAGTTTTTCGTCTATATTATTAGATACTAATTAGATTTATGTACACTTACTTACACCTTTTTATTTCTATATAATAAAATTTTCGCAGACTTTTGAGGTATCACCCTATATTTGAGTTTATAAAGTTTATAAACACAACCAAATTGCATAAGTGATAATTATCCGTCATTGAGGAAAATAACAAAAATTGAACCCATATTTTTCCAAAAAAATACACTAAACGTTAAATATCATTAATACGAAAACCCACCACAATCAAAAATATATACTACTCAGTTAAACTAACAATAGTAGTCCTGTCCTCAAAGGAGATGAAATTGCTTGCTATATAGGTCCAAAGATTGATTTGATTGAAAAAGTTGAAGTCCAAGCACATAATAATTATAGCAACAAACAAACATAAAATTGAAAATTAATACTCTCGTTCACCCAATAGTTATCTTTTATAAAAAAAATAATTTACACTTATTTCGATTAGTTGTTTATCTTCAATTTTATATTTTTCAAGATATACATTATTATATTAAATTACGAACTTTTATTTATAATTTAAATTGCAATTTGCAAAAGGAATATATTGTTGGAATAAAGGAGAATCTAACTTACCAGTAAGAAATAATTGGATTAAGAAAAAGCAGCAAATTGAAGACATATTAGAATTGACCAAACTGCAATTAGGCGTTAAGTTGCGACGCGATTTGTCTTGTCATTTCTCTATCACCTAACACTTTTTGATGCGTAAAAATTATAATTACCATATATTCTCCCGAGATACTCTAATATACACGCTATTTTTTCAGTTTAGAAATTAAGAAATATATCCTAATTTTATATTAATTATGAATTTTACATTTTTGAAGAAATATATCATATCATCAAAAACCCATATACTAAAACTTGAACAAAGGAAAACTTTTATACAAAATTTAACCAAATTACTAGTACTGATACCTTGATTAGAGTAGATGTTTCGATTCTTCAATTGATTTTTCATATTTTAATTTTTTGAAAAAGTGTGCATCAAATATCGAACTGAACTAATTGGGGTTCATTTGTTTGATTTATGTTTTTAAAATTAATCTTTTTTCAATCTAAATGAACAATAAAAAATTGAGAACACAACTCAAATTACAAGCCCACCTAAATTTAAAATCATATTAAGTGATTAATGTTTGTCACATAGACTTTTCAAAGAAAAATATATGCACAAGATTTGCCCAATTGATCCAATTTGAAACAATGTCAACATTCACTTTTTAGAAGGCTAAAATGGATGAGCTAATGAACGGATCAATATTCAACGAAAACTTAATTTGAATTGAGCGGATTGAATTTGTTACCTAATAAGTGATATACAAACTCTTCATCACTTGTCCTCTATATACTGCTTTTATTACTTGTTCAGTTTTATTTGTCTTTGATGTTTATAATAGCAATTCTTCTCTTAGCTCAGATATAGCTCGTATTTTTGTTACGTTACCCTTCTTTAAGTGATGATTTAATCTGTTAATACCAAAAGAATCATTGCATCCGTCTAGAGATACAGGACAAGTTTCAAATAGAGAGATCTATAATTTTAAATTACGAAGCGATCTTGTTGTTGGATAATATCCTATAGCCATCCTACACCCTACTATTTGTAACATATAGTGGTTACACACCAGCCATCAATCATAAATTTGCACCTCACGTAGTCTATTTTCCTAAACTTGGTCTGAATCATTTGTGAATTCACCCAGGTGAAAATAATTACTATATGAATAAGAAAATGATATAACTTGCAACCCCTAACAACATAATATTGGTCAATTTTTAATAAGTACGTTTAACAAGCCCACCAGCATTCAATAATTTTATACTATAGTAATTACTTCGGCGAATGTGAGGTGTTTTTTGTGGCATTTTTGGGTCTATAATTATATGAATTTAATATAGAGTTGAATGAATGATACTAATTAACGAATATGACAGAGAATTATCAGTCAATATCATAAATAAATAATTAAATAAATTAGCTGTCAATATCAAAATTATTGTATTCCCCTTTTTTTTTTCTGAATATGTGTGACAAATATTGTCGCAGTTGAAGAGAGATGCTAACTGTTAATAAAGTTTTTTCTTATTTTTATATGTCCGAGTGAATTTTTTATAAGGACTATCAAGAATGTGAATACCAGTAATGTGATCATGTGTGACCCAAGACTAATTAATGTTGATAGATACATTCACCTTACCTCTAATCCCCTTGCAGAACGTGTTTTTTAGTATAGTCCTAGTACATTAGTGGTTGTGTACTAAAACATATTTAAATAATTCTTGTTAAATTAATATATGTCTATTTCCATTCTGATTTCTTTTCACTTTGCTAAGTTAAAAAAAGAAAAAGGTGTCACTCCCCACAATGTTATTGTGTTCTAGCTGAAAATCAACTATTAAATTTTTTTTCAAAAAGACACTATTAAGGATATTATTTTATTCGTATTTTTTATATATATTTAATTTATAATAATTTTATGTTTATATAATTTATTTTAAAATTAAATTTTTATCGTCAATAACATAATTGAATTACATTTTTAAGTTGTGTAGTTAGAAATTAAATAAAAAAAGTATTGTTTAATGTTCCCTTGTGGTTATTATGACAATATTTTGATCACTGGATGACCCAATGCATGTTTACATATATTAATACCTTATTAACCACGACAATTATTATATTATATAATTAGCCTCTTACAACAAATCCCTATGAAACTCACTCTTATTTCTCAGCCTTGATGCTAATGCTACACGGTATCAACAATACACTTAACAGATCTAATTGTTCAAATAACTCAAACTAATTAATTCCTAATAATAAATATAAACTACTTAAGTTTTATTAAAATAAAACTATCCTTGTCATTTTAATTACCTAAGCTTGAACGTAAACGGCTCCTCTTAATGACCGTAAATTGGGCAAATTTCAAGACACAGCCATGGTTTTAAATTGTTTTCAATTTATTTGTTTTAAATTTTTTATTTCATTTTACAAAATATGTAATTATCTTTGTTGATTCTTTTATAAATTTCACATATAGTTTTAAGATCAAATTTTAAAGATTGGTTTTTGATATATTTATAATTAACTGATATATTTGATGATCACATTTATGTTGAGTCAAGCTCTATAAAAAAGAATTTTTTTTTTTAAAAAGATAACAATAAGATTTGTGTAATTTTTTAATATCGTTGGACGAGAGATTATAAGGGGTACATATCACTGTGTTATCATTCAAATTTTACTTTTTCCTCAAACATTTTTTTGAATATTTATTGCAGTTATTTCAAATATCTCACAAAACATTACTCTATTATTCTTTCCTCCGTTATTATTTATTAGTAAATTCTCATTAAAAATAAATAAATATTTTCTATTTTTTTTACCTCCAAAGATTATTAGCATTGAATGAACAATATTAGGAAACTCAACTTACTATATTTAAATGTTTTATGACCAATTTAACCATCAAAATGATTAATTTATAAGTTTTACTTTAAGAAAATCTAATTAAAATTAGAGGGATGATTTTAGAAACTTGAAATCTAAAATTCACATACAAATAAAAAAAAGAGGAAGTATACTCTTCAACTTGACAAATAAGATACCTAATGAGATATTCATCTCTCTATGTTCTCAAATTCCATCCCCCTTGAGTCTTTTTTCCTTCGCTGTTAGCGTTTATTACTATCTAGGTTAATGAATTCCCAATAAGATCTAGTGTTACTGACTGTACCATCAAATATTAATAAATTCGAAAAATTAAAAATAAACTGAGCCAAAAAACACGGAAAAATAAAAATATTAAACCCCTTCAGTCCCTCCTTTTTAAGCGGCTATCATTTGCTGGCTATCTTGCCGGCTCGCAACACACAACCCAATCCCTGACTTCATTATCCCCACCGCTCCTCCAGTACCTCCAGTTGTTTATTTTATATACTTCCCATACACCCCTCTCTCAATTCTTCTCAAATTTGCTTACCTCTCCGTTTAACATAGTTATATACTTTAAATAAGGAATGAGAAAAAGATATAAAGTTGTGAAAAATCTCACTCATTAACAGAATCTAGATATTGTGCGTGCTTTTTTCTCCACAGTCCTTCCCTCCAGAATTTCTCTTGCATACTTCATGGTGAAGACTCGGAGCAGAAGAATCTGAAAAAAAACAGAGAGAGAATGAAGGCTAATAATGCCTAACTTATAGTTTTTCCATCTCATGCTCTTCACGCAAGGATCAGGAAACATTACTGCTTCACCTCGCATTTGGTTTCTGGTTTTTCTTTTCTTTTTTTCACTTTCGCTTTCACTTACTTTCTTCCTGCTAAGAGCGATACCACTTCAAAGCGGCCGATACCGCCTGCCGTAGCTCTTCGTTGCCGGGCGACTGTAGAACACGCTCTTCATTATGCTTCTTTGAACTCGTCTACTGTTTCTCCCGCATGTCGGCCCGGTGGAGTGAAGTCGAATCGCTACCGTCCTCCGCCGTTGTAAAGCTCCCCTTGTAATTTCCTGTTTTGTCTTACTCACGAACCCTGTTGTGGCATTCGCTCCAAGCATAAGGGCGTCATTTTTTTTGTTGTTAAGTGCTTATTTGGTATCTAAGCTAGAAGAGAAGCACCCGGAAATTGAAGCTTACGATGTTCAATTCACGACGAAAGTGAGTGAATTGCACGATTTGTTGGATTACACGAAAGAGCAGCTCAAAGGAGAGTGCCGGCCTGTTCAGAATCTTCTATTTTCCGACTGTAAATTGGGGATCAATGACCTACCAAATCACATATACGATGTGCCGTGGGATGCCATTTTGATAGATGGGCCACGTGGGTTTTCCTCTGCCGCTCCGGGACGGATGTCAGCGATTTACACCGCCGGCGTTTTTGCCCGGAGTAAGAGAGGTAATTCCGGCAAAACCCATGTTTTTGTTCACGAATTCGACAGAAATGTTGAGAAACTCTGCAGTGAAGAATTTGTGCAGTGAGAATTTGGTGGAAACGAAAGATTGTTGGGGCATTTCGTGGTGGAAAAGATGGCACACGCTAATACAGGTTTGAGTTTTGCGCAGTCTTTGATCCGTCTTCTCTCCTTCAACCATCGTCTTCTTTGTTTAAGCCAATAAAAAAACACACGAAGCAAATGTTTTTTCTTTTTTAAATTCTATCCAGTTTATAGATATGGTAATCTGTAATATTTCATGGTTTTTCAAGTGTGAAATATTTAGAAAGTTTAAGCAATGATGAACTCAAATATGCTTTCAAAATTTTAGCTCTCTCCTTATTTTGATTTAGTTATTAATTATTTATCAACCTGGTTAGCTGAAAAATAACCACTTAAAAATCATTTAATTAACCCTATGTGGGTAGATTTTTGCAAGAATTTTTCAAGTACTTAAACCACAGTATGACAAAAAAACTAAACTAGCTAGGAAACTTGGTTATTAGCTAAAAATCACTTTTTTTTCTCTCTATTAATGGCTGTTTGGAATACTTCATTTTTATTTTTTTTTTTGGTTTGTCCGGTTTCGATCTAATAAGTTTGACTAAGAAGTAAAGATTTGTTTATGTATACTCAATATTGAAAAACTAGATACCAAATTTTCCTTCAATTTGGACTCAATGGTGGAGTAATAATTTAATTTTTTTATGGAGTAAACTAAATTAAAAACAAAAAATTTCGGAATTCTTTGCAAATATTAAATAAAAAATTAATTATCAAAAATCAAATTAAATAACAGTAATTTTTTTTTAAATAGTTTTAAACAGGGTGTAAATCCATAATCTAATTATGAGTTACGTGTGTTTCCCAAACGAGGTGGCGCACCACTGTGTTCAAATTTTTGACGCCGACTTGAATCGCGGTGATGGAAATTTTAGGTAAATTTGAAATGAGTTTTTTCTCAAATATAACCCACGCGCATTAAGCAAGAGTTGTTTTTACACGAAATACATATAATTGCGATGCGTGTGTGTGAATAATTCAAAGGGAGCGTGAGATAACGTGTCCGCAGACATTTCACGTGACCGTCAGTTAGTAAAAGAGTGGCTACTAGGCCCATGGGTATTCTTCTTTTATGGCGGAATCACGTGGTTCACGTGGACAAAAGGCTAAAATTAACGGGCTTTACGCGGTGACCGTGTCGGTGTGGTTAAAATGACCCTTAAAATAAGAAGAAATGACACGGAGAAGATTTGGGCCCAGTTTTCTTTTATATAAGTTTGGGCCTATGATGGGCTTTATATAATTTGTGTATGTCGTAACTATTATTGGCCCACTAAAACCATTCGAGAATGGTACATGTGATTTCATAGTACCATTACCAAGTTTTTTTGGATACCATAAATAGGAGAGCAAGGGAAGACTATGAGCAGTCGTGATCAAACAATAAATTAATTTTGAGATTATTTATGTGATGAATTTGTATTGTAATGAGGGAATGGGTGAGATAATTTTGTCGGGTTCAACACCATATTAACACAATTCCGGATAGGATACTTGATCATGGATAAGTAATAAACAATTTTGAATATTTTGCGAGTATATTTTTATTATGTTGGTTGTGAATATTAAGCACATGTTTAAAAGACGAAGGGAATGGAGATGAAATTTTAGATATGAATCTTGGACATAATAGGAGAGATTAAGATTAAAAATGCTACATATAGAAAATAGATAGAGTGGCCTGGGTAATAGACAATATGAGAAAATCGAGATTGAAATAAGTTAGACACGTGAAAGAAGGTGTGTGAAAGCACCAATGGGATGTGTGGAGGGTGGACTACCACAGGGTTGTAGATGTTAGAGGACAAAGGTAGATCGAAGAAGAAGACTAAGAGTATGTTTGGATTGACTAAAAGGTGGATCAAATCTACTTGTAAGTCATTTTTAATCTTTGAAAGTATTTGACAAAGTAAAATAACTCAAAAATACCAAAAAAAAATATTTAAAACATATAAAATCTGAAGTAGATCTCTCCAATTTTTATTTTTTGGTTAAAAGGAACTCGACATTTGGGGGAGTGGAAGACATGAAATCATGGTAGAAGAGTAAATAAAAACAGTTGAATCATGTACAATTAGACTGGGAGAGGTAGGACCTAGGAAAGCATAAATTTTAGTCTTGTTTCTTCTTATTTAGTATTTTCATTATACATAGCAATCGTGTTCTGATTCTCGATGTCATTTTTCTATCATCTTGCGCTGTAGACGAGGATAGCCCATTTATTCGGCCTGATTTATATAGGTTTTGACATTTACCGGTCAGGTAGGGTAGTCATTTTTTGTTGCGCTAGAAAAGGTCAGCAAACCCACAAAACAATCCACTTACATGATGTTAACGCTACTACTTGTTAACCAAATTCACACATAAAATGTGATATTGATGAAGTTTTTTTTTTTCAAGTAAAAGTAAAATATAGAAATATAAATATAACTTAATGGTTTGAGTTTGAACTACTATTTAATTTTATATTTTAATATGATATTATATTTTTTAATTAATATTATTGGCCCACATGTCAGTCCTATTGATATTTCTCAACCTCACAAATCAGAAAGACTATTTAGTCGGGTTAAAAACCTTTATCTTTAATGGGCTCCAAAAATCTTAGCTCAATCTTATTAATTCGGATTGATAGGCCGACCCAATGGATCTAGCACAAAATTTGACGACTCTATTGCTCTGTTAATTTTTTTGAGTCAAAAAATTGATCAAAAAAAATATTTTACTTTTTTTTTCCCCCGGGGGCAAAAATTAGAATTTCAAATGGTATATATTATCAAACTTCTCAAAAAGTCATATACGTAAAAATGATACTAAATATATTATTTCTATCTACTTATTATACATAACTAGGTCCAAAAAAAAATTGAATGAGATCAGCTATGCCCATATTTTATTCCAAGATTTGACTTTTGTTGTTGTGTTCCCCTCTGAGGCTGGAGCTGTGGCATCACAGTTACAGCAATTTCAATTTTAGACTGCATTGAGCCACATTAAAGACTAGACGAGAGAAAAACAATTTGTGAAAAACATTACTCAAATACATGTTTTATATATCTTTTTTATTTTTAAAAGTTTTAATTTTTTTTAAAAATATATAATGAAACTACATATTAATATATTCGAGCAGTATTTAATATATTCGAGCTACATATTATATTACTTGGATTTTTTTATAATGTATTCAAATTGATTTTTAATGTATTAGAGTACATCGGTGTATCTGATTAGATTATAAACGTGTTCAAAATAATTTTAATGTGTATTTCCAACTAATGTTATGTAATAAAATTTATGTTACTTTTTTTAAGTAATGTAATTACAAACTAAAAAGAAATAGATTTACTTCATATTAACACTATATAATTCTTAAAATTTATGCTAAATTCTTTAGATTTGTAGCATTCTTCCAAATTTCTTGCTTACAAATTTTTTTCTTTTTAATTTTCTAAATTAAAATTTTCAGGAATATGCCCATAACTTTTTCTTTAATGATAAATAAAGGAACTCTGACACAATATTGCCTTCCTTACTTGTGTGGCTTAGAATTAAGACCTGTTGCTCAGGCTTAAAAGCTGGTCAAACTACTTAAAAGCTGATTTTTGACTTATTTAGCTGTTTGACAACTGAAAATAATTATTTTAAGTTAAAAAAAATTTATTTTAAGCAAAAAGTTTAAAGCGGGGTAGAGGTGCTTTATTTCTTTTCGCTATAAGCTGTTTAAGTTGGACCAATTTTTAGGTTTGCCCCCTTTAATATTTTTATACAATCTCCAAATACAACATAATCTAACTCTCTTGATTCCATTTTTCCCTTTTCACGTTTGGCATCGAACCTTCAGCATTTTATCCAAACACATAATGCTTATTTTAAAAATAAGTTTAAGCACTTTCAAAAGTACTTTTTAAAGCTTTGCTTTTATTAAAGCCCATCAAAAACGGGCCCTAAATCAATTACATGGGCAACAAATAAAAAGACACTTGCCTGTAACTAAACAATCATTCACAATTGTGAGGTAGTCTAATCCTAAGTCTCTGCTTAAGTAATTGCTGTGTAGTATTAGATCTAGTAATATGAAATTGAAAAATAAATTAATAGAATATAAATAATAAATTTTGAAAAAAAACATAATTTTTTTTTGAGTAAACAATATAAATTAACAATATATTTTTTTAAAAAATTAATTTTTTTTTTTTTTTTTTATTTTGTTTTTTTAAAAAAAAAAATAAGTAAAAGCAAACGCTAATATTAATGCTATCTCTAATATAACAAATGGAGTAGTTTTAAACAAAATTATTTTTTCCTTAACAATGCTCAAAATTTCCACTATTTATTGACCCAAAAATTAGTCTATGGCACATCAAAATTCATGCGGCTAGTTTATTCCTCAAATTAGAAAAAAGTAAATAAAAACACCAGGTCCATTGTCTTTGCAGCATTAAATATCAAGGAAGACTATTTCATAATTAAAATGAACATTTTTCCGATTTTAGTTAATTGATTTGAATTCAAAACTTTTTTTCTTACCCTAATCAAAATGAATTTGAATAGGTCTTATCAATGAATTTAAATATTATTAGGATACATAAACTAAAAAACAGTCATAGCTATAATAAATGGTGCGATGCGATGGATACCAGGACACCAGGGAAGAAACAAGAAAAGATTCATAGAAGATACTAAAACAAAGGGTTTCATTAGTACAATTTTGTATGTTGACAAAGCAGAGTATGAAATTAATGTCTTTCTGGGTCTATGGGGATGAAATTTAAGCTGCGGGGGGGGGGGGGGAAATTACCAAGTAGATCCTCAAACTCTTCTGTAATTGGACATAATTTAATTCGCATCATAAATAATACACAATCCAATGTTGATCTCTGATTAGGAAGACCATTAATACAGTTTTTTCAAACATTGAGAACTCCATTTTCGAGCAATTCCTACATAAGGCCCTACTTTTGTAAACATAATTATACGACAAGTGAAATCATAAATTTTTCAGTGAAAATATCACTTCTGGCAATTGTCCGTTATAGCAAATTTCCAGCAAAAATTCAGTTGTTCCACACGTTCCCCAAACACCCTAAGGAACATGGCAATGGACCAGTTAACGTGTTAACTCCAAAGTCAATCACAATTGCCTTTTAAAAAGGCTAATTCATGAGGGAATGCAACCAGTAAGGAAGTTGTTCAATAACAAAATTTCCAAAACAAATTCGGAGCTGTCCAATGGTGGTGGGATTTGACCAAGAATTGTTGGTGGCTAGTTAAATAAAAAAGCAGAGGTGGATCCAATGCTGTCAGGGAGTTTTTGAATGAAATATTATGTTAAGAAAAATGCATAAGATAGTACGAAAAATTTGAGGTGGGGATTAGTCCTGTGAAGAGATTGTAACGAATATCCAGAAAGTTAGAGTCTTGATATTGAGAATTGACATTGGAAATGTACCGATGAATGGTTGTTACTAAGATCAAGTTCGTTAAAGATAGGAAGATTAGAAATTTTGAGAAATTAGCCAGAAAAATTGTTGGTATTAGCATGAAATATGGCAACTCGGGAGTTGTCAATGAAACCATTAATGTCGGTGCATAAGTTGAAATCCATTGAAATCTATCAGAAGCAAGAGAAATTGTGAGGAATTATTAGGTGGATTAATCACAATAAAAGCCTTTTAATTGCAAAATATCAGGCCTGTCCAAGTTTTTGTCACACCAAAAGGATCAGAGTAATTGGTCTTGAGGTTGTAGTATTGGGAATATTAGAGCTAACACTTTGGTCTTGAAGGGTTAAATTGGTGATGGTAAGGTGGTAGTAATTGGCAATTATATTGTTGAGAATTGAAAGTATCATGAGTGAATTAAAAGAGCTTCATGGTGTTTTGGTTAACTAGTGAGGAGGAGATGAGAAGAAATTGTTTATAATGATTTCTTCTATTACCATCAAAGTGCATGGTATTAATTCTTTTGGTTGGTGTAGTCTTGAAAAAAGATAAAGACACTTATGATTCACATGTAGGGGGTAATTGGAAGAATTTATAGTGATTGGTCAAAGCTATTATCCAATGAGAAAATTCATGGTAGGCGATATTTTGAGATCTAATTATGTAACATCGTGAAGTTTAGCTAAATTATCAAGTAAAACATTTTATAACATAGTTTAATTTCAAAAAAATATTATTACTATGCATCGATTTGCTCTGTATCAAAAACGAAGGATTACAATATTTCTGGAGTGAATCCAAAACAATGTACAGCGCGAATTATTATAACTATAATAAAAAATACAGAATAATTACGTTTAAGTATCTTTTTAAATGGGGGAGAGATTCCAGAAAGTCTTTCTAAATGGGATTTTAAAATGTTGAAAGTGGAGCACTATCGGCCATAAACCAAAAGAATCTTGATTATTAGGTAGATGAATGGAATATGTGAAGTCCATTGCGCAAAATCAGTGAGGAGTGTATGTCAGCCGTGTTATAAGGATTTATTATTTAATACTTCTTTTCTCATGCACACAAAAGATGATAAATTACTACGTATAAATATAGTGCGAAACACTAAAAAGAGCAGTAGGAATAAGTAATCTCTTTATTTGCAGTGGCTTAACGATACATTTTACGAGAAACTTTCATAAAAATTATATTTGTAGGGTAAAGTATAGTTTGTCTTTAATTATGTCTCATATCAAATATAAAAAATATCTATTTGTCTATAAATATACAAAAGAAGACAGTGGATAATCTGTTTCTGTTCTATATATATATAGATATATATAATATATATATATATATTAGATATATATATATATATATAAATCAATGTATAAATTGTATTCGTATAAAACGAGAAAGAGAGAAAGACAAACTGGGCAAGGAAAGATCGTATTTGTATAATCATAAGTGGTATATGACGATAAAATATATGCATTGTATGTTGTATATATACAATTTTTCATGCTTTACACAAACAGAAACACAAGCATAAATTTATGTTTAATAAAGTGGAGAGGTAAGTGAGAGTGGCGAGAGAGATCTGGAGAGTGGCGAGCGAGATTGGAGAGGGAACAAAAATATTTGTATATATACAATTTTTTTTTCTCACTTTGTTTACATTTTATACATTTAATTTGTATAAAAGAATGATAGTACGAGAGGACGCCAGCGAGAGCGAGAGTGGCGAGCGAAATTCACAAGGAGAGAGGCGAAATAACATCAATTTGCTATGAGGTAAATTAAATCAAACTGTTTATAAGTTATTTTTAATTTGAATTAATAGTTTGCTATTATATATAAATTTTTCTCAATTCTTACTAAACGGGTTCAAAAATTGAAAAAATTAAGCACACAACATGTCAAAGAAGGGGAAAATTTGACATTACTATATATGCCTAAAAAAAGTAGTTAAACCCCAATTTAAATAATCTAATTCCAGTTTAGACTATTCACTGAATTTTATCTTCACGAAGTTATTAGGAAATATTAAAACTAAAATTTGATAAATAGTCAATCCTACATTCAAATCTGGTACTATAATTGCGAAATATGCCTCTTGGAATACTGTGTTTTTAAGAAGGCTCTAGAGTACGTACAAGTTACGGGGAATTAAACGCTATCTCATTATCTAAGGGACCGTTGGTAGAAATTAGAACATAAATAAATCATATAAGAGAGAATAGGGCAATGACTTATCATAAGGATTTGGGGCCTGGCTCGCAGGAAGAAGGCTGGTTCGGTGTGCATTTGGCCCAACTTAAGCAAGAATATACTCCAATTTTGGGCTGATGGCAGAATAGGCCCAATATAATTATGGGCCAAGTTATGGGATCTCTCCTAGGCTACGCATTCCCAAATGTGAATATGGACTACTGGGCCATTGATAAATGTCAAAAACAAGGAAAATCTCTGTCCAGAAAATAACTTTTTATTTAGATTTTATATGTAAAAGACAATTTTTTTCTGTAAAAATATATATAAAACTAGAAAATTAAATATTAAAATGAAACTACGAAACCAATTCTCCGGTCCCAAAACGGTTCCACTTCGAAAGTCTTACACAGTGAGACTAGAATAAAACTTCTTGTTAGCTAGTCTTGAGGAGTGGCTAAGAATTTTTTTGACCCTTTCATATTAAAATGAACACTTACATTTAGTTAAATGAATATGTAATTTTTAAAAAAAATTATTAATTTTACTTAATTATGAAAATCAAAAAGTTTGGGGGCATGGAGTGAGTTTTTTTTTATAATTATTTTCTACCCACTCCTCGGTCTAGACTCGAGAGTATATTAAAAGTCTATCGAAATTGAATCATACATATAAAAGTATATTTTGTTTACAACACGATTTTGTATATGGAGCGAGTAGTGTAATGGGGTGTGTTTGGAGAATTATTTACAGATGTTTAATGTCTGATCCAATCAAGTTGCACAAGTCAACTATACAGGTGTCCAAAATGTGATAAACAATTCAAAACATCACTTCTAAAACCTCAATAGACAGAGAGAAGGAAAACATTGGGAAACTAATTGCCACATGCCGACTAGGAAATAAAGAAGAAGGCCAAAGATCAATCCCATCTAGAAATAAAAAATCATAGAAAACTACAGAAATTTACTTTTCTTGCACATAACAAATATTAAATTGTAGGAAACAGTCAGCAATGGACGACTACATACTTTGAAAGTAAATCATGCAGGAAACATTAGCTAAAACCAGAACCAAGCATTTTAAAAATCTTAGTTTAAACTATAAAAGCAGGATGAGCAAGGCTTAGAAATACACCATCTTTTATCTTCAGCCAAAAACTATGGATAAAAGAGCTGCTCCCCTTCCGTCTCTTTTTGCCCATGCTGGCCGGCCCTGCTACCCTTCGTCGCCCGCCCGGCCCTTTGCCGCCTTGTTGGTTGTTGTACGGACCCCTCGCATCACACTCGCCATCTCGCAGATGACCGTCACGTCCAGGAGGACGATATTCCCTTATCACCCTCGCGCCGCGCGTACTCTCCCGCTATCCCGCGCGACAAGCCATCCTACGCCTGCTCTCCTGCGAGCCCACCCTCCTCCGTCGCGTCGCCTCTCAGTAGCTCTCCCTCTCCTCTCCTCCGAGAACTTCCGCCTCTTCATCATCCTTGACCCTGGGCCCAGCGATGATCCTTCAGAAGCATCTCCAGCATTTCCGAGAGACTCCAGCCACAAAAAGAAGTTTGGGAACATTGTTATGTCGCTGACGCTTACACCAAGCAATAGCCAGGAGATGCCGGAGGGAGGCCGGAGTAGGGACGGAAGAGCGAGTGCCGTCCTCCCTAGATACCGACCTTCATGCAGAGACTATATCGGCGCGACCCTCCGTCATCCGCCTCCGCCCCGCCCCCTTCCGCTTCTCCTCACCTCTCCCCCCTCTCTTCTCCCGCTCTTCCTCCCCTAGCGCCCCTGTCCATCAATCGCATGGCCTACCCTGCCGCCCGCCTTTCCCCCGAGTACAAATCCAAAAAGACAGAGAGGTTGGCAGTGATATTTGCATCCGGACAACTGAATTCCCTTGTAAAGAAGCTGGATTGCCAGAGGGATGTGAAAACTTAGCTTCTACTACTACTTCAGAAATGACAATGAAATTCATCAAAGCCTTGTACTTGTTTGAACAGCCTGTTGAAAAGTTCATGGAGGAAGATCATCCAGATTGTCTAGTAGCAGGAACATTCTTCGCATGGGCTGTTGATGTTGCAGCCAAGTTGGGAATTCCAAGGCTAGCTTTTAATGGCACTGGTTTACTTCCTATGTGTGCTTATCACTGTTTGACGGAACACAAACCTCATTTGAAGGTTGAATCCGAGACGGAAGAGTTCGTCATCCCTGGCCTTCCTGACATAATAAAGATGTCAAGATCAAAGCTTTCACAACACTGGGTGGATGAAAAAGAAACCCCAATGACTCCAATAATTAAAGATTTTATGCGAGCAGAAGCGACCAGTTATGGAGCTATAGTAAACAGCTTTTATGAGCTAGAACCAAATTATGTTCAACACTTCAGGGAAGTAGTAGGGAGAAAAGTGTGGCACGTTGGTCCTGTTTCGCTCTGCAATAAAGACAATGAAGATAAATCACAAAGAGGGCAAGACAGTTCCCTTTCTGAGCAAAAGTGTTTGGATTGGCTGAAAGTACCAAGGGAACAAACTCAGTCATTTATAATTGTTTTCGGAAGCATGCCATCTTTTCAGTCAGATCATTGACTTGAAGATAGCACTGCTCTCGAGCATCACGACCGCAGCAATTCATAGGTGGAGTGTGAGGCAAAATACCATATGAAGATCAATAGAATGGATGCCAGAAGGATTTGTAGAGAAAAGGTAACGTACAGTTTATATAATAAAGGATGGCCACCTCACGGTGCTGATCACTTGCAGCATGGAGATGCTACTTGGTTTCGTGTTTGGACTCAATATGTGGGGAACTCATTCCGAATTCCATCCAAAATGCTGTAGTGCCAAGGTTCCAATGGCCGCTATCAGCTGAGCAATTTTTTAATGAAACGCCTACTCGTATAGATATAGACAGCATTGTATACCAGTAGGTGTTTCAGCTGGTCTCAAAGAACAAAGCAGAGTCCCATTACAGGAGGCCACACCATATTACGAGCAGTGACCAAATGGATTGGTTGGTTCAGAAGCCGAGGAGAGGGATGCAAGGCCCGCCGAGCTGCTTAGGCAAATCGGGCTAACATGCTGTAGATAAATGTGGATCATCTGACATACGTGGTTTCCTTACCTAAAGAATTGGAGGTAATTGGTAAAGACCGCTCCAGGCTGAGTTGGAGTTTCTTATCAATGTATTGTTACAACATCATTTATGTGTCGAGACAATTCGACTTCTTATTGCTATATCTATCTAATATAGTCAGCCTGTGATTTCCTTGAAGTTAGATATGCGTCTTTTTTTTTTTTTTTGACGCAAAAACTACAGAGACAATCTAGACATAAAATCTGATAGACAGACAGTCTGTTTTACTTCTCTTGTACTCAATCTCACAAATAAACCGCGTACAAAAGTCCGCATGGCACCACTTACATCCCTAGAAAGTAATGCTCCACATGAAGACGGTTACCAAATCAGAAGTTTCCAAAATCCTGTGATTTCCTGTATCTCATTTGGTTATCTCTTTCCATATAAAACATGCGAGCATCCATTACACGAAAAATAATCAAACACCGTCCTACTGTCTTTATATTCCTGTTCTTTTCTTACTTCATAGCTGGTTTTCCTATATCTGTGTCTTGGCTACCTGCGATAAAGAGAAGCTGACCATCTTCACGATATACTGTTCTGGGCCTATATGGCCCCGCCACATATACCACTAGTATACTGCCAGTCAGATTTGGTAGCCATGGAGTGAAGGCAACCTTAGCACTACTCAACTGCAACGAGTCTAAAATTTCTCTCACAATCCAAAGAGACAGAAGATGGGCAGTGATATTCGCATCCGTACATGTCAAGTCTCCTTGCAAAGAAGCTTGGATTGGCCGGAGTGGTCTGTGAAAACATAGCTGTCTACAACTAGTACACTGATGTACTGACGTTCATCAAGAGCCTATCGCTGTTCCAAACCCATGATGGTTGCATCCAAGCCTGGGAATGCCAAGACTAGCTTTTACTGGCACTGGTTTTTTTCCCTCCCATTTGGTGTTTTTCATAATTTGATGGAACACAACCTCCATTTGAAAAAGTAATCAAGACGGAGAGTTTTGGGCAGCCTGGCTTCTTGACAGCATAAGGTTCAAGAACCAAACAGCTTTTCAGAACACCTTGGAAGGTTAAAAAAAACCCTAATGACCTGCACTATTAAAGATATGAGTCCGAGCAAAAATGACTATTATGGAGCTATTTAAAACGCTTTTATGAGATGGTAAACGAATTCGTGTAAATCACTTCAGAAGTGTAGAAGATAGTAATGAGACAGTGGTCCTTTGTGGCCCTCTCCATAAAGACAATGCAATTAAGATCACAAAGAGGGGGGCAGTGTCAACAGTTTCCCCCTTTCTTAGACAAGAAGTGTTTGGGTTTGCTCAATACCAAAGGAACCAGATCAGTCCTTTCCATATTTTTTCAAGCAAATGGCAGTAGTTTTCATCAAGCGCAGGTGCTTGATATAAGCATAGCTCCGAGCATCAAGAAACCACCATTACTGGGCAGTGACCAGACACCAATTCCACAACGGAGCAAATGAGTGTGATACCAGAAGGGCTTTGAGAAAAGGCTGACCCAACAGTTTGCTAATAAATTGTGTTCAGCCATCAGGTGCTAATCCTTTATACATGAAGCATTGGAGTTTTGTTACTCACTGTGGATGAAATCTCATTGTTCGAAGAGCAGTCCTTGATGCCAATGGTCAATATCCCGACTATCAGCTGAGCATTTGTTTTTTATAATGAAAGTAACTCAGGGTTAGAGATCCTAAAATTGGAGTTTCCAGTAGGTGCTGATTCTTTTGGTCTGCCGAATCCAAACAGATAGCACTGTCCCAACACTTAAACAAGGAAAGACATCCGAAAGACAGTAACACACACAGGTGGTTGGTCAAAGCTGAGGAGATTGAGGCCCCGGTGCTAGCTGCCTAGGAAATTGGCTAGGGGCTGCTGGTGGAAGTGGATCATCTTACAGCATTTTGATTCGTTCACTAAACACTTGAGGACCAGAAAAACTGTTCGCTCTAGCTGATGGACATTTAGTCAATAGATGATTCGTGACAATCTAAACCACTTAAAAATAGTGATCACATCAATTCCAAATCATGTATACCAAATGAATCTTTATCAGTACGCCAAGAGTTCTTATGCATCGACCAGCTTTATATGATTGTTGCACACGTTAATTAGTGGCATCATGTTAACTACGCCATTAAGTTTGTCAAGAAGGGACTTCATACTTATAGATGTTAAATGAAGTGAATGGGTCTATTTTTTGATTAAATTGACCTTAAAATCATCCAGTTAACTATGTTTTTTTTTGTGTTTCTATTTTGATTAGTAATTAACTTTGAATATTACAAACTGACACCGTTTTGTTGCAATAAAGATGGTCAAAATTTTAATTATTTGAAAGGTTCAACCACAATTCACGAATCCATGAAACTTTGTAAGTTTTCCCTATTTTAAACTAAAACGAGATGATTCTATGTATATAGACACACGACCTAAATACCTCAAATTCATATAGTTTCTCTTTACCAGTCCACCCAGTAACCACAATATTAATAAAAATGTTTTACCCTCATTAGCACAATATTCTTCTTTATGGATTTTTCTCTTCCCCGCTCATATAACCTGTTTCTATTAAGACCGGTCGCACATTTCTGCCTGCTCCAATCACCCCAAACACCCGACTAGAACAGACCAACAAAAAAAGGAATGACTTTTTTCAGATGCCTTTGTTCGTGTTTCTTCTGACACGTTTTTTGTCCTTTCATCTGGCTCTTGACATTCTCATTCAGCATGTAGATGAAAAGCATGCAGATTTAGGGGCACCATCACTCGTACCGCCATGAAGTTAAGGTTGTGTAGGAATCTTGGATTTGTTAAGAAGCATGGAAGAATTACAATGCCATTGGGAAAAGGAAAAAAAGATTTAAATTTTTAAGGACTAATTTAAGATCTCATCGACGAGCAAAACGCTGAGACCAGACCTGTATAAATGCTTTGGTGACTCGATTTTCTGATCTTACCCAACGATGAGTACCGTGTCCTTTTTGGAGGTGACGGTATTCGATAAACGACGAGGCTTTTGGAATGAACCCCCTAAAAGCGACGTTCGCTTTAAGCAGGCGAAAAGTTGCCGGAATCCGTTGAATTTGGACGAAAAAAGGGCGCTGTGCCCCTGTTAACGACCAAGGCGCATGTGGTTGAGTTTTTTTTTTCTTTCTGTGGAGGAAGATTACTTCCAATGGAGTGTTGACAAGAGTCTTAGGTTAGGGTCAAAATTATTTTGTGGTATGTTGTGTTTGACCCTATTGTTGTCGAGTCTTCAAGTTTATTTCTGTTGAATACTAATCTTTTGATTATGAGTAAAATTACTCATACATATTATTGATTTGAGCAGTGGAGTATACGTCGTTAGGACTGAAGTTGTATATTTGTAATTTGCAGGCTTGCTGGGGTCATTCCTCTCGTTGGTCGCTTGGACGAATAAATCAACTTGGGGGGTCCGGTGACTTAATTTCCCACCTCGAACAAGGCTTGTTGAGTGTGACAAGAGCTAAACCAGGTTTGGTAATGCGGGCTCATGACCCGCACGCCTTTGAATTCATTCAAACAAGGGCGCGGCCATTGGACACTGAGCGCCTATGCCTTACTCTGTGCTAAAAGGGTACTTGTGATTCAAACAGCGGTGTAGTTATACCATACTTTCTAGAGAATCATCTCAAAATATTTACTCATGTAGTAAGTTTGTTCTGTACGAAGCTATTGAATGGTCACTCTAACAAATTTTCCAGTCAGAAAAATGCTCGTGTTGTCTCCATTGATGGATAATGAGGTGTTTCCCATCAAGTGATGAAAATCATGATGACGCATTGTACATCAACCAGTTAGGGTTGCTACTTGAACTGGTGCAGAGCTTTCCACACTACTCTTCGGTATAGAAACAATCTAAACTAGTAGTAATCTGTGCCTAGAACCCATTGACTCTTGTTTTCGATTAGTTCTGCAATTTATTATGCTGTAATCTGCATTCGGCTTCTAATGGTCTGTTTTGTTCTACCTTAAAAAAACTAACCAATACCTCATTTACAACTTTCTTTCCTTTCAAATCTTGAAGGGGGGTTTTTCACTGGATACTGCGGTACACAACTAGACCATGGATGTATTTTGCAGGTTGCTATGGAACAGATCTGTTTCAGATTAACGTTATGTTACGGATTCATGGGGGTCTAGACTGGGGGAGAAAGTGGATCCATTAGGCCATCGAAGCGAATTGTGCTAATCGCACTAGTGGAAAGTGTGGCATAGCAATGGAGCCCTCTTACACCTTTAAGAATGGGCGCAATCCTCCTAATCCCGGTCCCATCTCCTCCTAGTCCTGTACACCATCAACGTTGCGATGAGTACTATAGCTCACAGGCAGCACTTGCTGCTGCCTTTATAAGTATGCGCGACACTGTTTTGGCTGGGGATGGTGTCCTTAGAGTCTGCTTACCTCCTGTGATGACACACACTTCGGTCCACAGGGATTAGCCGGTCCTGTTGATGTTAATAATTCATGCACTTGTCAAATGTAAGTTTTTCCTCCTCCCTCGCCCCAATATACTGTTCTTTTCTTGTTTTGGTTCATTCAAAAGTCAAGTATATGAAGAACATACATTTCCAAAAACGTTGAAGTTCACATAGTTTTGAATCTTGAGAGCAAAAAACTACAATAAAATTTGAAACAGAAAGGGGACCCCCCCTTTTACTGTTCACAGGCTAGCTGGCGCTACCCTAGACAATTTCATTGAGTCAGTGAGCGAAAGTATGCAACATTTGTTATGTATTGTCTTGCAATAACTCGAACCTGATTTGTCAACATCAAATTTTATTGGTTGTGCGCAGAGCACAGGATAAGGCCATTGGAGTGTACAAAGCATTGCAACGAGTCCTGGCTACTGTTATGAGTAAACTGTCGGATGAATCTCATGGAAGTGGTTATGATTGGTACTTTAGGCAACGGCAGGTGAAAGGGCAAAAGGATCATCATGGTTCGAAGAAGCTGTTCAAATCTGGTGGGCCTTGGGGCAAAATGGGCTGTTTTCTGTTGTTGAATTGGTAGTTTAGTATAGTTCCTTTTTTTATTATTTGGACAACTTTAACCCTTGGTAAATATTCATCTTTTCCTTTTAATTCTTGCGCAAAATTCAAGTACTATCATATTGACATCTTCACTCAGTCAATTTTATCCTCATTTTAACCCATGTATTTGGTTCCACTGTATAAATCGTCGGATTTGACCTACATATCATAAGAATTGTTCTTTTAAGATGTACGCTGGATTTCGTGCTTTAAAACTATATTGTAAAAAAGAAAAAAAAGGATACTTGGTGAACGGAAGGTATTGTGCTCCCAACTTCAATTTTCTTTAACTTTAAAAATATTTACTAGGTTAAACATTAACAATGTTACTAATTACTTAATCTTCTTTCTGTTTTTTATCGTCCTTCTTCACTTTTCTTTTACTTTTTTAAGTAGTACTAAATTTTCTCATTTCTATACTTTTAATATTGGTTTTAGCTACCTCGCTTAAAGGTGAAAACGCATTTAATTGGATTAAAGAATTTAATGTGCTCTTCCAAAGAAACATTGCCCCAGTTGAGTAAGAAGGCTCAAAGTATACTTTCATTCTTTAAGTAAGTCTTGTTATAAAGAACTATAATTATTAATTAAATTGTATCATGTTAGTGAAGAGCTTATAATAACTATAATTCGCAGCACTAGTACGTAATAACTAGAGGCATACTCTAAGATTTCAAAGAAATGGTGCAATTTACACCACAAATGCCTATAAGATTAATTTAATTGATTTAATTTTTACATTTTTACACTAAATAATTAAATTTTTAAAAATTTATCGTTGCCATATATAGATTATACTATTATTTTGATTTTTAACTATAAATATTTAATTTACTGTTATGGTATCACATGGACCGCAGAACCCCTCTCAAATATGCCTTGGATACCACTTATAGTCCTTTTGTTTTTACTATATCTTTTCTCTAACCCACGTTTGGAAGAAATATCAACTAGGTTATTCATGATAATTGTTTCGAAAATAGGTTATTGTTATTATTTCTTGATCTTCTTTTAAAATATTTTCTTTAATTTCTTTATTTTTCATAAAAATGATCCAAAAATAGTTATTAAAACTATTCAAAATATTCACAATTTATCCTAAACTATATGTCAAGTTAAAATAACTACCTTTTCGTCAAATTATTAATTAAAATACATTTTTTTTTATTACAAAATTAATTAACTACACTTAAGTATCCCCCCCACTTATAACGCATAAATTGCACTGGCAACATAGAATCCATCAAATTTATTTCTTTTTTAAGTAATAAAACAGAGATATTATCCGTATGAGGAAGATTAACAGATGTGGGAAAGAAGTGCCTAATTTCATAGACCGTAAAGACGAAAAAAAAGAACTGAACCGTATAAGGATCTTCTGCATAAATATTGCAATTCCTTGGATTTGTTTCGATCTGAAAAAAGATTTAGAAGACGAGACTAACAATAACCTACAAGTCGGAGACTCAAACCGCGCCTTGCCCTATCCGATTCTTAACGATTTTACGTTTTCTCTGTGAGAGACAAGTTGGGTGATAAAAATATCGACACACACCGTCAGACCTTCTCCCGTCAACCCACCGCCGCGCTGTTTAGTCTCCTGATCCAAGCTGTTTCCCCTTCCTCCTGCCGCCATCTGTTGTTGGATGTAAAGCATATACATGTGGGTCGTATATTGAATGTTTAATTTGTTACTCATACTCAGCACTTTCAATTCTTGAATAGTTGCGATACGGTGAATTAATTTGTTCCACAGTGATGGATGAAAAGTTAATTTGGATTGGAATTTTCGGCTAGTTGGGACTTAATAGTAGTTCAGATCACTGGTTTGGTTTCCTTTATTGCAATGAGTAGTTCTGGTACTCATTGTATAGATTAAAATTCCACTTTACGTCAATGAAAGTGGTTGAGAGCATGAGGGGCCTTAGTTTCAAGACAAAACACTAGGTGCTTCTTCCCAATTACCCCTGTTTACTGGTGGAAGGAGGTGGCTGGGTAAGCACCGTAGAATTTAAGTTGAGTATGTGAAAAAGCAAAGAGGTTTGTTTTGTATTATTGTTCTTCATTATATCCTTCACTAGAAAAAGGTTTCCTGAATGCCATTATCGGACATCACACGCCTGTCAAAGATCACTGACCTAAACACTCTGGATACTTCACAGCAGGGGTTGTTGAGCAATGCGTTTTGTTCATAGTGATGGTTCAGGGAACTCTGCGTTTAACATGAATTGAGGTTAGGATGGCAAGGGAATGGCACTTGGTTAACCTGGAACGTGAGTGGGATTTACTTGGAAAGATGTGCCCACGAAGATAGATGTCATTTGCTTGACCATCAGATACTAATTTTATCCCAAGATTAAATAAATTATGGTTACACTGGAATTTCCAGATTTTTTGAGATGCAGGGATAAGGAAAGTTTTGGCCGTGCCTTGGGATTCTCGGTAAAAAAAAAAAAAGGAAAGGGAAAGAAGGATCAGTAAAAGTATGAGAACTAGCTGCAACGTAATTTTCTGTTGAAGATAGTCCATTCCGACTTTTTTAATTTTCCTTTCGGCAGACAAGTTAGTAGTACAATCTTATTACTGAACAGAAAAAATAATGCAAGGTCTTGTCGAAGTACAATTTTTCTTTGCATTGAAGAGGATAAATGGGTGTGAAATTTGAGTTATCATGTAAATGACTTATTACTGTGTTGAAGTGATTACTAATTGTCTGATGATATCAACTCAATGTCCAAACCTTAATCTTATCATTGTAAATTCCACGTGCTAGTATATGGCGGCGAATACCGACCACCACACACACTAGCACATATGGAGATGGTGGCATGCCGCATGAGCACCAGATATAGTTCCGGAACGCTAGAGGTATTGGTGTAGAAAGAATGCAGGTATTGTGTTTGTGATACTGGCTTGATTTGTTGAATGTGTTTCCAATGTAATATATATTGCTTATGAAAATGTACGTGCCTCAATGGTGTTTTATAAATGTATATTGATTCCCACATAAAAAATGTGCACAGATGCATAAATGTTTGTATCATGTAATTGGTGTATCAACCTGGACATTTTTTCCTATGCATCTTCTTGAGAACCCCACCGCTTAAGCCTGTGAGATTCCAGTCCCAGTGTGCTGGATAGTCCTGTGTCCTTGCATGACAGAACATTTGGCCCATTATTGCGATCTGCTGATCTGCTGAGATCAAATTCACAACCTCTTTCAACAGTCAGCTTCTTGCAAGGTCTACTGCAGTCGGAGTCTGCACCAGTTCAGTCACAAAAGCGCCTTCAAAGATCTCTATTCAGCATCTCGTCAGGGGCCTACCATCTTTAAAAATTCACAATCTTTCACTGGGTCCCAAGAAGAACAGTCCATCCGGAAATGCTCCAAATCAACAACTTTTGCCCGGTTAACTGGTGGGGTCTTGGAATGCGTCTGTCCCTAAATCTCCATACATGCCCACAGATGAACATGTGATGGAACAATCCACATCGCCAACCTTTATGTGGAACATTCACCAAAGGATGTTGCTCTTCAAAGAATGCCGTGAGGCTGTCATGGTAACGCGCTGACCATGTTTTATCCCAGACATAAGAGAAGATATCAGGTAAAAAAAATTGTTGATGGCTCATATTTTCCTAACTCATTCTTATATTTTTGCCATATGATGAGATCATCGATTATTGAAAAACTTTAATGTTTGTTTGTCTTGCCTCTCGTCCACTGATGAACGAACCACGGTGGGTTGTATTCGTACTAAGGGGTTGGTTCCATTCTAGAAAACTGGGTGTATTAACGTTTCAGTTTTCTTTTATTTCATCCGCTATCTTAATAACTTGCATCTGTAATTACGGATTCGAACAAAATGTTTTAAAATACTTATTTCATTGCGCTCCCTATTGAGAGTTGATACACTGCTCATTTGGGGGGTTTGTTTGGAAGTTTTGGATGCAGCCGGATCTGCATGGGCAGGGAGTTGCTTCTTCAAAACATTTGTATGCATTGGTAGACAAATTTTTTGTTTTTCTACTTTGTGTACTTGGGGGAATCTGTTGATTCTTCCCTTTATTTGCAGGCATCTTTGTGCTTGTAGTTTAAAAGTTAAACACTGCCAGCCCTGTATAGGAGCAATGCATATCTAGGCTAGATTCAGGAAATTAGGATCCATTAACTCCCATTTGTTTAGACTCTGGATCATCACAATCCTTTCTTGTCCTCCAATTGTGGGATCATCAATGTTTGTCTATATGCCTTTCGTGTGAACTATTGACAGTGTGATTTTGTGATCCTCGAGTGGATCGATAGGAAGTAAAGGATTGTTACTTTTAATTCAAATGTGTCTGTACTATTAAAATATAACAATATTCTAGTGCCAACCAATGGGTTACCTGTGAAACGCGTGATCACTTCCATTCAGCAGCAAGACGAGATATTTCATTGACTATTTGCAAAAAAACGATCGTTCATTGAAATTAACAGGACTTTCTTACCTTCCATGTTCATGTACCATTGAATTCCTCTAGGATAGAACTTTGTTTGGTGGGAAGCTGGTATGCATCTTGTCTGTGTACAAATATTTTTTTTTCTTTTCTTTATCCGTTTGATTCTTCGAGAAGTTTTTCCTTTCTTGCGCACTACCACCTAAAAGGCATACTTGCATATCACACCGCTTTTTTATTAAAAACCCTTTTAATCTTATTATTGACGGGGCAGTATCCTTTTACTAGAGGAGGATTTGATTTAGACTGGACCTACATAAAAGAGAATATAATTGGCCATGGATTCCCTGCTGGTGACAGAGCTTCATGGGCCTTTTTTGGCTATGTTTGAGGCAGAACCCTGTATTCTCATTGCTTTAAGTCTAAATAATTATCATGGTATGTGGGTTATCCCTATTGGAATTACTGGAATTTGATATTCAAGGGGTTTCCCCCCAGAACCCACAATGGAAGAAGTATTAAATTCTTTGACACTCATCATAAAGTGTAAGAACCTTCGAGAGCTCGTCGAAAGTCTATTTCATTTCATTTGGCCAGTCACTGAAAGATCCCATTATCCTTCTATTTTATTGCTACATTTACGCTGTACTCAATCACTTTGATGTATGCAGTAATACAACAGTATAACAATCTTTGTTGCTGAAAGCCTGTATGATGCTTCTCTATTTCGAGGGACGGTTGTTTCCATTCTTTTATTTTTTCCTGTTCATGTTCCCTACTTTCATTCTATGTTGCACCTAATTGGTAAACTAGAGGCCTACCTTTTGTTCCTCCTTAATGTTGTGTGAAGATTCATTTAACTCTTTGAGGTGAAGATAAATTATAATTTTTTGTGGAAAATGAAAGTATATTTTATCTTTGAGGGAAGAATGAGAAGTATAATGGTTCACTCCAGGTGCATAAGCAACCATGCAAAAATACACATTTTCTGTGTCAATGATTTCCAAATAGTATTCACACCTCTCGCAGCGTAAATGATATAAATCACTCGAATTCGCTTACAACATGAACACTATCTTACTTACCTCGTAGGTCACACCAAACACTAATCGTCCCTTTCTTTTTTTTTTTTTGAGGGGGGGGGGGGGGGGGGGGGGGGGGGGGGGGGGGGGGGGGGGGTGTGGTGGGGCGGTGGGTGCGGGGTGTCGGCGTGGTGCCAGGGGCTCGTCTCCGTGCTCGTGAGGGTGTAGCAGGTGGAGTGCCGGCGTGGGCTGCGTGGGTTCTTTGTATGATGGTGTTGCCCGCCAGGCGTTGTTCGGCGTGGGGGGGCGCGGGGAGCGTTGGGGACCGGGTAGTGTGCGTGGGGGTGTCTGGCTTTGCGTTGGTGCGTGGGGATGCACTGCCTTTCCGTGGTGTTTGCGCTGCGGACCCCGGCCGGTTCTGGGGCTGGGGTGGGGGCGGCCCTCTCTTGGTTTTGCTCGTTTCCAGAAAGGAGTAAATAAAGGAATTGAAGAAATCTATGGGGCGCGGGGGGTGGGGGTGGGGGGGGGGGGGTTTGGCGCCGTATTTTGTCATTAGATTGTGTTATATGGAAGGGATATGAATTGAGGGAATTGCCCGATGGTGGTGAACTATTGATTTTTTGTACACGTTCGAGATCTTAAGGTCGGCCATTGTTCATCTATTCTACCTTTAATAATCAGCTTTGATTAAATGATACATATTTTTGTCTCTTTTGGGATTAAACCGAAGATACCCCGCTATTGACCGACTAGTGAAAATCTTTCAATTTGTCGCTAGCCTGGTGGGACGAGTTGCTGGTACCTTTGCTGTGGTTAATGGGAGGTATCCCGTGGAATTAGTTGGGTGCACGTGAAGCTAACCCCTGACCTCCACGTTATCAACTCACACTAAAAATAAAGTACTGATCTTTGATAACTATTTATAGGCACTAAGCCAACATACACACAGTGGAATGTTAGGGAGTTGTATGCGAGTCTTAATATGCAATTCGATTGCACCGTCCTACTAAAATCTTTTGTTTCCTCCTCTACCAGACTTCTATTGTTTTAGTGTCAACTCTGAAAGACCAAACAACGTTTTTAGTACTCTTGGATTGTAGGTAACTTCCTGAAATTTACTTCTACAGATAGCTGAAAGAACTTGAGCCCCTTATTGGTTAGTCTGAAGTTGATGCACGTTGTAAACCCAGCTTTTTGTCATTTTCTAAAAATGAGGTATAATGGGTATAATAGCTTCTGGAACGTGCTTACGTTGGGTTTACAGACTTGGTTAAACGTCAAAGTAGGCCCACCAAACATGCCATACGGAAACATTCAGTGTGGTTTCCAGTTTTTTGGTCATTTCAAGACTTAGAATATGGTGACGCCCTTTTGAGCACACTCACAACTGATAACCAACAAAATGCTCACCTCCCATAACTGTTAATGCGGACTCCCGAAGTTTTTGATTCCATTTTTCTGTTCTCACTGTGATACGGGTTGCTATGTTTCCCATTTGATGATCACAACTGCCTGCCTCCCTATTCAACTCTTACTCATTTGTCAAAGTGCATACTCATGTTGAAGGAGGATAGGTCGAAATGTTGTGGTTGTGCTTTGTAAGGCGGGCGAATGGCAAGAACTGTGTTTAATGATCTCTAGTCTTCTTCTATACTATGAAGGTAGGGCTTGTGGTTTCTTTTTTTATCTCGGGTTCAATTGCTGTTCGTAATTTATAATGTTTTGAGTTCTACTCAGATTTAAGACACTTAATCAATGTCATCATTGAGTGTCTTTCCCTACCGCACAGGAATCTAGGATACTAACACCTCAAAAGAGATGCTAGACGAAAGGACTAGTTGCTTGCCGAGCCAGCTTGTATGTTAACATATTACTCTCTTAAAATCTCCCCCCCCTCCAATAGTGAAACTGACAAGTGTAGTGCCTGTTTGTTTTAATCGAGATATTCAAGGTATTTCGACCGTTATTCTTAAAGTACTTTAATGGGAAAACCATCCTGGACGCAGGTGAATCCGTGATCTTCTTGGTTTCAAATGCACCTTCAGTTTTCACTATTAGGAATTACAAGAGGAGAAGTACGCGAAACGAGCTCACGGTAGTCCTTGTCAATGGCTTTCTTTATCTTACAGGTGCATGCTCAGAGGATTTCGCCTGCATCGGTGCCCTTATTGGATAAGACCTTCTATCACTTATCTGAGGCCTAATGGTACTTGCATACTTTTTCTACGATTATTTATATGTAAAAATTATACTCCTAGAAAGACAGTCATGGCTTCATGTCAATTCAGTAGCATGATATTCTGCTGTTGTTAATCTGGACATAACTCATAACAAGTTATTTGGCTTGAATAACCGATATCCTTATGGAGTCTGACAAGGCTTGCTAAACAGGTTGTTAGATTGCCTACGTGTTACAAGATGGTGCCTTACCAGAGTTTTCCCTATCTTATGCTAATAGTTGTGGGCTTTTATTTTGCAAATCCCTTCTTACTTATAGACTCTTCTGTGTGTTTCCTTCATGATGGTTTCTCATTGGATGGATATCTGCATGTGGCTCTTTTCATCATCCAAAAAACATCACAAGGAACCAAGGATCTATCGTAAGGTTTGATAAAGTGTCATGTATGCCTGTGACACATTCATAAACGACTAAAGAATTGAGATCATCCATTTTAGTATTGGATTCTTAAGAGGATTGACAACCCGCAGTTTTTAAGTCTGATTATCAAGAGGTTAGTAGTGTAGCTGTTTCTCTTTTTCATGTACGATCTATATACTTAAGAGAAGGCTTAAAAAGTACGCCTATACTTTAATACTTCTTTATTTGGTTCGTGCTCAAAAGTTCGTCCTGACAAAGGTAACATATATTTATATTTTTCAAAGCTCATAACACTAGTTTTCTTCTCATTAGTTTATATGTTTTTCTCTGCGCCTGAGATTTTGTTCACTGCAACCAAAGAAAGGGGTAGTGGTTTTTGCTCTTCCAGCGAGCCTGGCCATTGCGAATTAGCTGGGGGTTCAAAATTCATTTTCATACCGTCAAGGAACTTTCCTGTACATTTTTACTAATTGATGTTTGAGGAAATTGTACTTTGTGGTTCACATGGACCACCAAGTCGTATACAAATTCCTTTGACCGTAAATGTCTATTGTAATCCCGTGGCGCTCTTGATAACTTGTAAAATGCATTCATGCTATTACCCATTTGCCCTTTCTGGCCGTATGTAATAATCCTATAGATTACTCAGTACAATCTTTATGCTCTTTGAAGATACTATTAATAAATCATTCTGTAAAAAGTTGACTGTGGTGTTGTCTTTTCCTACATCCAACTTGTTTAGCTATGGTTTCATATTTTTTTTTCTACTGAGTACTCCCCATATGGGAATAAAGTACTTATCTGTCAAAGATAAATTCTATTTACATATAGTGATGAGTCAAGGTAGATGATTTTAATGTTAATGCAATTAAAGCTGTGGAATTTAACGTTGAAGTTTCCAAGTCCCATTTTGTTGACCCTGAAAGTCCATATTAGTTGGTGCCCAAATTATCTAGCTTAGCTAATTGTGCTTTTTATGCATCCTTTAAGAATAAACTTAACTTGCAATTTGAAGCGGAAAAATATTAATCTGAAATAGGGGTTTAGGGGGAACCTAGACATCAACTCCATCAACAGAAGCTTATTGTACTTCCACAGTAGGAGACAAGTGAACACAGAGATTTGTCGGTTACATTTTATTAACCTCTCTGTTTGATTTACTAGATGAGATAGATCCCCTGCTTAGGAAACACAGGAGGAAGCAACGGCTCCTATTTTACAACTCATATCCAGTCTTTTTTACTCTTCAGTTGTTGAATACAACAATAATGAGAGAACAGAGCAAGTCCTGATGACAAGTGAATCTTGGAATGGTTTTGACCAGGTAATTTTTCTTATTGATGAGTGGATTTTTTGAAGATGACTGTTGCTTCCGTTGGCGTATATTATCAGAAGAACTTTTTACAACAATTTTAGACACTCGTTTATCCCGTAAATATGCTGTTCTGCATTTTGTAGTTATATGATGGCCCCTATTGTGGCAGAAAGTTACCAATCACCTGGGTTCCAAGTGGAAGATGCTGCGGACTAGGATGCTGCCCTTCCTGCTCGACCCCATCAGAAAACTTACTGCCACTAAAGAATCAGCTGATAGTTTCAAGGTGCTAATCCTGCCCCCGTGTCTAATCCTACCAGGCAGTGAGCCTTCTGATGAAGTAACGTGAACCAACCAACCTGGGTATAATGCGAGACGATGTGTTCTCAGACCATTATCTGAGGACCGGGAATGTCAAAAGCAGACAATCTAAAGGCTGCTTCTAAATTTAGTGCTCCCACGTATTGCAAAAACCCGGATCAAGTAACAAGACGATGCGATAAAATATCAGCGTGGACCACACAAAAAATATGACAGAACAAGTCTCATTGGGAGACACAACGCTCTGTAGCGCAGTAACCAACAAATGCTCAGTCCGGACTAACTTCGAGTTTTGAGGTGTCAATCCGGTTGGAGGAGTGAGTGATTCAAGGTCATGGCAGCTTACATGCATCTGTTTTTCTCATTTGGTGATGACGAGATTATGAAGGGACTAAAGAGGTCTGTTGTGCAAATTCATGAAGATGTACATAATAGCTTCGGTTGCTAGGTCTAGCTTTTTTGGATTCTGTTCAATTTTATTATGTTGTCATTTTACTTGTTCATCGGCTTGCCATTTGTTATCGTTCGTACAGCTATCCGTAGATTACCTTGGTTAAATTGTGTTAAATTTGCATTACTACTGTTCCTGGACGTTTTTATAGACATAATGCAGTACTTTACACACTGCTTTCCAATGACTCCAAAACTGTGGCTTCCCTTGACTGCAGGCAGTGAGTATTTGGGGGTGTTATCAATAGCCATGTGATTTTTGAAGTGCCCCAAAACTATGTTGGCTGAACTGGCAAACTGGTGCTTTAATTGGTATATTTCTGCACATGCACAGCAATGAAAAAAGTGAGCCCAAAAAGGCACATGGTGTACGCTCATAAATTGAGATCTTCATGTATGTGCCATAATTCATTACAATGACTTCCTCAAACTCTGAACTCTGTTACCTGGACTTGTGTTGCCTTCCTTGCCATGACCAAACAGAAAGATTTTGTTTCCTCTAGTTGAACCGAATTATTTTGGTTCAAGAAGAAGAGAGTATATTGAATCGCTTCTCCGTTAGATCCGTTAAAATTAAGATGGACGAGATGAATGACATGGTCTGTATTGATTTTTTTAAAAGGTAAACACCAAAACTAGTACTATATACCTTTTCTTAGTTATGTTTATTAATTAGTACGTCATACAGTCGGATGCTTGAGAGTTCGGGATTGATTTTTTATTATTTTAAACTAAATTATTTTTTAGTCTTGTTAAAGTCTCGGCTAAACAAGTAGCTTATCATATATGACATTTTTTTTAAAAAATTGGACTATATACATGTTCCGTTAATTTACTCGTTACTTTAAATTATACTACTTATTAAAACAATACAATTACTAACAATATTGAGTCTAAGCCCGTTTTGCTATATTATTATTAATGAATAATTTTAAAATGTTGAGATCTAAGAAGTTATATTTTTTCGTAATATTCAATTAAGGTATAAAGCTAAAAAGAAAGCATTTAAATCTTTTTCTTAATTTACAAAATAATAATAATTTAAAAATAAAGTACATAAGTGATTATTTTAATTTTTCAGTATGCTCGATACAGAATTAAGAGAACATTTCCCTTGTTAATTTAAGTGTCGTGTACGGCCACGCGGCAAAGACGATTAAAAGACTCTGTAACCGTTTTTTTGTCTATTCGTTGTCCGATGTTTTTGTCATCTTCGCCGCCTTAAACAATTCTATATCAGCCCCTCCTGGTTAAAAAACTTCATACTAATGTTCTGTCAAAATCCATTGAAAAAAAGTGAACACCCTTATTCTTCTAAACCTAACTTTTAATCATTTTTCTGATTCTTGCTACTTCCATTCAATGAATCTGCAATCCAGGCCAACTTCTGAAATCACAGTATTTGAAAGATTTCTTGAATTTCCTTTATAAGAATTTTTTTTTATTGATTTTGTATTCGTAAAAAATCTTGCCAGTGTGTTTTTTCTTGCAGAAATTGAAGGACACTGGAATGGATTTCAGACAAGATCCCTATGTTTGTCTTGATATGGTAGCACAAATTTCGAACTCGTCGTACTTGTACTAGGTGGATTTTTATTTTTGTTTTCAAGTTAATTTATGTAGTATTGTTCTTCTTTTGTATATTGATTTGTTGGTGAATATTATACATATGTTAAGCTGGTGGCAAACCCACCCCAATTTCCCGAGAAATTCGGGTTTAACCCTTTGAGGATTGCAATATAATTAAGTTTTCGTCTGGAATAGCAATACCCTTCCTTATGAATGATTTTATCGGAAAGCTGAAAGTCATTTTTTTTCTTTATCTGTTCTGTTCATTAATTATTTTTTTGTGTGTGTTTTGATGTACTAATCTTTTTGATCGATTTTCTAATCTCAGGATTCAACTACAAAATTCTATGCAATGATATTATGATACGCTCAACTGCTTGGCCAATCCAGACAAAACTGCAGGTAAATTTCTAATATTCTTAAATGTAACAAATGAAGAATACATGGATAACCATGCAAAACTTTATTGTCAACAAAACGTATAACCGAAGTAGATGCATAACTTAAACAAGATTTAGTTATGGTTAACAAAAGAGATTAAGTCGAACAAGGAAGATTGTACAAGCACTTGCATTTCAGGATTGGGGATAAGTATCATCAATGCATTGAGCAAATTTTTGAAGATCTAGGACCACTGATTATTTGCATTTAAACAAATCGAAACCATTTGTTGTACTAAGTACGCCAAATGGAAAATACTTATTTAAATTGAAGACGTAGAAAAATAATAATTTGATCATTTCTCATGCTGTTTTCCTATCTCATAGATTAACGTACTTTTATATTATCTTTTTCAAGTATTGCAAGATTGGAGTGGGTAAGTTAGTTGAATTGCAATACTATATATCGTCATCCTCTCGATTTTTCTGTTTTATGTAAGTTCTGAAGCGGACTTTATTGGTTGTTAAAGAGATTTAAGGCAGATATATTAACCTCCTTAAAAGGAGAATAAGAATGTGAAGTATCTGACTCAAAGCCAGACATGATAGTTTATCTTAAGCTTGGGGAAAGGACGAACTTCAAGTCAGGTGCAGAGTTGTGGCTTATAGCTTGAGGTTTGATATTTTTAGATTGTTGGAAAGAAATCTAGTTGTTTGTTAGGCCTTCTAACATTTGAGCTGAAGTCAACCTGAGGGATAAACTTTTCCGGTGATCCATGGGACAATGGTGAAGGAGTGTATGGAGGTGGGTTGGTTTACTCTATCTTTGATGGATTCGTGGAAATTAAATTCTACTTTTCCTTTTATGGAGTATGTATTAGTTGACGAAGAGAGTTGTTACTCTGTATAATTAACAGAGACATATTCTTTTAGGGAGTGCTTGTCTGTCATGTGAGAAGAGAAGTAAAGTGATTTAATAGTTATTGTAAGGATAAAAGTAGAAAAAGAGAGTTCCCCCTGGATAATCTTGTGTCTCACTTCTTCTAGTTCAGATTTTGGTCATTTATTTAGCTATTGAGGTACATGAAATTATGCCTGAAACTTCGTTCATGACTACGAACCTTGTGATTAACAGAAACCACCATGTCAGTCTTTGTAACTATGTACAAAAGCAATTAATTTAACTTTCAGATTCTCTAAATCTATCTGACGAAATTGTGTTCTATTTGCGGGGATGTTCTTTTGGTCATTTTGTTTTGGCTATCGGAGCTGGAATTAATTCAAGTCTCATCACTCATACTGGAAAGATATATAAGGATTTGACAGATAGGAACTTATTCCTTCTTTTACAGGCATGCGGGAGAAGTTCGGCTCATAATGTTCTATGCCAATGCCAATGTAAGTAGTACTATGATCTATAGCACCCCCACCCTTTCTCGTTCTGATCCTGGGAGGAGATCAAATCTATCTTATATATCCTTGACATATTTTCTCTTTAAATTTCCAGAAGCAGGCAACAAGTTACGCTCCATCATACACTGCACCACAGCCGCATACGCCTATGTACTCTGCTCCATCATACGCAGCACCAGCAGCAGCTTATCAAACACCGTCTCCATATCCCTCATACCCACCTCATTCAGCAGCATATCCACCAACACCTTATCCTCCTCCTCAAACAACGGCTTACACTCCAGTCTATCCACCGCCTTCAGCATATCCTACCTTAGTTCACCAATTCAGCGATCCTCCCGCGTCTTATCAACCACCAACAAGGACTATCTTATTCTCCAAGGTTAGTATGCGTGGAATATGTAGTATTTTCTTCTTTTCCTCTTTCTAACTTTCCACAAGGCGGAATCTTCAACCTTACACAAATTGTATCAGGCATATCAGGAAACCTTCCTCCGCGAACCTCTGAGCATCTTCCCTACATTGCTTGGTGAAGAATGTGCATATACGTTTATGGAAAAGAGGAGAGAATTGTGCTACAGATTTTCACTGAACAGTTTGGCTTAGATCTTGTGTTTGTAAAATCATTGGAAAATGCAGGCCTCGGATGAATTGTTGTGCTAACTGTTCCATACACTCTTAAGAAAGAAATGAGACTAATCTGTTAGTTTTGTGGCTGTGGTTTGTAGTACTGTAAGTTATAAGGGAAATCCTAATCGCGTTTGCTAAGGAAAGAGGCCTGCAGGAGGTTTGAATCAACGTCTGAGAGTACTGTATGTATCAAGTATATATGAATTCTATAAAGAACAGTTGCAGCTTTCATTTTAAATGAAGTTTGATCGGTTGTATGAAACGAACAATTGCCGATCGGCGATATTGAATTGGTATGTGGACAAAGGGTACATACTCATGTCACATCAGGTTGGAATTTTGCAATAATCTATATGAATGGTACATATTGAACAAGAAAAACTCAATTGGTCGTTTGACCATGTGGTTAAGCCCACTAAATCTCAAAAAGTCTTTTCTATCATATAAGATTCAAGTTTCACTGTGTAAAGTTATGAGGTGGCTTTCGGTGGTCCACCATCATTGATTGCCCTCAAGTAAAATGTGATTCTGTTGTGTCCCATACATTATTTGCTTAAACATTCAAAAGTCTGTTTTAGAGTGTCAACTCACGATGGTGGTTATTACTTTTCACTACTCAATAGTTAGAAAAAAGACATTCCCTTCTGACTTTCTCAAATATCATGTGTTCTTGTGAGCCCTATTATTATTAATCAATCACGAGTTAAGTATCTCTTTGGTTGGTTTCGCATAATAATTGATATCAAAACTCATGTTCAACGAATAGAATTAGGGATGTAGCATGAGATTAACTTAATACGCCATGCTAGTTTGTAGCGTGGTCGTGGGAGATGCTTAACAAAAGATGTGTGTATGATTCGTGATACATTATAAAAAAACCAAAATAATCAGTTAATAAACCGCTAAAATTAAGGTCATAGGTGAGTGATCGATCATGTAGAACCTTAGTTAAAGAGATTGATGGCGGGGGGGGTGAATAAACTTCACTTAAAAGAGAAAATATATACATAACCTATGTGAGCGATAATGTTACTGATGAAGTCTTTGCACGCGAAATTGCGTGAATAGTTAAAATGAACAATATCACATCATATTAGAGTATCATTGAAATGACTTTAGCGAAAAACGCTTTATACTAGAGGATTAGGGTTTTTTTAGTGCTAAATCAGGTCAACTCGGCAATATAGTGATTTGGAAAAGAGGAGAAATTATAGAAGAATTTGGGTATTTTGGAATGAAATGAACCAACAACCTACCCAATTACATGGCATGAAGGGGGCCGATTTCTGACTTGCTGAAATATAATGAGGTAAAGAGATGGTCTCTTTTTTTTTTTTTTTTTTGGTTAAGATGTAGTGATTGCCAGGCATTATTAATTAATCTTAAAATTAATGATGCATTATAACCTTAATTAACCACTATAACACAGCTTTGTATAACTAACTCTAGATCCTCTTCCTTTTACTTTCTTAGTTGGTTTAGGCTTCCATTACCCCACTTTCTTAATTTACAAATACATCAACTAATAGCCCTCTTAATCTGTATTTTTTTACCCGTTCTAGCATGTTTTTACTGCAATTGTTGCAATGACAATCGTATGCTCAAACAGGAAAATATTCAAATGTTTAGATTGATTGGTTGTAGCCACGCGTCTATTTATTTACCATGACAAAACAATATTAGAATGATTTATAACGATTCTCATACTTTTAGACCGTTAAATCAATTCTATTTTTTTTCCAGTTATGTGAATTGATATTATAAGTGACTCAGTATTTTCTAGAATGATTGTATTTATTAATAAAAATTGCTATTTGTTGCTGTTGCTTTTACCAATTTTTACGTCAATAATTATGACTAGGAGTATTATTTTACAAGTGTATGATTTTAAGTGTTTAAAAGTTTTGGAACCCAACAAAGTTGCAGAGAGTTACGTTAAAAAAGACAGAGAGTACTGGACTGACAAAGACGAAATCCATTATGATTGTTGAAAAGGGACGAAACATAGCTAACACATTATTACTTTATCTTAATTAAAATCATTAAAAATTTAATTATAATTGTTTAATTCCATTCCCACGTATTTCCTTGGAAGATCGAAAATCAATAAACGATCTATCTTTTCGTCTCATATTATTTATCCATGTTATCATAATAAACAAGAGTATGGTTTAAATATTGTTCTTATTGAAAATAGTGGCTATTGTAAATTTCAAATGTTGCATCTTGATATGATAAATCCAAATATATGAATGGGTATTAAAAAAAGTTTAAAAAGATAATTAATTAAAATATTTTTAGACTTCTTAGATGGGCTTAAAGGCCCAAAAATTAACAAGTAATGTGAGATGACGAGAATATTGAATAGCTTGTACTTATCAAGCGTAGTATAAGACATATAAAATTAATACGTAAATAATATTTTCATCTCGCGACCAAAACTATTCTTTTAGTACAATTTGCTTATTAACTTTGAGAGATGTAATTAATGGGGGAATTCCAAGACCTCATGACAACTTTGGGAAGCTTCTTAAACTCTAAAAAGTAGATAGATGCACTGAAAATCAATCAAAAACCCCTCTTTAACCAGCACTATTAGTTTTCTCTATACTAAGTGAATCATCTCTATAATGCCTATTTCCTGGTTCATGGGAGTATCTATATACAAATATCACAAGAAAATTTAAATTTTATATATAGTTAATAAAAAGAATATATTACACATGCTATAATTAGTTAAGTATAATGTAGTAATAATGCCATATAATTTAATAACTTACCCATCAGGTTGTATTGTAGTGATAGAACTGTCCACCTTAATTAATATTTCAAATTTAAAACTCTGAATAAAAGAAATTTGATGGAAGCGTTTCTCCGAATGCTTGCCGTAGATGATCGAGATTTAGTTCAAACTCATTTGGAGGATTTTTTTTTAAAAAAAAGTAGATTAAAAATTATTTGCAGGATGTATATTACATTGTTACTACTTATACTCGTAGTGGAATATACGGTTTCGAAAGTAAAGCAACTGTAAAGTATTTTCATGAGAATATAGTCTGAAGTATTTCTAATTTTATCAAAAAAAAATTACTATTCTAAAAAAAGACATATATTACGTTAAAGGCTCAATGGTTAAAGAAGTAATACTATTTGGAACATAAAAACAGTTATGTATATACAAGATACTCGTATTTTCTGTTGGTTATAAATATTGTTTAAGTGAGCTCTTATTGGCAGACACGATGTAGGATCAAATACGAGGTTTGGATGTATTTGAAGATCAGATAAGCATTTTGTTATGTTAAAAAATAATATGAATCGTATATTTTTTTAAATTGTTTACTACAGAATAATCTCTCAGAATGAATACATTAGTGGATGTTTTGTCATGCGATGATGTGATGATTGAGTCGTTGATGAAACTAATCTATCCGCATATGTCTCTTTGAACTTCCAATACAAATTATATGATTGTTATTTCGAATCACTAATTACAAATAAATAAGAGTATATTTTCAATTTCTTTCATCAAATATAAATAACTTTTTATGTAGTTTTGCTCTTTGGAACGATTAGAGTACATAGCTAATCATAATTAAAGGTATTATTAGCCATCGAAAAGTCGCAATACAACTCGAAGTCTTGGAATTCTAAAGACACAGGACCTAGGAAATTATTAAGGATCTGTCGAATATAAGTTCTTTCTTATAACAAGTAAAAAAATTGAAAATAGGTTTGATCATACATATAATGAAAATTAAAATTTAAGCTGAGCTTTTCAAGTTGTGATTCGTAAAATTTACAAATTTATTAAGTTACAACACGTATTTATCACAATTTAACTTCAATCACTCTTTCAAACAAATTTTCTTAATATCTTAATTTATGGTCCAAACATTAACTAAATAGTTTCACATTCATAATAAATAATCTCGTTAAACATATGTTTATAAACATCAATTTATTTTTAAAATTACATCTATCACTTTTCAAGTAGATAATCCATAATAACTCATATTTTTAATGAGTTTAAGTTTACATTACCAGTAAATTATTTTACTTATTATAGCAAATAATCCTACCCATTTTTTACCCGAAATAAATGTGATGACAATTTTAAAATTCACATAATAATGGTATATATATCTTAATTAACTATCTTTCAGATAATATATACACTCTCAACTTAGTATATATATAAACTTAAATTATTTCTCAAATTTTATTACTTAAATTATTTTTATTTTAAAAAAGATTATGAATTCGAAACACCGAAAGAGAGGTAAACCCACATTGTGCTATTTTTCTTTTTTTACCATTGGAATACAAGAAAGTATAAAGAAAAACCCAAAGTCACCAAACAAAATATCGAAATCTTCTCTTTACATAAATATTAGTCACTACTCATATTAAAAAAAAAGGCAAAGGTGACATCCACTCTGATAAATATCTTCTTTTTCTTCTTCTCTTCTCCCTTATCTTTCTGTTTTTGAGAACGAGTCGCCTGTGTACTACTAGACCCTTTTTTTCCTTCACAACACAATCAGACAAAAAAAAAAGGAGATAAGGGGGGGAGAGAAGAAGTGAGAACACATACAGACCAAGGCCGCAACAGGATAAAGAAAACCCCAGGCAGTACCAAACACCTACCGCACCCGCCGAGAGCTGAGACAACGGGCGCGAGGGCCGAGACGTCGTGTGACCCGAGCCGGGACGGCGTGACTCGCAAATAGGGGGCGTCCGGGCTTGCGGACAGCTGAGGAGCGGCACGAAGCAAATCCACACCGAGACCACCGGCAATGAAAAAACCCAGCAGCCGCCGACCCGAGGGCGAAAGAGAGAGCCTAACCAGAAAACCGGACCGAGGTGAGGCTGAATGAGGTGTCTGCCGAGGGCGCGCACGCGGAAGCGAGCATGAAAATACGCCCCGAGAGGAGCGGGAAGCACGAGGTCGAAACGCCGAGCGCTGGAGACCGGCGAGGGGGCGCAATGCAGAGAGGACACGCGACAGGCAAAGTTTACGCAGACTAGGCCCGATCTACATTACTACAACCGGTCTGCGACAGAACCTGAAAATCCTGACAATCGCGCACGGAAAAATATCGAAAACTAACGCCGCGAATTCTCGATTCTTGGCACGTGGCGCCCGCCATACGCCTAGAACTAGAACGATTAAATACCAGCTGCAAAACGGGCCCGGACCGAGAAACACCCAACCAACCGTTTAACAACAGAGCACAATGTTAGGCAGGCTTACCATGCGCAAGACACGGTAAGGCGCACCGGAACGTGAAGGAGGCTAACAGCAAGCCACCGCAGTTACAAACGTCTCATTAGTGTTTTTGGGAAGCGAAGAAACGCACAAAGATGGGAACCGGAAAGCCGCCCCAGGGGGCAAGGAGGGGCGGCCGCGATGCAACATGCCACGGAGCCACGAGACCCACCCACAGACTCGCACCGGGGTGGATGGACAGAACAACTACTGATACGGAAGCAGCTGAACAGCACCACACTCCGTAACAAAGCCTGTCGTAGGAAGCAAACATCCCGAACAGTCGAAGCAACTTCGACTGACACACACGTTCTGCAAACCGGATATCCGCCGGAAAATCCATAGGCGGGAGCCAACGACCGCACCATCCTACTTCCTTCTCAACCAATCACAACAACATCACACACTCCTCCATACGACATTCCGCGACCCGATGTCAGACCACCCGGCCCCCCACCCCCCACCAACGGAAAATAATAACAGGACTCCAGGAGGGACGGAAGCCGAGCGGAACTCCACCAACCAGGGCAGTCCCTAAACTAGGCAGGCCACCAGGAGAAAGGATGGACAAGAAGGCAGAACCAACCCCTGGTGGGGCAATAAGGGTCCCCACACGTGAACAAAAACACCCAACCAAAGCTCCGACTACTAACACAGGGAGCAATGTAACTCACCAAGGGATAGGCCCACTAGAACTTCAGGGAGAGCGCCCCGACAATAGCCCCCTGAGGGGGGCTCGCCGCGGAAGAAGGGGGGAGTGGACGGAAAAAGAAACAAATTGGGAGAAGGGGGGAGCGGGGGAAAAATAAATGAAAAATGGTGAAAAATGCTCTTGTTTTCTTCTCTGTGTTGTTAATAGTAAAAAACAGAGAGATTTAGAAGGGGGGAAAAAATGGAATAGAGAATAATGATCAAATCTTTTTTTTTTAGATTGTGACCTTACTGTGAAGAAGAAGAAGAGCAAAAATGGGGTGATTTGTAGCGATGAAGAAGGGGGTTCTATTAACCCATTGTTGTGATCTTCCGGAAGGCAAAAACAAGACTAATTCTGTATTATTATTACCTCTGCTTCGTTGGAAAAAGATTTGTTGGGAAGATGAAGAGCTCTTTCACTTTTCGTTAAAGAAAAAAGAAACTCGTTGTGTTTTGAAAAAGTTTTGGAGGTGACCCTTTTCTCTGTTCAGCTCGTGTGATGTTTGTTGAATGGATTCTTAAGTGAATGCTCATATGATTTCTAGCATGGGGACTGCCATTTTAGCCATAATTTATCTTGACAGTTTCTTCTAGCCTTCATTCAGAAAGGACACAAAGCCATGGATGATTCAACTTGATTGCTGTTCCACTGTCTTTCCGTTAGCGGCTAAAGTTGAAGAAACTCAAGTTCCCCTTCTTCTTGACTTCCAAGTACCAATTTTTTCTCTCTTTCTCTTGATTTCCCTATTCTTGACAGTTTTATGATTGATTATTGATTTTTTTTTTAGGTGGAGGATGCAAATTGTGTTGAGGCAAAGACTATACAAAGAATGGAGCTTCTGGTAATGTCATCACTAAAATGGAGGATGAAATCCAGTGACCCCACTTTCATTTCTTGATAATATGATAAGAAGGCTGGGCTAAAGAACAATGTTCTTGGGAATTTATCAGAAAGATTGGAAAGTCTTTCTATTTGGTCATGATGAATTTTTGAACTTTCATCAGTTTTATTTTTGATGGAATTTTGTGTTTTTTTGGACTAAAGATTAGATTTTTCGGATGATAACAGAAAAACCAAAGGCCCTTTTGGATTTTATTTTATTTTTTGTCTTTCATAATACAGATGTGTAGATTTGTACGTTATAGCTTCTGTATTGGACTACTGCAATATGCTTCATGATTATTATAAAATGAGCCTTGGAATGCTATTGAATACCAAAAATAACTTCTGGGGTTCCCAAAAATTAGCAAGGTTAGTTCAAATAATGTCTTTATCTATAAAAAAAGTCACTGAATATGGTTTTTGTGTAAAAGGAGAAGAGTGAATAAGTGCTATGAATCATATCTGAAGTGTCATCAAAGCCTATTGCATCATACAAACGCAAATATGATGAAAATCCCAGTAGTCCAGTGATGTAATAGATCCAATTTACACTTCAGAAAGTTCATGATAATGGGATTTAGATGGCCTTTGTCAAGAAAAAGCAAGTTCAAGAACAGCCAAATTGAAAATGTCATCGTCATTAAGCAGAGTTTTTGTGGAAGCTGTTGGTAGTCCTCATTAACATGTCTCTTCTAAACATTTTATTACATATTCAAGATGTATTTTCCTGTTATGTCATTTTTTTTCTTCAAAATTTACATGAAAAAAAAAAAGAAGAAAGAGAAGGAAGTGTGTTAGCTGTGGTTGTTGGCAGAGAAGAGAAGAGGAGTGGCTTTATATTTTGCAGGAGTGTAGTCTACTACTACTGGAAAAAGCCAGAGAGAGAAAGAGAAAAAGACAGAATATGTGCAATCTTTGTTTTTCTCTCTATTCATTTCAATTCTCTCTCAAGTCACTTTCATGCATGCATACTTTTGATGGACTACTCTATTTATATTGCCTTTACTTATTAGCACTTATATATATATATATAAATCATAAATTCATCAAAATTTTCTTTGTTACCTCTCATCTACAACTCCCTCTCCATGCTCACTTTTATACGATTTAGTTTAACTTACTATTGCGATTCTCTTTTATATGATTTAGTTTAACTTACCATGGTGATTCACTTTTATATGATTTAGTTTAATTTACTATGACAATTATAATTAATAATCTTAAATAAATCATACATATTTATATTGCTATAAACTATAACTGACTGATTGAAAGTGGAAATGTCGTAAGACTTGAATAGATGGAGTTCTATATAGTGAGTAGTAAATTTACATATTTAAAAACCTAACATTTCCTAAAGCCAGAATATGAACTGATTTTATTTTTTTTCCATTTACTAATTATTTGTCATACTTTTACTTTTTTTTCAAATTAAATTTTTTGTAATAAACATTTTATGATAATTATATTTTTTCATCATATTGATATGTAAAAATTGGCAAATGTATCGTAACGTTTGTAATAGTCTTGAAATATTGTAATTTTTTATTTAAAATATTTAATTAATGTAATCTAATTTAATTTTAAAAATGTATCAGATTTCGACTTCGAAAAATGTAAATATGACAAATAAAAATAGATGTGGGGAGTATAAATTTTAAATTGGCGATCTATAATCGTAAACTCATTTGAAACGAAATTGTGTTATAGGCCTATCGCTGATGGTAACGATCTTTAAACTATTTTGGCAATTTAAATAGATAAATTTGTCCATTTTGTGTGTATATATCAATAGGTAGTTTTATATGTAGTTTTTTCTAATTTCTTTTATCATTCATTATAATTTTTTTTTAAAAGAAAATTATATTTATTATATAAACGATTATTAGTTAAATTATCCATTTTTTTTTTTTTTGGGTTGCATTTTTGTGGTTTTTTTTGTTTTTTTTTTTGGTTTGTTTTTTTTTTTTTTTTGTGGTTTTTTTTTTTTTTTGTTTTTTTTTTTTTTTTTGGATTTCTATTTTATTGATTTCTAAGAAGTGTACAAGGTCAATAAAGGGACCGTAATCGTTTGGACATAGAAAAAAGTACATAAATTATTTTTCCCACTTAATACTACAGGAGAAATGATATATTCCGTGACGAAATGAATTTGTGCAATACTCAAACTCGATTTATTAAAATTTAATGATATGATAATATTCAGTACAAACATACAATGATAATTCCACATACTAACTCTAATGTCTTGATCTTTCGGCCTATTCATTTTTCATTTTTATTTAGAAGAATTGTTAAAGTGGTTCTTACTAAAGACGATGTTAAGGTACCTAAACTTCAATTGCTTAAATAAAATACTCTTGTATTATAAGTAATTAATTTGAGACTAAGAAAAGAGAAAATATTGAAACAAATGTGAGTTGTAACAATTTCAATTGATTACTTAGTACGTAAAACCAGTTTAAATGGTAAAAAGGCCCGGGAAAAAATCATTTTAAAGATTAAGTGAAGTAAATCCAAGTTGACTACATATTTTAAGCCCAAAGTAAGTGTATACTAGGGTGAATTCTTTTTGTGGTATATATTTTTAAAATTCCGATTTGAAGAGATATTAAATTTAAAAATTCTATTAAAAAGAATTTTTACTGTGTTTTTTAATATTTATTTTATTTTGAACAACACCAATTTCATGTTTAAGAAATTTCATTTCGAAAACAATTATTTTTTTGAATAAAGATTCAATTTATCAAGATAAATTTTTAAATTTTTTGGATTAAGAATAAAACTCGACGTATATTAAATTTTCTTGTTTGGATGTGAATGGGAGCAAAGGGTTTTTTTTGTCCCGGACATTGGGGGTTTTTTACTTTTCTTATTTTTGTAGAAGAAGAATAATAATGTGTGTATGTTCCTTATTCAAACGGAGACCTTTGTGGGATTTTATTTGTATTTGTTTGGTTTTGACTTTGACCTTATTTTACATTATTTGCACCCTTACCCCATAATCTCACTCTTTTGCTTTTTTGGTTCACCAAGCCTTTCTTCTTTCTCTATTGTGTGAGTATTTCTTTTCTCCCAAACCAACCAAAACAATGTATATCCTCTTTAATATTACTCCCTCCGTTTTAAAAATAAAATTTTAATAATTTTTTTTAATTTGATTAAAAAAATAATTTTTTATCAATACTTAATTTTAACTTCAGTTTCCTGACATGTTTAAAGATCACCTCCTTAAATTGCATTTAAATATATTTAGCAGACTTAATGTAGAACCTACGATTTAAAACAGCTCTCTAATTTCTTTTCCCTAACTCAGTTCCAAGTTAATCTAGGTTTTCTTTTTTTAATGAAGGAATATTTATTTGTTATATTTTTCACTTACATAAAATTTCAAAAGATTTTAGAATTTTGGGATTTGCAGTTTTCAGTATATCATACAATTCAACATGTTTTCCTTAATCTTTTAATTGTAAATCTGCAAGATAAAAAAAAAGGAAAAAATTTGATATAATAGCAAACTAATAAACCTAAAATAAATGTAATAGCTAGGAGTTTGATTTAAGTGTGCTCCTATCAAACGTTAGCTAAAATTTGCCAGCCTCTCTCTCCCAGAAATCTCGCCGCACTCTCCATTCTTCGCTCGCCTCTCTCGCTTTAATATATAGAAGTGTATAATTTTTTGTTTCTGTTTTGTATAAATCGAGAGAAAATTGGGCATATAACACATGCAAAAATATATATCTTGTGTTTACACGTAATTATACAATTTAAACATTTTACTTCAAATATGCAGAGAAAACAAGGTCAACCGAATTATCAATTTGCAGCGCATACATTTTTTCTAGCTTTATACAACATAAGTGTATATATTGTGTGTCTGTTTTTGTATAAGCGAGAGAAAACATATATATTTCTTGGTTATACACTTGAATATTGTCCAGCGAAATAGCATTGAATTATACAATGTGCATTATCCAATGCAGGGAAATAGATAGCGATTACTAACACTGCATCGAAATAGGCCAGCGAATTAACATTAGGTCCAAGCGAATTATCCACCTGTATATGGATAGTGAATTGATATAGTTTTATGTTTGCTATGGAGCGTAATTTATGCAAAGTTTGCTATAGCATACAATATGAATTTTTTATTGCTATACGGAAAGTTTCCCGTAAAAAAATGTAATTAAAAATAATCCAAAAAGGCAAAGAGTGAATACGAGCATTTTAGAAAAGAATATGACATGTATAAATTTTATTTGCCTGGTTTTGTTTTTTAGTTTTACAGAGTTTAAAATTTTATGATAAATAAGTGTCTTTTAAATTTTTGTAGTGTTAAACTAAAGAAATATCGGATTTGTATCAAAGATATTTCTTTTTTTTTTTAAAAAAAAGTAATGGTGTCTTAAATTTGATAAAATATTTTTACCTGTGATATTTTCCATTTTTTAAATAATTCTAAACAGAGTATAATTTTGTTTCCTTCTAAAAAGAGGGAGGATTCCCACTCATTAACTTTTTGTTTATTTAAGGCAAAAGAGAAGTAGAGCAAACAAAGGTTTACTAACTATGAAAAAAATAAAGAAAATTAGTGGAAAGCAAAGGTCCCCTTTTTTTGTGTCTGCTCCTATACTCTTACACTAGCAGTTTTATTAATTTGTCATATTTTAACGTATTACGAAAATAAAATCTCCCAAATTATTTCTTATTATTTAAGATTATATATTATTAATATTTATTGTGGTAAATACTCAAATTAAGTTGATATTTTCTTAAAGAGCAAACACAAGGCCAAACAAAAGTAAAAGTAAAGAATGATCAGGAGTAGAAATTTTCTTTAATTAAAAGTATTAACTGAAATCATTATTGATTTTTTGTGTTTCAATAAAGTGACACTTGTTTTAAAGATAAATATTTTAATTTTATTATATAAGTAACCTATTTTAAAAGAGATAATCACTTAACTAATTTTTTAACAGAAGGGTATCTTTATATTAAGCACACCTCTTGTCAAATTTCACTAACTTTTAGAAATAAACTTGCGTATAATAACAAATGAAAAATTGTTCTTAGCTGTAAAAGTGAAAGAAGGGAATCAAAAAATTAGCATTTAGTGAAATATTATTACTGTCAATAAATTTCTTATGTTTCAAAAAGATTTATGTCATTGTTCATTTCACACTTGCGTGGCTGGCAAAATCATCACTTGCTATCAAGTAATTTCCCCCCTTCAGTTTCATTTTGGTAACAGTAAAATTTTATCGTTTGACAATAATTTTTTTAAATTTTCAAATTTTGCATGTCATAACAATAACTTATAGACAACAAATAATATTATAAAATCGTGTTGCCTTAGATATACTTTCATCTTAAAGTTTAAATTACGAAATTTATCTCATTAAAAGTGAATAATTTTTTGTTTATCGATTAAAATCCTAGATTGGATCTAGATATTGACAAATCTAAAAAGGTTTAACTAAAACTACATCGATCATCTTTATAATAAGCGTGGCTTATTACACAGTATCAACTGTTTGGTATTTTTTGTACTCTCTCCGTTCTCATAATTGTCATATTAAAGTTTTTTTCGAAAATTATAAATAAATAGTTTTCTTTTTTACATAAAATTAATTTATTCTCAACTCTTTCCAATGCCATCATATTGGTTCTTCAAAATAATTAGTTATAAGAACAAATTAAATATAAAAGGCAACTAGTTCTTTTGATTTTGGGGGGGGGGGGGGGGGGGGTTAATCGATAAGTAATTTGATATAAACAATTTTAAATGATGTTCACAATAATAGGGAACTGAGTAAGTACGTGTTATGGGGAATTAATTAACAACAATAGTAACTTTTAGCAATTGTTATCAGTGCTAATTAGTGGCCTTGAAATAATCATCGTTAGTTTATTAATTGAACACGTTTTTAACAACTTTGCTTTTTTTTTAGTATATACTTTTTGTATCTTATGGAATTTTCGCGATGGCTTAATGCTCAAACTAATTAGTTCAATTGGTCCATGTACAATACCTGTAGAATTTTTGTCCTTCTTATTCAAATTAAATTTAAAATAACCTTTTGTTACATATTTCAAACCAGTGAATGACATAAAAAAAAAGTTAGTGACTCACATTTATTAATTAGATTAGAAAAATTACGTGTCAATCTCATTTTTTTTAATTAGAAATGAGTATTCCTACCTATTCTTTTGGTTCTATCTCAAAATCAAAAAACCTTTTAGTTTTGGGCAATTTTATAGTGAAGTAAGTAATATGATATGAGAAGCGAGGTAATTTATTATTGTCCACTTAACTTAATCATAAACGTTTAAGCACATTATATTAGTAAGCGTTTAGACTATAATATCATAAAAAAAGGAAGTGCTAGTAAAAAAGTTTCAATTTCAACTTTTAATCTAATATATAGATCGTCACTCTTTGATAGAGATCGCTTTACTATCAATTTGATAGACTTCCCAACATATAAAAATTATAAGTTTGAATAATGAAAGATATAATAGTTCAATAATATTTTTGTTAAATCTTTTGAATAATCTTATAGATATTTCATCTGAGTAAAAACTTATATAAATTCATCACATAGACATATATGTAACTTGTTAATTAAACATTGAAATCTGTCCTTGGCCTACCTTTGTGTCTGCTACATGAAGTTTGGGTGACCCATATTTCCCTCATTTATGGGATGTCATAATGCCATATATATATATATATTATATATTATTATATATTAAGATATATACATACATATATATATATTATATAATATATATATAATATATTTATATATATATATAATGTGTTAAACCTACTAATGTAACTTAATTTGCGGTTCATCTATAATTTTTCTTAAATATCACCCTTTTTTAAAAAATTGTGTAATTTGTTTATAAATACTTTATACTACAGGTTATTGGTAATTAAGTCTTAAGCCCAACTCACCCCCTAAAGATAGCTCAAAGGGAGAAGAATTGTTATAAATATTTAATACATGTCCCTTTAAACATGACGTTGAGTCACTCGATTGTTAATCATTTTCATTGTGTCAAGATATGTTGATAATAATTTCTATAGAGACGTGACCACTAATATACTCACTCTAATTCCACGTATGTAATAGAACTCAAAAGGTCCTTACATGCAACTTAGGCTATGGACCAAACACATTATCTATATATTCCCAATTACCCTATCATTTAATTTTTCTTGATTTTTTTAATTTCAAATCAAAGGTAAAAAGCTCAACTATAGTCCATAAATCATACTCACGGAGCTTTTTCAAATAACAATGAGATGAATGTTGAGTCCCCCCACCAATAATTGTTGAATAAATATAATTTGTGGACTACTACTTTTATTTCCTTCTCCCAAAACAAACAAAAAACACAGAAGTTAGTGGGAAAAAAAAGGGAACATGAAGAAAACTTTTTTTGACTTGGTCTGTTTTTTTTTTTTGGTTATATGTTGTAGTAGGATTACTTGTTATTGTTTTCATAAAATAAAGTAAGCAAAAATCTCCCCAAACTAAAAGTTAAGTAAAAACAAAGCCCTTCTTCTCTTTGCCTTGTAATTTTTTTCTATTCTTTTTATATATTTTTGCTTACAGCTGTAAAGATGAAAAACACTCATAATAAGGGACCCCTCATTAAATTATATGATCATCTTTTTTTTTAACCAGAAGAAATAAAAAAAAGATGATAACTTTTTGACCTTTAGTTAATTCATTATCGTAATACTGTTTGATAATAAAAGCTTGAGTTTCTAATTTGACATTTGCAGTGAATTTATATTTTACTACGTAACCAACTCTTTTGTCCTATGTCCTTGTAATAATGTGAAACAATTAATAACTACTCCTTTTATCACACTTTGTTACATGATTTTTTTTCCTAATTTTTATCATACAACTATATACTATGTATTTTCAATAATTTAAATTCAAAAATTGATATTTTACTCTTCAATTACTATAGAATTACAAATCAAAACTTTGTATAATTTAAATATAAATTAAATTACTATCGAAATCTATCATATAAATTAATACAAAGAAAACTTTTCGTTTTATTTGTTTTCATGGCCATCACCTTTACGCCTATATATGAGAAATTTTTGCCTCAAATTCTGATTCCATGAATTATATACTAGGTAGTAACTGTTATTCATAAGTTAGTTATTTTAATAACTTGGTATCTTTTTTTTTTTGTATTGCTATATTCTTATCTTTATTCCATATTTAAAACCTGTCGGTAACCCAAAACAAATGAACAATAAAGTGATTAGTTTTCTTGTGCAACCTAATTGAGTACATATGTGTGTATCACAAGAATTGTGATACAGTGATGTACAATCTCTTTAATTTTAATTAGAAATTTGAATTTAAATTTCGATATAAAGAAAATTCTATTAAAGCATGATTCGGATATAACAGTCCAAATGACTTACAAAATTGTTTGTTTTTTAAAATACTAATACAATTTAATTTTTTAATGTTTCACTCCTCCCCTCTCCCCCCTGCCCCTCCCCCACCACCATCCCAAATAAAAATTGTTTTTTAAAAAAGTATTTTCAATTTCCATAAATTTTTTGCTACTCTAGTAAAAATAGAAGATGTTCTCTCAAAAACATTTTTCATTCATAAATCAAAACACTAAAATTTATTTCTGGAAAATATTTGCTAATCACCATAAAAAAATAATCCAAATATAACTGTTTTCTAGAAAAAATTTCCTTCTTACCAAACACACCACTTTAATATGATTTATTCAAAATCAGTGAATACCACATCGTATGCCTTACCATTTTTCCCTTTTTCCAACGAAATTAAAAGGTGGAAAAAATTAATGCTACCCCTGGGCTACCAAAAATAGTAAAATCCATAAATAAAAAAGGAAAAGGAGAAAGGCGACAATTTATTATGCATAGTTTTTTTGTATTTGTTTTCATCTTGTGAATGAATTGAAGACGACAAACGTAACAGAGCAAGCTGTCAGAAATTGATGTAAGCAAATAATTTTTCAAATTTTGCCTTCTTTGCTAGGACACTTATTAATTAATACTGCTGACACTAACAATGACCTACAACTTGTTACCTATCATTTTTTCATAACGGTGGGTACCTTTGATTTATTATTGGTAACAAATTACTATTTGATTTTTATCGCCAAATGTTTATTATCTGATACGTAAAAACAGTTCATATTATGTAATTTATATTTGAAATGTTATATTAAATGTATACCAATCATTTCACATTTATGTAGAACATTATGAGTCCGGAGCCTAAAGGTAAAAAATGTTAACAAAAATTTCAAAAAAACGTATATGAAATTTCTTTTTAACCAACAGGGCAAAATCGCTCGCTAAATAGCGATTTTGTCCACATTAAAAAAGCAAAATCCGCTGCTATAGGCAGCGATTTCATTAAAATTTGCTTTTTTAAAAAAAAAAAAATTTATAACAAAATCGCTCCCCTCGGAGCGTTTTGCAAAATAAAAATCTTTTTTAAATATTTTTTTTTGATAATCGCTGCTTAGGCAGCGACTTTTGTGATAATTTTTTTTTAAATTAATATTTGTTGTTTTTTTTTATAAAAAAAGTTTTAATCAAGTTTTTTAAAATCAAATAGCTGCCAAAGCAATGATTTTAATTAACTTTTTTTTTTAAAAATAATAAAATAAATCGCTGCCATTTTTTTTTGAGTGATTTGAATTTTTTAAAATTAAAAAATAAATAATTAAAAATTGCAAGCAATGTACTTTTAAAAATATTTTTTTCATTTAAACTTTTTTAAATAAAAAAAGCAAACAAAAATTAAAAATTACGGTAATGTCGTGCATAAGCAGCTGACTTACTTAAAAGGTATAAAAAGAAAATTGAAAAGTGAAATCGCTCCCTCGGGGACGATTTTTGTTTTAATTTTAATTTTTTTTAAAAAAAATCCAAATTTAACAAAATCCGCTGCTATAGCAGCGACTTTTGGTTTTTTTCCAATGGACAAAATCGCTACTTCGCGAGCGATTTCCCCTTTTAGTTTAAAAGAAATTTTCATTCAGATACCGGGTTTAGAATTTTTTTGTTAACATTTTTACCCTTTAGGTTCGGACTCAACTATTATGGTATCCATTCACCAATGGGGGTGTCATGTGAATCAACTATGTAAGTAGTTTAAATATGACCATATATTACATAAACAACTTTCTAAATTTTGTGGTTCTGGAGGGGATTTTTTGTAACATGAATTATGTTATTTTCCTATTGAATCATTGAAATCACCCCTAATTTATGTTTTAAACACCGTTGGCCTATGTGGACCTAGATTTTTGTTATACCCCCAAAAACACACAAACAAACAACACAAACAAAACCAAAACAACCACCCAACCTCACCCCCCCCCCCCCCCCCCCCCACCACCCCCCCCCGCCCCCCCCCCCCTCTTTATTTTTTTTTTTTTTGATATCCAGGTATCCGGTGTTGTTAGAAGTTATTGATAGATGATAAATAATGTTTGTCCAGAACCATTAGTTCCAATTGATAGTAAACTGTTCTAAATAATTATATTTTACTTCAGTCAATTTGAACACTATTAGAAAAAATGAGACGACTAACACACAATTTTGTATTTCAATCAAATTAACACAATACGAACACAATTGAAGGCTTTACAAAAATCAAAATAAGCCAACAATGTATAAAGGAACAAATTGTGGATGATTCAATAGGAAAATACGTAGTTGAGCTAACTGAAGAGAACAAGCTAACAAGTTTTGGGCAAACATGATTTGGTGAAAATTCCCATATTATCGATCCAAATCGAGAGTCTATTTATTAATGAGGTGTTAGGTCAGTATCATCATCACCATGAAGATGTGAAGGAAGCTTGGTTTAATATGACTTTGTCCGTGGCCTGTTGTATTAGGACCAATTTAACCAAAATATATAGCGAAAACAAATAAAAGGACCCCATGCATGCTATTTATTGAAAGATCGCTGAAAGAGTCAACTTGCTTACTTATACAGACTGCATCGCGTGGTTAAATTAATTTATTTGTCCCACCATAATTTAGATATATATGGTGTTCAAATATTTTTTGTCTTCCAACTGCAGTACGTAATTTTCAAGTCGTCTTTCTTCTGGCTACTCGTACTACTCTCACTTATTGCTTATCACCTTCTATTCATCAAACATCTTTAAAATTTATCCCAAAAAAGAATCCAAATCAATATCTACCTCCATAAATATCATTTCAAATGAAATCCAAAGCATATATGTTTAATGAGAATAATTCTAAAATGTAAACGGTAAATATATACCACTGATGAAAACCTGTTTACTCCTATATAGCTAGCTAATCCATTAACATTAATCAAGTTTTTTTTGGCTGATAATAAAAAGGCCACAACATACAAAAGAATAGCAAATCGTGCATGTTGTACAAATTTAAAACAATCATGTGCTTATTTAAGTTCGCTCTAAATAAGGACGATAATTGATTTCAAATTGTGGTTGTGGAAATTCTAGGTCATTGCACAAATATTGTTTTTTATAATTCCAATCGTATCGTTTAAAGTATTGACCCACAACTCTATCGTTAAGAAAAGTCATGATTTATAGGCAGCATTATTTTTTAAAAGGAACGTATTTATTCCCTAGTAGTGTGGTTGAAAAATGTTTTAGTGTCAGTGGTGCTAGGGTGGGGCGGGTTTTCATGGGTATAAGGATCTAGCTTTAAGGGAGGATTATTACCCAAGGCCTTATAAAGGAGTCCACCCATTTTCCACCTCACGCCCAATGCCTTAGCATCGTGCGTGGACAATTTTGATTTTGGAGGTTCCAAGTGAGACAGGCCCTGCTCTGATACCATGTGAAATTAGGCAAAAGCTAGCTCAAAGAGAGGAGGATTGCCGTTATTAGGAGTCCACACATCTCATTAACCAGTGATGTGACTTTTGCCATTCTTTAACACCCCATCTCACACCCAGTGCTAATTTGATTTTGGTGGCCCCAACATCGGGTGAGACGGGCCCTGGTGTGATACCATGTGAAATTAGGTCTTAAGGCTAACTCACACCCCAAAAGCTAGCTCAAATGGGAGAAGAATTGCCCAATCCTTATAAGGAGTCCACCCATCTCATTAACCACCGATATGAGATTTTTGTCATTTTTTAACAGTGACAATAACATACTTATTTAATTAGAATTATTTTTTTTTAACATTTGAATTAATCATACATGAAAAAATCGAAATCATATCAAATACTCCCAAAGGTAATATGGCTGTTCAATTGAGCACTTAATTAGGTGTACATATGCTGCATCAAATGGGGTTTGGGGTTCATAATTAGGGTCCTTTCTTTGTGCGTATGATATTATACAACTGCAGTCTTTTCTAAGACTATCCCCCTCAATTGAGTGAATATCAAGAACCACTTGATCAATAATTTTAAAAATTTAGATAGCCACATATATATTATTAAAAAAACAACTATACTTTCAAACAACAGTACCTAACTCCAATAGTAATTATTTGAATTATAAGGAGACATAAATGGGTGCCCACCAATTCCTATATTTAGGTAGTACATTTTAGATTTAAGAACAAGTAGACGAGGTAACATTATTATACCATAAATAATAATGGCAATTTTCTACTGTCTCGATAACGGGTCCTATATATGATTTTTTTTTCTCTTTGGAATTTGGCAATATTAAAAATAAATGGGGGTGGTCAATTTATTGGACCACCCAATCTGAAAAAACTTTTGCTAGCCACATTGGAAAAGCATGTTTGTTTTTCGACAAATATCGGAACTGTATAGTTATCTCAATGACAGTTGGCTATATGATGAGTATTCAATATTTGCCCTTATCTATCAATATATATATTGGTCACAATTGAGTTTGATTTTGTCGTATATATGACTTCAATCATGTTTATATTTCATGTACCCCAAAAGAAAAGAAAAGTAAAAAAAAAATATATAAAAATTGATACTTTTGAACTCACAAGGAGTTCTATATATGGTTTTTCCTTTTTCCACTGTTACAATTTGTCATCACTGAAGACGATAAATGTTTCATATTTTCTTATCAAATAATCATTTGATATCTTAAGATTTATATATTTTTTAAATTTAATATCTTTTTATTCAAATGGTCTATGTATTATGCTTTTTAACTAAGAAATTATACAATTCAGATGTTAATTATACAGGGCAACTTTCACATATAACAAATAAAAAATTCATTATTTGTATGCTTATGGCAAAGTTTGCATAATTACTCTCCATGATAAACATAGAAACTGATAATTTCACGTGTACAGTAACAGTGAAGCACAGGTATAAACAAAGTTCATAAAACAAGAAAGAGAAAGACACTTGGGCAGAAAAACTGACATTCATAACAACGAAGTGTATAACACGAATTGTAATTATTTACAAGTGGATAGAGACGGTTATTATACATTTGAATTTGTATAAAATGAAAAAGAGAGAAAGACCAAAAGGGACTTGACAAGGAAGATAACAATTGAATTGAATTGAATAAACGAGAAGAGAGAAATTAGATACAATGTGAAAATTGATTAAAACGAGAAAGAGAGGAAAAGACAAAAAGAACTGGCACGGGAGTATTTTATTGTATAATATAAGTTGTATAGGGACGAAAATATATTTGTACTTGCAGGTTGTAATACAATTTTCTCAGTTTTATACAAATAGAAAACAAATTATACATTTGATTTGGTTGTATATGTGAGAGAGAAAAGACGAGGGTGGCGAGCAAGATCGAGAGGGGAGAGAGAGGTGTAGAACAAATATATATGTATTATACAATTTTCTCTGCTTTATATAATTAAAAACAATTTTTTTATACACTTGTATTTGTATAAAAAAGTAGGAAGCGAGAGAGAGATTAGAGGAGAGTGGCTTTTTTTAGCGAGATATTGGGAGAGAAGGCGCCTGACAATTTTTTGCAAACTTGCTATTAAGCACAATTTAAAATTAAACCGAACGATCATTATTTTAAGTTATGAGTTTGCTATTACATAAATTTCCCATTATATTTTTCTGCATTAAATCAACTAGTAGAATGTTAAGCAAACAAACTGGCGTTGTTTAAGACAGAATAAAACTTCATGTAAAATTCTTGCTTCATTTATCCCCAAATGAATAGGAGGAATAAAACTCCCCTTTGGTTTATCAACTTTATCCCCAAAAAATTACCATGTGGGAAAATGTGAGGGCATATGTATATATCTATCTTTTTCTTGAAAATTAATACTCAATTTAAAAAGACAAAAAGAAAATAATTAAAGGTGGTGAAGATAAAAATGATTTTAATGACAAGACAGAAAGACCCGCAATCTAGAATATATAAGGTAAAAAAAGCTCAAAACAATCATTGTAAAAGTGGATGTGAAATTTCTAAAATTCAATTTGTTACCTACATAATAATTCCATTTTGATTTACCAATGGTACATCTCTAAATTTTTGCCCGTGGACATGTCATGTTCTACTATTAATGTTTTTTGTACTTCATTTAAATTTGAATTGTTTTCTCTCGGATAACTTTAAGCTACCATTGTTCTTCTTTAGGCTTCTTCGACTATGTTTTCTTATTTTTTTATGATTTTTAGGTCGTTGGGTTGTGGGATAGGAATTAGGTGATTGAAATACCTGAGGTTTTTTTAACCACCCATTATTATTCCGTCATTTATACAAAAATGTTATTTTTTTTAGATTAGAATACTAATTTAAGAAAACTATAAATATTACTATAAGTATGGGATAAAGTTGACCACAATTGAAATGCGTGGAGAAAGTTTTCGTTACTCGTCATGGATTTAGTTAATAAGTGATAACTGATCTAGTTTGGAGGGTTTTTTTTTTTCTCTTTAATCATCAGGTTTCGGTAACACGATTATTTGGATTGTTTTCTTCTTGTTAAAAGTTCAGGCAGTTTAGCGCCCTCAGCAAATAAGAGACTTTATTAAAACTCTGATTAAGTGCGAAGAAAAACTTTTACTTCCACAAACGACTATCTATTGATAATAAAGTGAGATATCTGTGAGTTATTATTAGTACTCGAAGGCCTGAAATCAACATAACTATATTGGGCTTAAAAACAGGTAGTCCGGCCAGAATCGGGCTATTACTTTTTCTTGGGCTTTTTTTTCATCTAACATGTTTTGGTCTTCTGAGCATTAGTCCTATAGAAAAAGGGTTAATTTCAAAGTAAACTACTCAATAGTAATCATATTAATAAAAAAACAGTAGATATTAGTAGTAATTCAACATTCATAAAATAGTAATTGTGAATTTTTATATTAACGAAATGGAAATCTTGAAATTTGACCCATATATTAGTTACAAACTATTGGATTTAGATAATATCTAATCATTTATTGCCATTACGAAACTCAAATATGAAATGAGTAAATTTCCCAGAACTTAAATTTCAGATTTGAAAAAACAGAACAAAATGTAAATTTTATTAAAGTAGGAAAAAAAACACAAAGAGAAATATAACAACGGAAGGGTGGTGCGCCCAGTGGCTAGCGCGTAGCGTAGGTCTCATAGCTTCTGAGTAATTCCTGAGGTCGAGAGTTCGATCCTCTCTCACCCAAATATTATATTTTTAAAAAGTCAATTACACAACTTAATAGTATTATTTAAATTTAATACATTTTCGTTCTCTCACCCCAATATTAATTTTTTGAAAAATTCATTACACAATTAAAGTATTATTTAATTAATACATTTTCGTGATCATTTTGGTTTTCAAACCTTATTTTTTTTAAATAACGAGCAAACAATTAATGTTAATTTATAGCGCTTGCATACAACTCAACGTCCATAAATTCAATGTTGCATCTCAAGCTAGGCATCTCCAAATTATTCAAACAAACCCTCATTGATTTCATTTACTGCTTGAAACTAGCCACAGAGCAATCAGCATTTTAAATAATCCTGAAGCTGGAAAATTCTTTGCACCTCCCATTACAGCATCGAAGCACCCATTTTCACTCTGTCACATAATTCCTTCATAAGTTTGTCCCAAAAAACCACTCACACTCATCACTCAGCGCGAGAATTTGAAACCCAAGTTCAAGATGGAGGCAAACATCATATCTTCTGTTTCCCATAAATTATGAACTGCGATTCTTTCTCTGTAATTGGCACCCACCATTTGCTGAATCTTCAAAATATTTTCAACTTCATTACATTTTCATTCGTGTGCTTGTTCTGAGTTAGTATGTTGTTGGTCCATATCAGACATCCACCTATCCGACATTAATATAATATAGCCACGACATTGAGACATAAACATAATTATGCACGTATCCAGACCTATACAATTAAAAACGTTACCTTTCGCCTTCTTGTTGGGAGAAGAATAGATTCACATCAATGTTTAAGTAAAGACGATCGGATTGTATCGTCCCAGTTGCGGTTTTTTGTGCTTCAATAGAGATAGTGTGGTACCATAAAGAATACAATAGCGTGAAACCCAAGTAAGTCTCTTTTAATGTGTCATTTCGTTTTTCCAATAAAATGACCATTGATGGAGGTTAGGTCTGAGACAAGCAAAAATCTTTTCCTTCTCCATGAAAATAAATGTAAATACATCAGCACCATAAAACGTGGATCTTGGCAAAACTGATCGGCTGTGTCCACAACCTATATAACATTTAAAACAAATATAAGTACACGTACACAGGACTTCGGGTATATAAGTTAAATCGGAATTATAATAAAAATTATGCAAACAGGTCTGCAAGATTCAAACACAATCAACTTGACAAGTACGGGGCAAGTTACTAGGGCATATATGTCTTGATCGTAACACTTGACATATTTCTGGTCGGCTTTACACTTAACCTTCTTTGGAGACTGTTGATGGAGGGAGGGTTAAGGTAATAGGGCGGAGGTGGCGAAGGCGAGTGCTCCATCGATACAAATAGTTTAAAGAACGACACTCATTATACATCCATTAGGACAGAATTTGGGACAAACTGGGAGGATGTTTTGCATTGTTAATCTCATCATCAGAGCAATGAGATGCTTGCGATTATTAGCTATTCCAGGGGGGAGGAGTAGCTAAAACTATTGATACAATAATCATCATTACTAATTAAACCACAACAATGTGGAAAATAATGAGCATTTAATTCCCCTTTTTTTTAGTAAGTAAATATGTTGTGAAAAATTGTAATTGGAGTTATGGGATTTGCTTAGAACTCTTTTATAGGAGTAGAGTTAGAGAATGAGAAAAGTAAGCATTGTTTCGTATCATAATGTCAATGTTTTAGTTAGGGTTTTTAAAAATGTATATGGTATGTTTCTTGATAGTAACTAGCACATAGTACTTTACTTTCTTTAATTAAGTCAACCTTCAACATTTGGCTATCAATGCCCTAGTAATTGCATTATTCATATAAGCATAATGTAGTAATGCATCATTGATACATAAAGTAGTATATTATTATATTATTTTATACATTTGTCGATCATGAATTAATAATGAGTTATGATTCATATTTTTAATACATCATCTTTCATGGGAAATTTAAATAGCTTTTAACCCATACTAGTGGAGTGTATATTGATACGCCACCTTGATGATATTCAGACAAGCGAGCGATATACAATATATTCATGAAGAAATATGTTAACTTGTTGAAGAGTTTATGGGTACTATTAATTAATGAAGTGCATGTAATATAATGTTGGGGAGGGGTTTGCGCCCTTTCTCTCCCAATTAATCTGGAATAATTTGGAGTAAGTTTGAGTAATTTCGTTAGTACGTAAAGATACACAAAAAATTCCTTCCATTTATTTTTACCTGTGACTTGACACATTAATCATTAACAAAACAATTATTGATATAAGTTATTTTATCCAATTTATTCTTATTAAATGATGTTTGAATTAGATTTGGAATGATTTGGCAGATGAACATAACATAAAAAAAAATTTTTTTTCTTGAAATGGTCAAAACTAACAAGTAAAAATGAAAACTCTATTTTAAAATAAGTGAAAAAAGTAAACGAGGAAGTATTTCAGAGTTTGGCACGCATTACTGTTTCACTATTAGGCATTCATTGTATTGTATTGAAAAATAGACATACAAACATAATAAATAGTAGAAGAACATCTCTATAATTACTCCCTCCGTTTTTACAAAGAATGATTTGGTTTAACTTGACACAAAAAATTAAAGAATATAAAGACGAATTTTGAATCTTTGATTCTAAGTACAAATTGCTCGTTATCTGGCCTGTATGGAAATCTCAAAGTTACAATGTTACTCTATCCGTTTCACAAAAATGGTCTAGTGTAACTTAGGGGTGTGCATCGGTCGGTTCGATTCGGTTTTTTATGTATTATCAGTTTGATTATCGATTTTCGATTTGTAAATAGCTAACCTAATAACTAAACCCAGTAAAGTATTCTTATCAGTTTTGGGTTTATCTATTTTTTATCATATCGATTCAAATTTCAAATTACCCAATAAACAAAAGTCCGTAAATATATTATGTCTTCTCACTCTCCTAAATATTTTGAATTATAGGAAGGATACTAAGAAATGCATCAATAAGAGAAAATATAGTTACGAAGGGTATAATTACATGTTACCACCAAAAATTAGTATGAAATTTTTTATGAAATCAAATTACAGGACCTTTACAAACTTGTGTTTATAACCTACAATTACAAAAAATAGTCCGAAAGGACTAAAACTTAAACTAAAATCAAATAGCTACAACTGGAACCCCTTACTTTATTCTTTGAGGGGTTAAGTAAACATAAAAAGACTGTTTAAAGCGACCTAATGTAAGTGGTAGATTACTGATAATTTGATATTGTTATAGTGAATAATTATATATAATTAAATTATTAATATTTAATAATTAGGAGGGCTAAAATAATAATTATTATCATATTAGTGGGTTTCTCGATTACAATATCTATAGTAAAATCGATACTGAACCAATAACCCAATATTTTTTTTTCTAAACCCATAGAAACCCAAACAAACATTTTTTTCGGTCGATTTATCGGTACGTTCATTTCTTGACACGCCAGTTTGATTGGTACTAAATAAAGAAGACTTTTGATCATGTGTTCCTGAATTAAAGTTATTTCAAATGTACAAAAATTGTCCCTTTACTATTGTGTAAATTAACATATCAGGTGGCAAGTTTTTCACAAAAAAAAGAATGATGTCATTCTTTGAAAAGACGAAAACAAAAGCAAGTATCTTTTTTAAATGGAAAGGCTAACAAAAAAAGAAGTGGTCGTTCTTTTTAATAGACTAAAAAGGGAAACGAGGTCATTATTTTTTAAATAAAGTGGATAGTTTAATTTATGACAATATTACACTAATACACAGGGTTGGCTATACAGTGTAAAATCTACATGTGCTTGGGACCCCAAATTTAAGAGACCTTCTTTGATATAGAATAGGTTATACGTTATTATTCTATAACAAAAATTGAATATATTTGTAAAAATAACCATTTCATGAAAAATGAAGGATTAATTGAAGAGATTTGACATATATCTAATGAAAAATATTGAAAATAAGGAAAAACGTTATCTTTATCCCGTAAAAAGCTAGAAGAAAAAAAAATTAATAAAAATTATTAAAAATACATTAAATTTAAGGCCATTGTGATTTTGCTTTTTAAGCCATTATTATATTGAGTCGCTCCTTAATAACAATATATATAATTTTCTTTTGGAGTGATTTTCATATGAGTTTATTCCATAGTCCCTATACTAACATTTACCATAGAAATATTATTTTCAGGACAAATAATTTATTATAAAGAGATTTACGATAAATACAATTATGACAATTATATCATTATAAACGATACCACAATTAATAGTACTCTTCATCGTTTGTGTCTATCAAAAACTCAAGTTGGCACTTCCATGTACGTACATGAAAGCGAATATTTTCATTAAGGACTTCTATTCTACAACGTCAAACTCATTAAAAGTCTTTTTTTAAAAAAAAATTCTTTGTCGGTATACTAGTGTTGATGAAGTTATGGAATATTACTACAGGGGGGAATACGTTAATGTCTTATTCCAATCGTCTATTCATCCTGAATTTGACAATTTTATGGTTTTAAATGCATGCAATCAATTATCTATATATAATAAATGCAGAATCTCCAAGCCGCATATGTGGCATGCCTCAATGATGAGAAATATAGATATATATATATAAATATATATATTTTAAAAAATAGAGCTTTTTAGATTATTTATTACACAATAATAATTGTGCTATTATATATACTGACTATTAATAAGTTACTTGAATGAGCATTACACCTTCTAACCTTGTAAGAATATATATAAACACCTAATCTTTAATTTAATAATATAACTCCAACCTTTCATATTTATAACCTTCAAAAATATTAATATAAAAATTATACTCCTAAATATTACACCTATGAAAATCCATTTTGAGGAATGGCATTATGGTCATTTATTTTATTTTCTTAGTCTTCATTTTTTGTTTCTTGATTTGTAATTTCTTTTGTATTATTTGATCTGATTTTTGCAGGCGAGGGATGTATAATGAAAAACGGTATATATTTGCATATTTGATTTTTGTGAGGGTAAAATGATTGACATGTCTAATTTCATTATCCTTTTTGTTTACTCTTGTTTTTTTAATTCCAATATATTTGATATTATTAGGTTGGATTGTTGATGATACAATCATGATTCTTTTATAGAAAAAATACATTGTTCATTTCTTTTTTGGCTTCTCTTTGTAGTTTTTAGATTTTTTTTCTAATTCTTGTAGTTCTACCGACATGATTGTCTTTATTCCTTTGTAAATTTGAAGAATCGAATTTTGTTATGTTGGAACTCTTCCTATTCAAACCATATATAACTAAATATTTTAAATATTTTGGCTTGATTAGTTAAGTATAATTTTATGTCTTTTTGTTGTTATTATTGAAGGAATTGTAATATGTTATGATTGAGAACATGATCCGTCTTTCCCTCAAATCATATATAACTCAATATTTAAATTTTTTCTGATTAGTTAACTAATTTATGTATGTTATTGGTATTATTATAAGAATGTTTATAGTCTCCGGTTAAAACCTCCGATGCAATAGAGGTGATTGGTTTCCTTATCAGATTAGGTTAGTAAATTGAAAAAAAACGTCAATCTATCTTATTTCTAATTCGTCTACAATTATCTTTCTCCTACATAGCTATAAAAATGTATACAAATATAAATAAAATAAGTAATAAAAAAAGTAATAATCAAATTTAATATAAAAGAGTAAATAAATACTAATATTAAATATAAATAGTATATAGCCTAAAATAAATAAATCGATCCTCTTTATTTGGTATCCACAATCACATAACACGATATGATAAAAAATACATAATTGTACGTTGCATTAGTTATTATATATTTATATATAAAATTATTTCTAGGCCAAATGTTTCACAATTTTGGGAATTCAATCAACAAAAAAAATTAAATATTTTTAATTTTATTTTAAAACATCGTACGATTACTTTTTGTTTGATAATTCAAAAAAAAATTCTTTCCTTTTGATTAGCGTTAATTTATGTCCCTTTCTAAATTGGTTTTTAATTATGTTTCTCTTAATAGACGTCTCTCCTATAATATAAAATAAGAGAAAAGTATATGGTGTGCAAATAATAGTGTAATTACTAAAAATAATGTTATTATTAGAAGCATATTTGGATACTTTTAATAATTGAAATTTCTAAAAATGATGTAAAAAGAAATAGGGGGGCATATAGTAAAAGAAAAGCATAGAGAGGGACATGGTTTTGGGGCCCCGGGCCTGCTGATTGTTGAGGGAGTGAGGTGTAAGTAATTTTATCATAAACTCACACCTCTTCATCTTTCATACCTTCTATACTTAATTAATACTTATATTAATTACCTATAACTTCCAACTTTATATATTCATAACCTCACTACTTAATGTTTAAAATTTGTGACATCTGAAAAGTACTACATAAAACAATATTTCTAACAAATAATTTATGTTTAGCTTTATTGTCCTTTCTTTATTTTGTAATGCAAAATTATCGACAAAGACTGCGTTGTGTAATTATTTTTATTCTAATAAGAATAGAAATATAAAAGAGAATACTTGATTTTTTTATTTATTTTTTTTTGCTGAAACTATAAGACAAGATCATTACTAAAAGTAAGACAAAAATAATTTTTGAAAATATTAAAATGTATTGTAGGGTACGCTTAGCGGGGTGGGAGATAGATAATCAAAATTATTATGAAGTTACTTTTAATTTTAAATAAAATATGATTATGAAAAATCTAATAAAAATTTAATTAAGAGAATTCATTTAAACATTTGCTTAAATAATAAAAGCTAAAGACAAGCTTAACTTGATTAGTTAAGATTACGATGCTAATTGTTACTGTTTAAAATATATATATATATATATATATAATTATAATTGGAAAAATACTAAAGACGAGCAAGCAAATCTCATTCTCTAATTAAAAGCTAATTGTTTGTGTTTTTATAATAGAATTAAAATAAGCAAAGAACTATAAAAAAAGGAGACTAAAAAATAGCGTTGAAATAAAATTAAAACAAAACTGAGGAATTATAGGAGAGAATTTATCAAGGAAAAAATTAATACAGATAATCATTTCAAATATACTTATTACTTAACCACTCATCCTCCGTTATAATGATTCTAAAAATTTACTTAGTTTTTTCTCCTACACTTTAATTATAAGAAAATATTATTTGTCGTTAATAATTATAAATATTCATATTATTTGTGAACATTTTTTTTTATGTTTACTTTACTTAGAAAAAATTCAAGAGTCTAATTATAAGTTTTTAGTAGATATATAAGTTTTTTTTTTAAATCTTAACATAAAACCTTTTATCATTCATTTATTACTTATTTTATTATGCATTTTAAAAATAATATATTATTTTTATGTTAATTCTATATCACTAAAAATTATTTTACCGAACTAAAATCATGTATTACCCATTTCCTTCCAAAGAATCAATATATAGAGAACTTTATATTTTAATATATAATTATTGAAGTACCTTATTAAGTCTTCAAATTATAGATAACTTATCTATTACGAATATTTTTTCATTTTTCTAAGTTTGTTTTTGAATTTATTACTATTCTAATTCTTTTGATATTTTTTAAAAAATTTAAAGACTAAAAATCTCACTTTAAATTTTTAACAAAACATCAAAGTTAACCATACTTAATTTTGAGAACTCATTCAAATGGATAATAAAGTCATAAATTCTTAATGATATATTATAACTAACATAAAAGAATAGGTACTATTCAACCAAAAAAAAGTATAGGTATTTGACCGTACTGCTAATTTAAGATATTTATTTTATGAAAAAATTAATTCATGAATTGAGTTGAAATTACAAAGCTAAATAATAAAATTTATTAACTAATCTATTTGAATTTAAAAATACAAATGAAAATGAAAACTTTTAAACACCGCGCATAGCGCAGCTAAGTTTACTAGTAATATAGTAATTGACATTTTAGTGTAGACCAATAGAAAACTATGTGACACAAAAGAAATTGTAATGGCGAAAGGGAAGAAGAATTTACACTTCTCTTTATACTTAAATCCATAAATTGGTCAACAATAACTAATCTTACACAAATTAAATCCCTTAAGCAGACTAGAAAAGTTATTTCCTCGTTCAAATGTTGCTAAAACGTACCAATATACATAAGCTTTGATTACATAATTCAATTTTACTTGAAATGCGTTTGTTTTTTCAGGCTTATTTCATTAATATGCCCATTTGGATATGTCATATGATAAAGATTGATTTGAAGAAAATTTTTTATCTGGACATGCAATTTGAATCTCTTAAATTGTATTTTTTTTCTCATTACATATATAAATTTTTCTTAATTCTTATACAATGTTATCAAATGAGCAATCTATAGTTCATAAATAAAATATCAGAATTTCTTTTAAATAGATATTTACAATTACAAACTTTAAATACACATAATATTATAAAGATCCATTAGCCAACCATAGTAGTATCACATTATTATTTGTAATTCTTTTTTATGATACGTACAATCTGTATGTGAGGATGAGTTTTTTTTTTGCAAAATTTATAATAATGTTTGTTTATTTTTTTAAAAAAAATTTAAACTTATGGTCCAATTTTTATATTTAAAATTAAACACAATTTAGAGTTATTAAACAAATTAGTGCAAAGAATAAGCAAATGGGGTGGTGGCGCAGTTGGCTAGCGCGTAGGTCTCATAGCTTCTGAGTAATCCTGAGGTCGAGAGTTCGAGCCTCTCTCACCCCAATATTATATTTTTTTAAATTACACACACACTTGAAATATAAAAGAGCAAAACAATAATCTTATTTGACCACAATACTTTTTTAAAAAAAAGTCAATTACATAAACTTTTTCAAAATATAAAAGAGCAAAACAATAATCTTATTTGACCACAATACTTTTTAAAAAAAAAGTCAATTACATAAACTTTTTCAAAATATAAAAGAGCAAAACAATAATCTTATTTGATGTTTAATACAAATTATAAATTTTAATCATACATAGTTTTTGATACATCCCATTGGTGGATAATCAACCTTATTTCTTTTAATTTCTAGTGATCAATCATGAACACAAGAAATTCTAGCGCCTGCACACAACTCCACGTCCAGACATTCCGCTGCTACATTTCAAGTTGGGAATCTCCAAATTATTCAACAAACCCTCATTTACTGCTTGAAACTTAGCCACAGAGCAATCAGCATTAAACAATCCTGAAGCTGAAAATTCTCTGTCACCTCCCATTACAGGCATCAAAACACCCATTTTCACTCTGCTCACATAATTCCTTCTATAAGTTTGTCCCAAAACACCACTCACCTCATCAGTTAGCGCGAAAAATTTGAACCCAAGTTCAAGATGAGCAAAACAATCATCTTCTGTTATCCCATAATTATGAACTCGCGATTCTTCCTCAGTAATAGGCACCACCTTTGCTGTTATCTTCAAAATGTTTTCAACTTCGATTATAATTTCATTGGTGTCACTTGTTCGGGTAATAGAGGTAGTTGGTCTAGTTTCTGACTGCCACCTGTCGAGACATAATATAATATAATAACTAAAAAGTCTCTTTTAAACATTGTAACTCGTTAAAAAAACAAATATGTGAAAGGACGTATTGAGACATAATATAATTAAACATTACCTCGCGCCTTCATTTTCAGGGATAAGAATCGATTCACCATCAATGTTTAGGTAAAGACGATCGATTGCATCATCCCACGTTGCTGTCTTTAGTGCTCCAATTGAGATGTTGTGAGTGTCATATAGGATGCCAATGGCTTGAACCCAAGTGAAGTCTCTCTTCATGTTTTGGTTTCGTTTTCCTATGAAGTGGCCATTGATGTGGAGGTTAGAGTCTGAGACTAAGCAAAAATCTTTGTCCTTCTTGCCGTGGAAGTAGAAAGTAATTCCATCAGCACCAATGAAACGTGGATCTTGACAAACTGCTCCAGGCTTGTCACAACCTACGTAGACGTTCATATAAATGAAAAACACTTAGTGTTATTGGAAGAAAAAATAATACTATATAAAAAATTCAACTATGATTCTTATAGTCAGTGAATAGGGAGGGACTATACAAAAAATTATCGAGCAATTTTTAATATTATTAGGTTACTAAAAATATATACGTAAGTTAAATTCATTAAAAAGAGAAACTTACTGCAAACAGGTTTGCAAGAGACACAATCAACTTTACAAGTACCAGGGCAAGTGCTAGGGCATGTATGTTCTTGATTGTAACATTTGCTATGTTTCTTGTCCTTGCTCTTGCACTTAACCTTCTTTGGGGATTTTGGTGGAGTTGGAGTTGGAGGTGGGGATTGTGGTGGAGTTGGAGTTGGAGGTGGGGATTGTGGTGGAGTTGGAGGTGGGGATTGTGGTGGAGGTGGAGGTGGGGATTGTGGTGGATGGGGGTGATAGGGAGTTGGAGGTGGAGGTGATGGTGATGGACCATCAATACAAATAGGTTTACAAGAACGACACTCGGTTATGCAGCCATTGGGACAGAATTTGGGACAAACATGTGGGAGATTTTTGCACTTTTTGATCTCAGCGTCAGAGCAATGAGAATGGCTTGGATGATCAGCTATTCCAGGGGGAGTAGCCTCTACTATTGCCAATACCATTACAAACAAAATCCCAATGAGTCCCACAACATATGATCGAGACATTTTCCTTTCCAATATAGGAGAGAACCTTTTAGTAAATATGTTGTTGAGACACTTGAGTTATGGGATTTCCTTAAATAACAACCTCCTTTTATAGGAGTTGAGTTCCTAGAGGATGACAAAAATAAGCTTATTCTTTCCTCTCATAATTGTCAATTTATTTTTGTATAAAATTGCATGTTTCTTCATTAGTCTTTTATCAAGTCAACTCTATATTTTCTCATTTCTTTGTAGAGCTTGTTTTGCTACCTTTTGAACGTAATGTCATCACTTTATAGAAAGTTGGCGAACTAGTACTTTTCGCTATTTAACTTCTACTATATACTAACGATAACAATATCTATTTGGTTGCCGTCCAGTAAAAAATGTAAATTAGAAAAATATAATTACTTGCCAAAGAGACCTTAAATAAAAACATAAAATATTTAATTGTCAGTAGATATAACCTAAATTAATCATAACGAATATGTGAACCAACCGACATATGAAAGCAATGAAAGGAATAAATTAGTTTTATAACTGTGAAGAACTTCTAGTAAATAATTAAGTGTGATGTTGGTGGGTGGCAAGGGTTTTCCTTTTCTTGTCAATTAATCTGGTATAAGAGTGCTCGCGTAATTTCATCAATAGTACGTAAAGAACCATACCTCATCTCACTATGTGGGTTGAACGGATCTCATATTCCTTTTTAGGTGTGGAAGTGAATTCATAAGAAAGTACTGTGGAGCAAAAAATTTAACTCAAATACTATACATTTTCGATGAGAGTAACTTCAATGAGTAGTGAAACCCCAGAACTTTCTTTCTTCTTCCTGTCGAAATCAATAGAAATGGCGACAAAAATAACTTGGATGCTAAATAGTTGATGACACTGTCGCCACAAAACCATAAGAACATAACATGAAAACTGCAGATTATTTGCTCAAGCAACGCATTGTCAGCGTAACACTGATAAAATACAGCCTAGAACTATGTCCCCTTGTGCAGCCACTTTTTTCTTATTCAATGCTATTGCTTCCTCCAGACAGTGTCTCTCCTGCAGCAGTAATCCAAGCAAACAAGTGAAGAGTACACCAACATAAGAAGAGAAGAAAAAGGTATAAAATTTCATGCTATGTATTATATGCCCGTCAGATTCAAATGGATTTAGTATGGTATACTCGGAATGTGGCATTAAATGCGAGGGATGCAATCCGCAAGATCAGATAAAGGTAACATGTTATTTATCAAAAAAAGACAAGACATACATGTTAAAGTACCTTACTGCTGAGGCAGATACGCGAAGTGTTACTAATCAGTATAACACTATAGGTGAGCCCTCCGCACCAAGCAACCTAAGGCAAGACAGTGGTACAGTGTCACAAGCCAGCTTCTATATCATCCAGCTTCAGCCTTCGATAGAATAATCTCCTGGAACATTTCAATATCATATGCTTGCAGATTATTACTGGATTAGAACATATGTACATGTCATAATGTGACTCAAGTATAAACATTCATTGTCCCCTAAAACAAAGAACAGAGCAAACATTGACTCTAATTTTCTTTTTCTCCTCGAAAACAATCATCCAACTTGCTTGCACAATCTAGAAGACAAGATCAGTATTGGTCCAACCATCAAAGGTTGACTCATTTCCAATGTTTAAGTCAACTAACCTCCACTTGGTTACCAACTCAGATTTCTCTTTATGGTTTCATACAATGAAAAGATAAACGAATGACATTACAACTTAATATTGCCACCCCCGCCCTCTAGTTCTCTTAACAATTTATTTTTTTCTTCATAAGGAACGTCAGCTAAGAAGTGGAGGAGGCCCTTCTCTAACCATTAAAATTGACTCAAAAGTTGACCACCCTCCATAACTTAGAAGGGTAAGAACTTACGATGTCAATATTGAGTGTATCGTCATTATTTGCGTGACTATTCAGATTTCTTCTACCAATGTAGTAAACATGAAGATCAAACATATCACAATACCCTTACCCCGCTTTGCAGATGACAGCTATTCCACAAATTTGAAGCACCATATTGAATATCAACTAGCATCAATTGAGCTGCTGGTGATTAGCGTTAGATCTACTTGTCGCAATTAGGAAATATTACAGTGCATCATTTTGTATATGGGGCCTTACCTGTATTTAGTTGTATCAAGTTAAAAACAAGTTTTCCTGGTACATAAGAAAGTTGGGAATCTGATCTAAATTTTGAATAATAAAGGGAAGCAGAAATTTTCTATCTCCATACTATGCAATCACTTTCTCTTTTTTTTTTTTTTGTGCGTTTTTCACCTTACAAATAGAATGAGCTGATCAATAGTGCCATTTATTGCTAGAGCAACTAAATATCTAACACCTTTCTCATTGGAATTATGAAACATTAACTCAAGCAAAGTAGAAAACATTTAAACAATTAAAAATCAGAAGTCCTCGCAAAGCCATAGAAGCTTATCTTCATTTATACATTTACCGCTTAAGCACACAGACACCCATCGTCGACACCACCCCCCAATTTTCCCGCCGATGTGACTCTAATGAAGAGGGCACATAAAAGTTCACTAGTTCGAATAATTACGACTTACCCTGCGTTCAGGAAAACATGATGGGCAGTAATCAATCATCAAAAGCAATCAACAATAAGTAATCATTCCTGAAAAAAAAAAAGAAATGTTGGCCTACGGATTTTTTTATCATTCAAGAATTGATTAAAGAAATCAAGATAAGTTTCGCTCATTTACAACTGGTAGCTCATCAGTAAGACACAGTAGCACTTAGGACAAGTCAAAATATGGTAGTTCTAGCTAATTTGAGGGCAAAAGTTGGTGGAAATGGGAAAGGATAACACCCAGGTTATAAGTAGTGAATTATTGCAAAGCAATTTGTAACAGAAGGCAGTATGGAACAGCTAGCTGAGGATGATAAAGACATGACCACCAACGACACATACAACTAAAGGTCGGATCAAGCACGAAAGTAAAATATCTAAATTCCTCAATTCACCATTGAAAATCCAGGCATCCCCAACTGAAGATGTTTAATACAATTATTACATAATTTATATTATGCCTTGTATTAATTTCAATACCAAAGTTTCAAGACTTAATGATCTGCATGATGTTACACTTCTCATACACTGAAGCATAAAGTAACTCGTGTCAAGCAAGCACGGATTACAGGAAAAGAAAAGAAAAAAAAAGAAGACCCCTCTGACCAATAGGTATACCTACACGAGTCTACTGCTTATAGTTGAGCCACTATCTACCGACGATCACATTCAAGTCATGCATAAACCATACATCATAGATGTAATATATCAAGTTGAAGCCTATCTTACCAACAAGTTTGATGTCAGTGTTGTCCACTAGCCACTGAGCTCCATCCTTCATGAATCCGACATAGCTTGTGTCGAATGCCTTTTTCCACATAAGCCGCCTAAAGTCATTTAAGTTAAATCAAGACATACTGAACAATTGTAACTGTACATCCAAGTCAAAATCATTTAAAATTCAGTGTTAAGTGTTGCTTCAGGAACCTGATAACATCTATCCTTCTTTCTATACCAACTGATTATGCATATTAATTCGTTGAAATATGAGCAACAACTACATCGAGTGCATCAAACTGAAGCTCTAAAACAGCATACACCTGCACCCTAAGAAGGAATCCTACCCTGTTCATGTAAGCATGGGGGAGGAGAACAGAATCCACAAAGATAATTGACTTCTGGATAAACATCTCATTCTTCGCACTAAAAGCGAAACCTTAATTGCTTATCCTTCAATTAGGTTTTCAAAAAATTTATCCAGCATGTGCATTACCACTAAAAGAACAAGAGAAAAGGTTAGAGACAGATATTTTGTACAATCCATCTACATCAGGCTAGGGGTCGTAATACATGAGTAAAGCATGTGTAGCAATTCCAGTAACAACTTGACCATCTATGCCAAAACTGAAGAAGATACAATTAAATATCCACAATGAACAGATAGAGAATGTGCTGTAAGTTTTATTATGTTTTTTCGCAATTCACCAATCTACTTTTTGGGATTTTGGAAGCGCAATCCAAGATCTATATTTTACAGAAGCACATTCTCCAGAGTCGGAAAGTAATTTTTTTTTTGCTACATCATAGTTTGTTTTCAACTTCCACTTCCAACTTTGACGATTAAGTCCACAGTCCAAACAAAGCTTTCACTACCAAGACGCAGAAATTGATCACACCCCACACAAGTTCAACTCTTATATTCGCTTACAATTTAGACTTGAGCAAGAAGTAAAAGCGCAAACTGCACTTAACATTTGACAACCCTCTTCCGTACAGCACCACAAAGAAAAAAACAGAAAGATGCAAAAAGTCACAAAATCCTAAATTTCCTTCAGTATATACTAAATCAGATGCAAGGATAAAAAAGTTATTAGATGTCTGTTGTTTATCTTTATAATTATAAACAGACTGACCTGAGAGAAAATGCTTGAAGGGATATTGATTAAAAGAATGTGTAGATGCAGCATTTATCAAAGAGGTTAGTCTTCAGCAACCCTCTAAACGGGTATGTCAAGTTCAGGGATCATGGTGTAGGGGTGCAATTGCAAAAAAAATTAAGGGTCCAGGTGTTTTCTGATAATTGAAGTTGGATCTCCTAATGTAAGTTTGCCGGTCACTTATCAAGCTACATTGCTTATGGTGCTATTGGTATATGTTGCATGCAAATGAAATTTTATCCAATACCACATACCAGATACCTTGAGGATTTGGAAGAATCTGTAAATTCTGGATATACTCCAATATTATTAACAATGAGAAGAGACAAACAAAAACACAAATCAAAACAGAGACGCATAAGAAAACTACCAACAATTTCACTACAATATACAGCAAAAAACATGTCGAAAAAAGAAAGGAGAAACTACAATAACTTCGAGAAATCTTGAGCTGAACTTCGATCAAAACAAATTGCAACCTAAGCACAGTTTTAAGATACTGCTATAACTTACCTGTCAGTGTTCAGTGTCCTGAAAAGTACTCGTTTGACTCCCTTGGGAATATGTAAGGATTGCATAGCATCCGCTGTGTAAAAGAAAACAAAAGTATGATCATATATAGCAAATAAGCTGATGTAAACAACTCGCGTCTTCTACTCAAATCACAGATAGTATTTCTTCGTCCAGTTATTGCACATATAATATTGTATGCAAGGTAAAGACAGGAAAACTCTTAAGATCAACAATTTCAAGTCAACTGATATGCTGGCAAATTGAGAACATGTAAAGACAATAAGCTAGAGCAATTGATTAAAAAATTAGGAGCATTTATCATTAGGAGACAATCAGCCAGAACGGGGCAGGCGGGGGGAGGCGAGATTTTACCAGTTAAGTTCTTTGTCTCTTGGAACATCAACTAGCAATGCCGGGACCTGTTAAAGCAGTGAAGGACATAATCAATTAATGATGTAAAATGTCTATGTGATAATGCCAGAAAAAGATAAAACACTAACAAACAGGTACACACTGCTAAAAATTAGGGAGTAAACAAAATGCAGGAATCCCACTGTTCGCGACCCAGGATTCTATTTTTCTCATAAACTCCAATCCCGTTTAGTTAAAGTGGAGTTGACAGTTCTTAAGATTCTATTTTGTCTCATCAACCAATCCCCCGTTATGTTAAATTGAAGTCTCTTAAACAGACCATAACATTGTGTAGCTATAATAAAAAGCTTTACATTAAGGGACAAAATGAGAAAGTTAAGTTAGATGTTCTCCAAAATAGAAAGTGTCATTACTTTTGGTATGGCAAAATTACGGACTAAATAGTATCACATAAACTAGAAACAGAAGTAGAATAACCAAATAGATCTCAAAAGAATATTGATTCAAAAAAAAAATTCATTATTAATTAGACAGGTCTAACCAGTTCCAGGTTTAGTACTAATCCCAGTCCTCAATATCCCATTCCATTGGAAAGAGCAAGTAAAATTACAAGGTTTACAAACTGGACTAATGAGTAGCACTGACAGTGTAGAGTTAATCAGATCCATGACTCATGAGTATTAATCATAGACAAGCGTGATGCATTTTTCTAAAGCACAAGAGCTGTCAAGGTAGAATTTTCTGTGTTAATACCATTGAGAACTCTAAGGTCAAGAAATCAAACATAAACCCTGCATCAAAAGTACTCCATACATATGTCCTGGTGCCATAAACATGAGTGCCAGGCATGCACGCCTATCTAAATTCCGAAAAGTGTAATCAGAGCCATTTCTTTCATGCTCGACACAAGAAGTGAGAAACTGTCCAATTCCTTCATTCAGAATCCCCCATAGGAGTAATTAGGATTGAACTGGTGTGTGATCTCAAATATTTGGTCCATCTTTCAATAACACCTCTCTCCTCAAAGGTCTCAAATCATCACTAGCTCCAAACCAAGAGGCCCGCGGTTCATCACCATATTCCAGTATGGGTATGCATCATTTGAGGTGATGTGAAAAAGCAAGTGATAGTGTAACTCACAAACACAACTCAGTGTAACAATACCACTTACACACAGCCCTCATCTTATCTCTAGGAATGGAGGAAACTAGAAAGCTCAACATTAGGCTTCACCAATTATGGTCAAGTAAATGAAATTTTGTTAGGATACATTTACTCTTCAAAAAGATGCTTTCTTTTTTCAAAGTTTTGGATAAATTCAAAACTTTCGATGCCTCAAAAGAGACCCTGGGTCAATTGGTCCTTAAAAAGATTAAATTATTTACAAAGCATTTCAATTCCAGATGGAGGGTCCACAACAAAACAAGTTTTCAAAACTTGCGGCCCTTAGCAGAGGCGAAGAGTAACATGTGGAATGGTCGCTTTCTAATTTATTTACATCAAAAGCGTGAACTTAACTGAGGAGGACAAAATAAACAGGGTATTACTAACTAGTACGTTGCTAAAAATTTAACTTTAATTGCAAGCATTGGCGACCCCCCCCCCCAAAAAAGAAGATGGCGATAATGGGTTACCATTGAGAACTTCGAGGTCGAGAGTGTCGAAAACATCAAAGCCAGCCAGGCAATCCGAAATAGTGATCGTAACTGGCCCGGACATAGATGTTGCGCGTGCCAGTGTGGGCGGAAGTTTTCATCTCGTGAGTTATTAGCAAGAGAGCCCTTCTTCATGCTCTTAGGTAAACCAAAGGAACTGGCCCAACAATCCCGTCTTCTAAAAACCCCAGGACGGCATATCAGGGGTCAATCTGTGAGTGGATGTCGACAATCCTTCCGTCTGCCGTAAAAACTTCCCGACGGACAGGAATTAAGTCATCGGAAGCAGTAGATTGACAGGGGTAGTTCGTTTCATTACCCATACGGAGACGATAAGCGGAATCGGACGACTGAAACAATTGGATTGAGGTTACTTGTGAAGAGTGATTAGGAGAAGTAGGAATACAGGAATTTTCATATCGCCGGAATATGAATGGAACAGGTCACCGGAATTTGAAAATTTTGAGAGGCTGCGCCGGAGAAGAAACAATGTTATTGAAGCAAAAGATGTTATTTTTCAGATTATAGGCGCACCAAGTTCTTCAGTGGAAGTACACACTGTGATTAGATATTTACAGATTAGTTGTCTTTGCGTGACAGAATTGAAACTTTCACCGGAATTAAGAGTTAATTCAATGATTTAAATGAATTAGTGTTCTATATTAATTTATCTTTAATAAATTATCTAACTAATCAGATAAATAAAGTAGTAATGTTATTATTATAAGAACATGAAAGAACTAAAAAATAAGTGAAGTACAGCGACACGTCGGATTCAATCTCTATTTTTATTCCTCGATTTTATTATAATTGACCTGCCGAGGGTTTTTTACACCTTTAAGAAAAGGGAGATAATAGACATAAATTAAATATAAATTATTTATTTTATTTTTATTAATATCATCAAAAATTTATAATTAAAATAATTACATATTTGATTAATTACTAATTCGCTACTAAACTAATTGAAAGGTATAAAAATGAAACAACACTCTAAAAAATAGTTTCAACTATGAACAATTAAGTCAATTTGTTGTAAAACTAAAATAAACTAACAATATAAAGCTAAAGACAAAGAAGAATATAGACAAGAGATATAGAAGTGATGAAAACATCCATTTTCTTATCTTCAAAGTATTCATAATTTGTCAGCTGCTACACATTTCTCCCTTAATGTTGGACACTTTAAACATCACCTCAAACCTCTTGGGGGATCCATCTTAGTGCTGGAGAAATAAAATCATATGGGCGCACATCACATTTTTTAGATGAAAAAAACCGTGAAACCCATTGGTTGAGAGAACCTGGTTGGCTTTGATGTGTTACATGTGAAAATAAAAATCATCTCATACCAAATTTTATTTAAGGATTTGTTCTCAATAATTAAATGATCTAGCTATAATTGGAGCCATTACAGTTTCCACTAAACCAACCAACATTACAAATGACTTTAAAGAAACACTACAGAAGGGCCTCATTTTGTATTATATCAGTTTAATTCAAACAAGACATTTTCTACTTGTTAAAAAAAAAAAGAGCTTTGTTTCCTTTCTATATAAATGCCAACAAATAGGATCTAGGCTAGAAAACCCACCGAATTTAAATAAATGCCAACAATAGCTCTAGGCAATAGTATATACAATTTTTTGCAATTCAAAAATAAATCCATGTTAAAATGCCACAACCGCTTTATTTCTGCACTGTAACTGTCCGGGGCTCATCAATTCATACTAAAAAAAAATAGGGATATATTTAGATTCTAGTGTTCCCAAAAGTGGACTGTCTTCCACGGTTGCAGTTAAAAATGGATAACAGGAAAAAAACAAAAAAAATAAGGACGCAGTAGTAAAGTCATATCCTTCTGTAATATTGCCTGTTTGTCAACAACAATTCAGGTGCATTGTCGAGCAAGAGCAAAGCAAGTATTTAGACAAATAAAAAACAATTTCTTTAGGAAGTTCAGTAGAAGACGTTTCAAAGTTACCTTACTCTTCCTCCTTTAAACCTATCAATCAACTTTGACAAGCTGCATAGGTTAAAGGTCCGCATTGCACTAACTCCTCTCCCCCCCAACGCTCCTCCCTCCATTAGCTTATTAATGAGTGAGATAAATGGACAGTCCAAAGAAAACATAGAAACATTTCAAAAAAAAAAAAAAGTTGATAATACAAGCATTTCAAATTAATAAGAATCAGAGCACATCTGCGCCCAACCACACCTGAAAGAAAATTCTTATGGTCAAATAGAGGGGAAAACACGATATCAAACTTCAATACCAAAATAGCTTTAAAGTAAGTAAAGCAAAAAATAGGTCACATTCCTAGTTGTACCTGCTTTTGATAGCATTCAGGGGCGGTTAAACTACCAATGCAGCTAAGCATTTGCAGCAGCTCTCTAACCTTCCAAGGGTTCATTGAAATTTTCATCATCTCGTGTTCCTTAGCACTCTCCACTACACAAACTTACAACTATTTGATAGTAAGAGTCTGCAATGTATAATCCAATGGGTCTTAGGCAAGCTCCCGAGCATAAGTGAAACTTTTCCTCGAAGAATTTCTTTATCAAATATCCTTCCTCCAATTGTCAGTGAAGTGGGAGATCAGAGCTGGACACATTAACCGGATGAGATGCAAAATTTCATCTCAGTAGGAAGAAAATCCCCGGGGACACCTTAGGCAAAAAAGCTCTCAAGGCTCTGAAAATAAAAAAACACTTCAAAACCAAGGTGCAGCCACGGGGGGTAAGGTAAATAAGAACAGGAGGGAAAAAAAAAGATAATCAATTAACATAACACCTGATTACTATCTTCACAAAGCGCCTTTATATGTTCAGATGAACTTGTGACCGTTGTTATAATTAGCAATGGAAATTGTTCTCCGAGTGAGACAAAAACAATAGACGACAGCAGATCTGGAACCAAATTTGGACAAGCTTAGGAAAAATAAGTCAAAAAAAATAGATGGATAGTAAAAGAGGAGAAGTCTCCAAAAGGAAGCAACCCATCTCAGAAGAAAAAAATAGCGGACCTTAAATGGAAAAGGAGGAGTCAGGAGTCAGATGCATTTGTGTTGTTGACACCTGGTCTTTTTTACTTTCACATAAATACTCAACTGCAGCTGAAAGAGCACCCAAACAAACAGTCCTTTCAGCCCTCTGTTGTTTCACCTTGATACAAGTAAAGCAGTTTTCTTAAAAACTAAACAACAGGTGACCAGGCCCACTATACATATAGCTGCTGTACTAAAACGTTATTCACTTTTACCTCCTATGTACATCTCCAGAACACGAGAGTGCAAAAGAATAAAATTTCAACATTTTGAATTGTTGTCCCGGTCTTCCTCTGTATGCTTTTCCAGTATCAATTATAATGCCAAATGATGGACCTGGCTTTCGTTTCCCTTCAACTATTGTCACGCTTTCCCTAGGGTGAATAATTATTGGATATGCAATCTGCTTAATTGAGTCTTGCTATACCCTACTGTTTAGAAAAAAGTAAATTGTCCTGGGGGGCGGGCATTTGTCTAAAGTTAACAAACGCAAACAAAGTATATCAAATTTACGTGACATGAAAGACAAAATGCAGGCATCAATTATAATTTAGGATATGCTTCTACTTTAGGCCCCAATAATCTGAATTGTTCAGTCGAGCATCTCTGATTGTTGAGCTCTTGTTGCTCAAGGCGGAAATAACTTCAACTGTAGCCCGTCCCCAGGCAAATCATCTGACAATTTGCGAAGACAGAGGATACGGTACAGGAAAAAGGTTTTGTTAAACTGAATTTAATGCAGGAAAAGTTGAAAGCTGGCGACCAGTCCAACAGTACATGACAGTCTAAGAAATCTTATTAACACATGTTTCCATGTCGAAAGGGAATTGTTGTTACCATCTCCCCAAAAAGCATCTTGTCTAAGCATCAAAAAGCAACCATGGTTTAACTTGATACACTTTCATTCAAATATAAAGCACAACAATACAGAGAAGCTTGATAAACAAGTTACTAGACATTCTTCTTACTTTATCAAAAAAAAAAAAAAGGGGGGGGGGGGGGGGGGGGGGGGGTGACCTACACATGAAATGCTCTTCTTCCCGACACTAGCTTGATTGAACTCAGTTGGGGAAATAATGAAGTACCAATGAGTCATGGTCAGTCTCCATCAAATTCCATTACTGTGAAGAACATGGACATAGTATGTCAAGGGACATTATTCCACTTAATCTCAGTGCTCATTTTTTGGAAAGGAGACGACAATAGAGAAACAATAAAAAGAAAAAAGAGAAAAAAGCAAACTAACTAAGCATATGTGCATTAGAAAAAAAAAACATAGTATAAAAGAGTGTTTTGAGTTCCCCCATATAGAAGGGCTTTGATTAAGAATTATATACAAGAAAAATGACAGATCGCTTCTTAGTACAAATGTGCACGATATTGGACAATACACCTACAATATTGGCCTAAATTTCATGAACAAGCATAACACATTTTCATTTGGAAAATGATGGAAGAATTATTTTATTCATAAGGAAATAGAATGAACAAAAAAGACTTCCCCCCTTATAGCAATTAACAACAAAATATGCATGCAGGAAGACCACTTGCAGTATCTCTGTCATGAAGAATGATTGGTTACCCTATCTATAACATGAAGTCCCTTTATGCATAGATGAATTGGCTGGAGTTATAGAAAAAACCAATCTTATATTTGCCGGTTTTCTACTTTTTGGTTATTTACTTCTATATTTATTAGCACTTTTTTTTTAGACCTAACATGAATAAAAAATTTACTGCATACCAAAAAAATCGAATCTTAATCTTTAGTTAGAGACAATAATTAGGCTATATTGAGTCGTCCAAAACCACGACATATGCTCCACATGTGTAAAGAACAATTCTGGATCAAAATCTTTTGTTTATGTTTTCTTTGTCTCGAAGAAAAAGTAAATGATAAACTTTTCGGAGGCAAATATTCATTTCAACCTTTTTATGGTTGTCCTACACCAATGGTTTGGCCGTTTAGTAGTCAGTAAAGTGACAAGGAAAGTCAAAGAGATCTTGGTTTAAAATTTCATTGGAGGGGGAAAAAAATAAGTAGTTGGTTTCTTCTCATTTGCTAAGCCTTTGGAGTATTAACTCGTTACCTGGCTGTTGGGTCGGAGGTCCGGATACCCAATCGAATGTCCGAGGTGCGTATGAGATGGCTCCACATACCATGGCTATAAATTAAAAAAAAAACCAAGCCCGCCTACATAAAAAGATGCAAAGTTCTTCCTAGTCCTCCTTTTCCCTACTATTCAATAGTTTAGGTCACATCAATTGCCTAGACCTATCTACTTATACTGCAGTTAATTGCAGACGGCAATTGGTTGCTTGATGAGGAAAAAATTACCACCGGGGGACTAAAAAAATGATAAGAACAATGAGTGAGGAACAAGGAAATTAGCGAACAGAAGTCTCATGATCAGGAGGACAATCAAAACCAATCATTAGGGATGTATTTGTTGTAATCTCTCCATGCACCATATAGGTAAACCAAGATCATTCTCGAGCAGCACAATTTGAACCGATCCTGCTCATCACGAGAAGTAATTTCTACACAACCAATTGAAAGACAGGATCCAGTGCCAGTTCACAAAATTCGGATACTAGCATAGGTTACTCAAACCAAGGTTAGAGGGTTTGTGAAGAGAACTACTATTTATTTGAGACTGCAAATTCGCGAAGTTTCATTCACAGTATAATAAACTCTAACAAGTGTCTGGCAACAAGGATTTGTACTAGTCAAAAGGAAAACCACATCAAAGAAAAAAGAATTTGTTTCTCGCAGGATATAGAAGAGCTATAGGAGTGAGGAACAGATAAAAGAGAAGTCGCACACAATTTAAAGTGAATTCTAACTGTATGACCCAATTCTACTTATCAACAAAGGCAATTAGGAACATACTGATTATTAATCTTCATATATTTTAGGAAAAAATAAAATAATACCATCAACTCCCTAAAGCACAGTGGAGTTCCCCCACAAAAAATCGCCAACTCAAAATCAGGAAAAATGAAAAACTAGAAAATACATCGCAAAAAGGAAGAATGAGTAGGAGACAAAACCTGAACAAATGTTAGGTATCCTCATCCAGCAAGATAAAACTCACTCCTACTGGAAATCGCACCACAAATATGTGTCCATCCGCAGTGAGATTCATCACTTCTACCTAGAAGATACAGAAAGAAACGTGAAATAAAAGCTTCTGATGCATTTATTTAGTTTTTCGGAATTTCACGCGATAAAGAGTAAGAAATCATTAGATTTACAAGATAGTTGATCCGGAATATAATTAAAACCTACACTCAAGTCACAGGGATCTCCTCAAGAGTCCAATAGTGAGGAAAATGAAATATTAGATTTACAAGATAGTGATCCGGAAATAAACATTACACTCAAGTCACAGGGATCTCCTCACAGATTCCAATAGTGATGATTTTTGTATGGAACTACAGCCTCGTTAGACCACCCAATATCATGTTGTTAGCACAGGTACTCCGGAATCCAGTTGAAGGAATGGTGTAATCTGGGAGTAAAAGAATGATAAGTCGAAACCCATATTACACACTTGAACCTAAATGTGTTAAATGAAATTAATTTGAGAGAGAAACCTGTCTGAAAAATTGTTTCTTTTCTCTACCAAACAAAAGCTAACCACTAATAAAAAAATATAAGCTTTAGCTATCTCCTAAACAGATTCCAATAGTGATGATGGTTGGAACTACAGCATCAGTTAGACACCAAACTCTCATGTAAGATAGAAAGGGTACTCGAATCCAGTTGAAGAATCTGTCGTCTGGGAGTAAAAGAAGATAAGTGAACCATATTATACTACTAACCTTAAAGTGTTAATGAAAATCAATTGAGTTTAAAACAGATTACCTTCTAATGAAACTTGTCTTCTCTAAACAAAAGTTCAAACAAAAAAAAAAGAAAGAAAAATACATAGCTTTGAAGATATCGCAGATTAGTGCACGGAGAAGTTATAACGAGCAGGCAGCAGCAAGAGGGAACAGTAATGAGCTATTTGAAAAAGGAATCTCCAGACGTTACAACTTGCACATCCTTTGTCATGATTGCTGCACGGCATATAGACCAATAATTTAACTTGACTCCCCCTCCCAAACATATGTGAGTTTAGCTGAAGGAAGTCATGTTTCTTGTTTTGGTTGAATAGGGTAAGTGTCCGAACATCTGATTTTCCATTTGCCAAACAATCTTCTCCAGTAGAGAATTGTTTTCAACGTCAACATAATCAAAATTGATTCTCCAAAAGCACTAACACTATCTTTACCATCCAAAAAGCAAGGGGTGGTAAGTGCTTTTCCAAAAAAACTGGTTTGCCTGCAAAAAAACAATCTAAAAAAAAAGTAGATAAAAGAGGCTTTAAATAGATTCAGTATACTGGCAGAGTATCGCCACAGGATGCTGCCATGCTCTATTGTCAGGTACACTTACAGTAGGAAGAAGAATAAAGATAAATGAAGCAGGTGAAATTTAACTGATCTCAGAAAAATGCTTAGAAAGAGGACACATGTGAAGTCCAGGAACTACAAAATATAAAATTTGTAAACATGTTGACAAGGAGAGTAATAGGCAATTGGAACGAACAGCTGAAATAATTTGCAATCAATACTCACAGTTCCTTCAAGCATCTTCAGCAGGCGCCTGTGGAAGACATCATTGGAAGCATCTATGCCAATGTTTAGGAGCTCAACCTAGAAGATACTGAGTGAGAATGATGTACTTTAACAATCAAATTATCCCAAATTCATAAAGTAGATAATTTTTTTTAAACCTTTTTGGTTATTTATCAATTTCATCTATGTAGACACCCTTTGACGAACGCTTCTACATTAAAGTAGCAGCCTGTAGGACAAACAGGACACCAAAATTTATTTCATGATAATTATGCATGCTGATAGGCAAAAGCAAAACCAGAGATTACAGAAGAGGAAACCATGTAGTCTGCTTGACAAGAAATAGGAAAAGTAAATCTGCTTCTCCAAGGAAACTATTCAATGCAACCTTTATCAAAAAGAAACTATCCAAATGCCATAATCACAGCAGAAACCCACAAATGGGGCAACCATTCAACCAGGTTTATCGTTACCGACTTCACAACAATGTCTATAACGATAGTCTCTTGTACTAATCAGATTAAAAAATGAAAATGAAAAATTGATTCTTGCAACAAAATGTGAAATCATTGGACTACTTTTGGAAATCATGACCCTCTATTATCATTCAACGTTCATTCTAACTAATCCTCCAAATTTTACTGTGCACACAACCAAGCAAATTTAACCTCTCTAGGAAAAAGCTAAGCTCTGCAGGCAGTATTAAGAGAATTGAAATTAGTGATACATTTGAGCTACTCAAATTTTGATTTGGTACGTGGGCTCTTCCCCCCCCCAAACTCCCCCCAACCCATTGCAAACCACTGGACCCCAACTACCAGCTAGTTCATTGTTAAACTATTCAAATTTATCAATCACCTCTGACATTTCTTCAAATTAAAAAACCAGATATGTTTGATTGAGTTATAGGGGCCAGGTTTTAAATGTATTTCCTACTACGTGATTAACCTTATATTGCAGCTGCAGTACTCTCCACGCAAAACACATTTTCAGTTTTTTTGCCAGTAGAAAAGTTAGAATTACAAGCTGCTTCCATATATTCCAATTACAACTCATATTTACTCTAGTAGGTTATACCTTTCTGAATGGTCATCAAATGAAAGTGGAAACACAAAATGCTAGAAAAGACCACCAGGCAAGTAATTTTAGGCAACCAGCTAGCGCACATCTACCATGTCAGTAATAAACATTGCAAAATGTGATGCCAGAAAGAAGAAGCAAGTAGAGATCTGTTTGCCACAGACATGTAAAACTGAAAATTGAAAATCACAAAACATAATCAGAAGAAACAGGGAAAAAACCAAGGAAAAGCCTTAAAAAACTGAACAAGAGAAGCCATCAAGATTTTTAACACAGAGAATGGACTGCACCAATGGTATATCAGAAATACTGGCGACAGGGAAGTACATTGAAAAGATTGCACCAAGCGTAAAAAGAAGTTATATAATGATAGTATCAATATTAAGAACATAGTTGAACTTTGTGGGGCTTGCGTCTATATTTTGCGATATGTGGAACCAGAAAAACTGATATTATTTTACTCATGTTCAATCTTGATAGTGAAATCACACAATATACAAGAATCACCTTTTTTAAAAAAAACTGAAGTACCATTTTGAACTCCAAAATAACAACTCCGCTATGAAGTACCGTTTAATGAAATGCGCTCAAAACTAAGCAGCGCGGACATGAATAGAATAAAAAAAAAATCACAAATGCTATTAAAAGCATCATGCATTACATCTCATTTTGGATATACATATCCCACATCCTCGCCAACATAAACGGCCTACAGTTATAAGGACGGATTAAATGCTCATTATTTCAACCATTTTAAAATAGACTAATAAAAAGGTATAAAAAGGTTAAAATAAAAAAAATTTTGTTTCACCATCCTTGGAGAAGCAGAAGACAGCTTTAGTCAAAGATGTCCAACACTCAATATGAAAACAATATAGTTTGAAAAGGCATAGGCCAAACACAGCTCAAACGTTGGCAAGCTCAGACCAAACAAAAAAAAATTCAACGACTTGCCACAACCAGGGACTAATATCTTCTGGCAACAAAAAAGGTTATTTGACAGTTTTCTGATCAATGACTTAATAAGATGTGTGTCCAGCAATCGACAAGTAGACAAATTTTATAGTTATCAGACCAAACGTTAAGCATTTTTGTGATACTTCTATCATAATAAGTAGTCCAGAACATTAGCATCTCTCCCTTTCTACCTCTTCGAGACATATTTGAGTGAAAAAGATACCAAACTTAGGGCCATGTAATTATTGGGTCGTGATTTTTTTAAATAAATTAAGGGCAATTGTGTGCCCGAATATAGGAAACATGATGAGTCAACAAAAGGAAATGGAAATAAGGGGGAAAGGGGCTATTTTTCAGGGGTTACCAAGCCAAACGATTCATTTTTCAAACATTTCTTTAGAGGATTATTACATTTGCTTAAATTTCTTCACCCCGTCCATTTACAAACTATTGATTTTCAACGCAGTGAAGAGAGGTGATGAGAAATAATAGAAATGTATACTGATCAAAACAAAAAAAAATAAAACTTATGACCGTTGTTCCTGGTTTTCTTAGGGTTTATAAAATTGTTAAACTCAAAAGTCTTCCCTATTCTCAAACACAGTTGCAGAGTTGTTTTTTACAGAGAAAAGGAATTGATAATTGCAACAGATAGGTTTCGATATGTGAAGAAAAAAGGATTAATAATGTGAACACCTTTTATTCCATTGTAAAGTGCGTTACACCTTAGGCCAGCCATAATCGATCTTCTGAAATACTAGAAGTGAAATTTCATCCCTGAATACCTCAAAAAACTAATGTATATTGAAAAGGCCTCTCAAAGCTGCAAAGCCCCTCTAGTACTCCATACTATAACCATATGAGATCAAATGAAGAGAGAATCATCAAGATTATTTGAGAAAAAGAAACAAGAGAACATTGTAGACGAAAACACAGAATGTATCTTTAGTAACATTACGGAACAAAAAATGACGAAGGAGATGGAGAAGGGTTTCCAGTTCTATTGGTACAAAATCACATATAGAAAAATGTAAATTCTTGAACTAATAAACCAACTAAAGAAAACAAAGATCAATTACATTGTACAATTTTCAGTCAAGAAAGATTTTCCAAGAAAACTGAATCACAGTATGAATCCCCATAAAAAAAAAAGAAAGAAGAAGATATAATAGCATACTTTAATTCGAATTGAACAAACAGTGATTATCAATCTTTCATATATTTTAGGAAAAAATGAACAATACCATCCAAAATTCCAATTTTATACACAGCAGGCATTCAACTTTGGTATATTTTAAAAGAAAAAATAAAAAACAATAAATACCCCAGAATCTATTTGATCTTAACCACAGTATTCACCATAATAAAATTCACAAACAATTACAACCCTTCTTCTAAAATAGAGTGACAAAAACAATAGGTACCATACTTCTTCGCTTAAAGGACGACCACATTATGGAATCTTGATAAAAAAATCACTAAAACATGTGTAAATTCTTGAACATAGTTAATCACTTCGGCAAAAGAATATCAATTACACCTTGAATGTCAATCAAGTAAACCAATCAGGAAGTCCAATTTTCCAACATCAAAACCCTAAAAAAACCTAAGAGGCAACAAACTTTCCTAAGAATCCAAGAATAACTTATGAAAATCACAATGCGAAAATCATCGAGGAGAGAAAGCTTACTTTAATGGCAGAGAGAGATTATTCTTACTTTGCATTATGGGGAGGGAATGGGGGATGTCGGCTATTTCTAAATATTTGAGATTGTAAAGCGGTGGAATTACGATACCTTAAGTTTTATTACATACTTTTTTTACATTATGACCTAATTCAATTTATAAACCAAAGAAAAAAAAAAAGAAATATAGGTAATTAATCATAGCATTTAAAAATTTGTTTTAACTACCCGTTTATTGAAAATTGAAGTTGTTAATTATTTACTGTATAATTTTGTTTACCTAAAATGCCAAAATTACTGTACAAAATCTCATTAAATTAATATCAGTGAATTGATTAATTTCTCTGAAATAATCGTCTTTTTGTAAAGTCTCAACTTGGGACCAGTAGTAGAAAATAAATCACTCATTTTAATAAGTAATATATTTTTAAAAAACTCTTTATAATATATATTTCTATTAATATTATAAATAATTAATATTTCTAAAAAAATACAATATATCGATGATAATATAGTGGATACTGTAATTCTATGATATCTTTTTTTTTTTGGTTAAAAATTAAATTAGTTGAAACTTCATCTTTTAACTTTCTTTATTGCATTAAATTAAAAGTTTCTCGTGTTGTCATGACTGGAAAAAAATGAGAAGTTTTACATGTGGAAAAAAATTTATTTTCTACTCATATGATATTTTAAGTATTTGATATTTATTCATGTGTTTTGTGGACACTTTTTCATTAAAAATTCGTATTTTGTATGTTTCACAAAAGTTTCATATGTTACTTATGTAGTTTATTTTCATTTTATCATACATGTAATATTTTTAATAACGAGTTACTCGGATAGTATCGATATAAGAAATAAAAAACATTATGTATAATAAATTTATTTAGGGAACAATAATTGAAATTTTGCATTTTTTTACATGAATCAAGTTAACAAAATTAAAACTCAATTACAATGATTATTTTCTGTATGACTGATTGTAAAATGGATTCGAGTGGTTATAATTGTACAAAGATATCCTGATATTATAGATTTATTTTTTAAAGGACATTTATAAATTTGATCTGTATATTTAGTTAAATACAGTAACTTTAATTTAATCAAAGAAAATCTCACATGTTATTGCCCTTATATTAATTTAGTAAGGTTTTGGAGAACTATGATCTTTTATTGTTGTAATATATAAGTACTACATAGTAATTATAATAAATATTATAAACCATATATAAAAATCATCAATAAAAATTTGTAATATTTATTTTCTTAATATAATATGAGATCTAGAAAATATATTATTGACATTTATATTATTCCATACCCGCTTAATATTTTTCTTTTTTTTAAGTTGTGTCACTTTAAATATATAATTTAAAAATTATGTTATATTTCACTATGAATTTGTACAGAATTTAAATGATAATTCAAGCCATCTAAAAAGAAAAATTTTTATGGTAGAAAAAATTATTGTGTTTGTTGATTGTGATTGCGGCATGGCTATTGTAATTGTTAAATTTTTTAATCGGTTATTTGTATTTGCTGTCGCATATATTCATGAAAATAAATGTTGATTTCTTTTATTATTATTCGGAAGCTCCAATTGTAACGATAGAAATGATGCTAGTTAAAATCTATATATGAAGATCTTTTAGCTAACATAAAAACAAAGGGATTAAAAATATTATTTAAACTCTACAGGGATTATTTATGTTTACGAGAGCAAGAGAGCAATATAATAATTTAAAATTTTAAAAATAAATATATATAAAATTTTATATGGTAGTTATTTGGAAAAAATAAGAAGAAATTATATCATGAAACGCAAAAAAAGTATAATATAACACAACCATATAATGTTATTTGTTTTTTAAAAAAGGATATTTCGTATGAAATATTATAAACACGGTAACTAACTTGTTCCTTGTAGTATATTTGTAAAATACTAACAAAATGATATTTTCTTTGAGAATCCTAATTGTAGACAAGGGATCAAAGAACTATCTATAAAACATGACGCAAAGACAAGTTGAAATGATATTTTGGTATAATTGTTCTCCTTGATTGAAGTCTAAAAATTGGAATTAATTTATATTTTATTGTTGCACTTATTAAGTGGGCATGTTTTGTTTAAAATCATTAAATTTATTTATTTGATATGAATTGCCAAAAATTCATTTTGTTTGAATTAGTTTTTGACTATAGTAGCTTAGGATATTAGCCTTATCCATGGATTATTACACTTTATGAAATATTACCGACACATCACTATTCTACAAAACTACTTCTTTTACTTAGCGAAACTTATTAATGTGTTAGGATTTTTTTTAATAAAAATTATTCATTTATTTGATATCTTAAAAATACACTGCTCTTCGTCTTAAAAAAAAAAGGTAATTATTTCTTGATAAAGTGGTTATTTTGGATATATAGATATGCATTTACCTAACGACATTCATGCAAATTTGATGCCAGCAATTCAAAAATATTATTTATGTTAAAAGTTTATTCGAAAATCCTATGCATATATTGTTAATGTCCTTGTTATGATTATTGTTATGTATAATAGACCAATTTGAAATTCGAATTGCGAGTCTTCTTGTCCCATAGTCATTAGGATTGTATGAGTGGATAATTGGATGAGTCGAATTAAAATATGGGCGGTTTCAAAACTCAATCCGATCTACCCACATGTTATTTGGGCCCAAATGGATTGGTTAAAAGGGTTAGTAATAGCTCATAATCTTTTCCACTCAAATTTTGCAAAAGTTTTCGTTTATTTTATAAGTTTTTAGTACCTAATTAATTTTTCTTTATTATCAACTATATATAGCATACAGGAAATAAAATAAAAAAATGTTTTTAACAATATTTTGATAAGATTTTCAAAAAATCTATTCGAATTACATATCAATTAATTTTCAATGGAATGAAATAAATGTTTGTTTTTTAGAAAAAAAAGTCTACGCCTTCAGTTAGCGGCTGTATATGATTGTTTAACGCTATGAGATAATATGACTTTATTTATCTAAATAATTCTTCACCCCTTTAAATTGACATGATTAATTCATCAACAGGCGCTGTAACATTCTTAACGACTGTGTTAACCACCATAAATTTGGGGTTAAGGAGTGTGGGTTTGCCAATTTGGATGGGTCATTCCAATTTATAATTATGATCCTTATTATTAGTTATTTAAAACATTTTTTTTAAGTATTAAGAAAAATATTAAATTACCATTTAAAATGGCAAAAAAATAAAATTGCAAGATATAAATTTATTGCTGGTATCACATATAAGACATGTTTTACAATGCTAACAAGGTTAAAAAAACTTAATCCATGACCAATTTATGTTGTTCAGAACATTCAAAAATCCGTTACAAGTTATGAGTTCAACTTAAATTTTTAAAAACTTATTCCAATTGAAGCATAATTTAAACTTCAGAAATCATAAAATTATTAACGGACAAAAACGAAATAAATAAAACTCATTTTTTTGCGATTGAGAATGAAAGGCCCAAGTTTGGGTGGACAAAAGAATGGCGGACCCAGTATTTAGAAGTGCGGAGGCAAGACGCATGGCGGAATGATGTGACGAAGGTCGGTAACTCTTGTAAAAGAACCAAACACTATCACTATCTAACCCACCATTTTTTAGATTTTTGGGGATATAAAAAATCCACATTATGAAATATGAAAATAAATTAAAAAAACCCCCTCTAAAACTCTACTAGCTTCCTTCCTGTAAAAAATCATTTTACTTTTTTTATTACCACTTAGAATAGGGAAAAACGACAAAAATAGCAACCTAAAACTTAGTGCGATTCTAACATGTTATCACTAAAATATTCCATTTAGAAAAAAAAGGGAAAAGGTGGAAAAGGTTTTAACTTAAAGCTTTTTTCACAATACAAACGGGTGGGGTAGCCAGCTTTTACGCAAAATCAGTCTTACTTGTTTTGGGATCTGTTAAGTTTTATCCATTAGCTTTCAATTACAGTATATTTTAGTAAACATGTTAGGGAAACCCACTATTAATCGGTGAGACGTAACGTTATAATATTGTTAAAAGACAGTTAAAATTATTTAAATCTATCAAAAAAGAAGTTTATTTTTAAACGTTTTTTGAGTCAATGCCAAACTTCTCCAAGGCGCAGCTACCCGATGTGTAATCGATAATTAGCAAAATCATCTATGATATTTACAGTAATAATCATTAGAAGTATTAGAATAATAATTTTTCACTCTACTCTAAGTTGTCTTTGATAAAAATAGAATATTGCCAGAGATAAAAGTGTCGTTTTAAATTTATGGAACACAATTTAATGCACGTCCTTCGGGCCATTCGCCAGGACCATCATATCTTCCCACTCTTCAAATTGCATAATCTATCCCTCAACCTAATCAATTACATTCTCCACTTGTATCTTCTTTTATCACGTGGCGCTACTCGGAACATGTGTTAATAAGATGGTTTCAAATAATCGATTAAATATGTGGAAATATATAAATATAAGATGTTCATAAATAATGAATGCATAATCGTTATTACATATGATCCTTTTTAGACCGTAAAGTTGATTATTAATGCATCTTATTACTCATAGGAGCTGAATATTTTTTTGATTCCTAATGTTTAGGAAACCACCTGACTACACCAACCAATAATGTATGACCCTTAGGAATTAAACCAATGACAGCAATCCCAATATATAAATTACACTATTTCTTTTTAATTAATCACCAGTTACAAAACCAAATTATAGCTTTGTTAACCTATTCTCAGTATTATATATACTGCTCTCCAGCTCTAATTGTACAAAGATATCTCAAAACGGCCCCCACCTGTGCCTAAAACCCACCGGAACCTCCATTACAAACCAAAATACATTGATTCAATATTTGTAGCCATTTTTTCAAAAAAAAATGTCAAAATCAAGAAACCTCTGTTTTCTTCTTTCTCTTTTCTTTTTTTTACTTCATAAGTTCAATCAATTCCCTCATTCTTCCAGACATACTTGGCTCTGTCAAGCTTTTACACAGCCGCCAATTCAAACCTTCCTCTATTCCTTAGATTCTTGTTGAGGTTTTGGAATTTCACTACAGACCCTTGCTCTGTTTTCCTCGTGTTACCATTTCACTTGTGGGCCTTTCGTGTAGCTATGGAAACGAGGTAAAGAAAAATTAGGCGTGATCCTGCTGGTTACACAGGGAACTCTTTCTCCGTTAGTTGGCTAAACTCACTCAACTTTATCTGCTCTTCAGAACAACAATTTCTATGGTCCAATTCCCTTCTTCTCTGTATTCTTACCCAAATCTCAAGAACCTGGTTTCTTCGACTCAATTTCAGTTTTCCGGGGTCAGTCCCCAACCTTCGTTACTATTTAAAATACTCTGCTTTCCTTGATCTTTCTCATAATTTGATTCTGGGTTACAAATTTCGATGAAATGAATTAAAAGCTTGAGAAAGACTTGATCTTAGTTACAATAAGCTAAGGGGTCCCCCAACCAAATTTAAACCCCAAATCTACTAGAACTTGCAGCGAAGTGCTAATTCGTTATATGAGGACTCTATTTGAAATCGTCGTTTTATGGTTTAAATGCAACGGAAGTTGGTGGGAGCTTAGTGGAAAATTCGTTATTTGGAACTATTGAAACTTGGGTCTTCAGTTACCTTCGGTTGCAACAAATAGACATGGCGAACAAAGCTTACACTCTCAAGATCTCAAATGTTGGTAATTTGAAAAAGCGGACCTTTGTCGCGTCCGATTTGGGGTTTCAACAAAATCGAAGGATAGGATATTTACCGGTCAAGTTCGCGATTTCCCTCGATTGTCGTCGTAGACATTTGAGGTATAAACAAGTTCCGGGGGCCGATTCCGTTTGCAGTAAGCAAAAAGACGACGTTGAAAAGGTTGTATCTTGAGGTATTCTTGAAAGGATCACCGCCGCGGGATTTTCGGCGGAAACTTCAGTTACCGGAGTGTAGGAGATAAATTGTTTACCAAAAAATGTCCAGATTTTCTTCGCACTTTGCTTGAAATACAGAAATCTACGTCGAAGTTGTCAGCAAGACTTATGGGGGAAACCAAAAGTCTTAGTTGTGTCAGTCAATGTTCTAGATTTTTTTTTTCATTTTATTGTATTTGAGGAGTATTTATTATATTAATTATTTTAGATAAGAATAACCCAATATTAATATTTGCTCATCTGAATTATGCTATGTAAAGAGTATAGTGTATATTCATACTAGAAAATTATTGATATCTTATTATAATAATATCAATCTATTTGTGAAACTATGTGAAGTTATTTTGAATAGTTATTAGTTGTAGTTGGGTTTTAAAGATAGGGACTTGCTGTAAAAAATAATGTAAAAAATTAGATTGTTAATTAATCAGATTAAATAAACTCGATTTTTGTTTTAAGACTTGAATAATTTTCTTTTTTTTGAAAATAGATTAAGAACTTAATTTTCATAGAATTTTAGAGCAGGGTCTAGACTGTCTTTAAGCTTAGACCCAAAGCCTAAATTAACATTTATTAAGTGATAAAACTAGTAAACTATTATTATTATTATTATTTCTAGGACATTGTGGAGAGCATGAACCAAAATTATCTTCTTTTTTTTTGCTTAATGCAATTAAACTTTATTATTCAACTTTAAAAAGGTTATCATTTGGCTCACTTCCCCCAACAATATTAATACTTTCCCCACAAAAGTTAAAACGTTCTCCTCAACTTTCAAAATACACTTCCGTATAAAAAATTAAAAATAATTTTCAAACTTTAACCCTAATACTAATCCCTATGGCCAAATCAAAGCACTCTACATGAATTCTCCTACAGAACCATATTTCTTTCAATTATAAATTACTGTACAAAACTAAAATATAATTCTTTATTCGTGTTTAAAATGATTAATCATTTTTGCAAACCAAATATATTTTATTATTCGATAAACACGATTTAGACGGAAAGGAGTATATTATATGCCACATCTAAGTCAATGTAAGCTGCTAGTTTTGGTTTTTAAATAGGTTACTAATAACGAATAAACATTACTTCATTTCATTTGTTCATTTTGTCGAAAATACATAAAGTTATTTAATTGGTTGGACCGGAATATTCTCTTAGCTGAGAACAGAAAGGGGTATCTATGTTAGGTCATTAATTCCAGCTGCGAGTTCGAAACCAAAAATATTAGTCTAATTAAAGCCGTTTTGTCATGTTTATAAACCCAATTAGATCGTAATCAACAAAAATCCATTAAGAAATGTGTGTCAATATTTTATAGACAGGTGGACTGGAAAACGGTATAAAGGGTTCGTCATAATTAGTGATTATTATACTAAAAATATTTCTCATATTTGTGTTCATTTTACTACATCAAGGAAAATATAATTTTTTTTATATTACACATGCGATGAATCTATTTTTTTTAAACTGATCAAATTTGTTTGTTTCCCAAGAAGTTGTTAAGGGGTGAATTAGTAAAAATTGTTTGTTTATTTTTATTTTCATTAAGCATTTCATAATTTTTTTTAAAAAAAAATGATAAATAATATGAAATTGATGGCGTATATATTAGGGATAATGCACAAGTACCCTCAACTTCATGCCCAAAAATCTCAGAGGACAACTTATACTATACAAATGTTCCTCTTACCCCTGAAACTTATGTTATTAATAATATCAAACCCTTTTGACTTAAGTTATGGCACTATCTTGTGGGCCAACAATTGGTGACTTTTTCTTTCAAACTTAGTGCCTACGTAGACCTAAACGGGGGTAGGGATAGGAGTAACTAGGAACATAATCACAAATAAGTTCAGGGGGGTAATGGTAAATGGACCTAGTATAGTATAAGGTGTCTCTGAAATTTCAGGGACATAGATTGAGGGGTAACTTGTTGCCATTTTCCCTATATATTATCTAAAAAAACTATTCTTTTTGTCCCATCTTTCTAAAAATATTGGTCTGAAAAATTACGTGATCGCTTCCTAAATATCTAAATCAAGAGAAATTTGTTGCTCTTTTTCTCACACATTTTACAGACCTACCAAGTAATATCATCATCATGCTTAATGTTCCCATAATTTCTATTTGAAAGCTTGAAAAAAAATTAAGTTACTAGAATTTTTATTTTTCAAAAAGTTCATCAAATGCGTAATTAATCTTTGTCTCATGCTCGCGCTCATTCTTGAGTACCTATAACTTTGTATGCCCTACCTATGTCATTTTAAATTATTTTGATATTTATCGTGTGGATAAAGGTTAGTTAGTCAAATTGATCATTTAATTTGCGATTTCTAAAGAATCATGTAAAATGGAAATGACCAATTATAATTATTATGGGATGGAGGACAAGTATTGAGTGTTTGGGCAGATGAGAGTTTTTGCCTAAATAATTTTTGAAGTATGACTTATTCTTAAATTACATCATTGAGTGTGTTATAAAAGTGGGAAAAAACAACATCCTTGCACGATCATCAAGTGTGCAAGATGTCATCATTTCTCTAATTAATTTTTTGAGATTAAGTGTAAAAGACAACTAAACATTCACTTTTTTTGAAGTTGCATACCTAAACGGGCTAAAACTATTAAAAGAATGTGATGTTCGTAATTTAAAAATAGGCCAGTGAATTATACAATTAAGTGAAAATAAGGCCAGGCGCGAATTATATAATTGCGGGCAGTATACAATGCAGGGAAAATTAGGGCCACGTGAATTAATACAAATTGCATGCGAAAATATGCCAGCGAATTAACAATTTAGTCAGTGAATCATAAACAATTGTATATGTATAGTGAGGCCAGCAGAAGTTACAGTATATCTGTATTAGCGGAAAGTATACAGTTAAATGTTTGCTTAAGAGCCGCAACTATGCAAACGTTGCTTAACAGACATATGAATTTGTTGTTTGTGTATATGAAAGTTGCCCTAAAAATATTTTACTAGATGAAAATTAAATAATAAAATAGTCATATTAATTAAAAAAAAGTGAAGAAAAATTTACATTACATATAAAAAAATTAAAATTATTTTTCTTACCCGACTCCTCACCGTTCACCCCCCCCCCCCCACACAAACACTGCGACAAAACCCCATCCCTTTTTTTTACGAAACAGTGCTTTCATTTATAAAAGATTTTTAAAAAAGTTATACTGCATTCCTGCCCGCCAGCCCCTGAAAAAAAATAAATAAAACCACCCCATTATCCCCACCCCCACCCCCACCCCAACCCCCACCCCCAAAATCATAGGGAAAAATTGATATTATTTTATTTTTAAAAAATAAATCCACCCCACCTATTTATCCTCCGCTCCTAATTTTTTTATTTTTTTTTGATGTGTTTTCATTTTGTGTTAGATATACACGTACATATATTTTTTTTTAAAATAATTTCACTAGTGTACAAAATACAACATAATAAAACTAAAAAAAATTTAAAAAGTCTTGTGGCTGGAAAGTTTAAAATATTTTCAATGTGTATATTTAAACACTAAAAAAAATATTGAGGAGTGTGAGGTTTCATCCTAAAACTATCACGTTTTAGTTTGAAAAAAACATTCAGTGACCGGTGGGTAATGCATGCATGCTGTGTGCACTCGCTCTTTTATTGTAAAAAGGACCTTGATGACACATGAAGGGCCACATAGATAAAAGAGGGGAGACCGAAAGAAAAAGAAAGTAAGGGGAAAGAGGAAGATGAAGGACAAAAGGAAAGAGGAAAAAAGGGGAGGGATTGCACAGAGGAAAAAAGAAAGGAGGGGGAGGACCCCAAGCCGCACCGGCGGCCATCGGGACCCCCACCCCCCCCCCCGGCCCCCCCCGCGCGCCGACAACCCCAGCCGGGGGAATAAAAAGGAGAGAGAAGAGGGGGAAAAAAAGGCAGACGGCAGCCGCCCCTTCTCACTCCCAAAAAAAAACCACCAGTCATCCCCCCAACCCCACCCCCACCAAACACCAACATAGAAAGTGATATATTTTATTTTTAAAAAATAAAAAACGTACCCATCTCATTTAGTTCTCCGCTTCTAATTTTTTATTTTTTTTAACGTTTTTCTCATTTGTGTTAGTTAACCATGCATATATTTTTTAGAAAAAAAAAGTCTCCACTAGTTACCGCATGCAACATTTAACATAAATAAACTAAAAAAAATTCTAAAAAGTCTTGTGGCGGCAAGTAAAAATATTTTCAAATAGTTATAATCTAAACACTGGAAAAAAAAAATAAATTTGAAAAAGCAGAGGGTTAAGTGAGTTGGTAGAATTATTGTTTTAAGAAAATAAAACAATATCTAAATTAGTATTTGAGGCTGGGGAGGAGATGAAGTAAAAAAAATTGAAAACTTTTATTAAAGAAATTTAAAACAAAAATAAAAAAACTTTGAAAATGGTGGGGGTTGGGGTTAGGGGGTGAGAGGAGTGATGGCGTTGGGGATAAGAAAAATTATTTACATTATGTTATATAGAAAATATATTTTTTATAATAGTTTTTAAAAAAATTAATTTTAATAATCTAATAATTTATATTTTTTTTATCAAGATTAAATTTGTGTCTATGTGGAGTATCATGTGAAAAATTCTTTAAAATAAAAGGAGAGAGTGTTCAATAGATCATGATGAGCGTGGTTTATAAGAGAGAGAGATGCGTTTCTCAAACTAACAGTGATACTTTATATGAATTCAAACTTCAATAGGTTAGGTATGAAACTAAAAAAAAAAGGTTATAGGTTTAGGTGTGATTTTGAATTTATCTTTTTTTAAAAAAAGAAAACTCCGCCACAACAAAACAAAATAAAAAAAAAAAAAAAACATTCAATAAAGTAATTTGGTTATTTTTATAAGTATACGCTTACAGAATTTCACTTAAATTTTCAACTAATTATACATTGTATAATGATGGTTTAACATTGTTATATAAATGCATATTGTACTAATATTTTATTGAAAAAACTCTCTAAAATTAGTTGAGATTAATATTTTAAAATAATTTCATTAACATAATTTTTTCTAAACATTGAATTCAAATGGATAAAATATTTCAAAGACTGATGTATCGTTTTGCAGTTTAATTTACTTGATGATCAAACCAACAACAAAGAAAAGTTAAAATTATGAGAATTGAAAGATTTATTTTCATCCATTATCACTTATTATTTGGTAAATTAAATCGTCTTATCGTAGCAAAGACATATTCAAATAAAATTAAAAAAATAAAAATAATATATATATATATTACTTCAATCAATTATTAACAGAAATAGAATGAAGGATTATTCTTGTCTTTTTGAATAACATAAAGATATCTTTGTTTACTTAGATAAATAATACATTAGATGTGAGTTATAATTGAAGATAATTTAGTCAAAAATGCAATAAATGGACAATGTTACAAATTATTAATTGCCTTCAAATGATGAATATTACTATCATTGGTATATAATATTTTCAAGGGTACATCGAGGATTTCAAAAATAAAATATTGTGATTGTGGTATTTATAGGATTATATATAATCGCGATGTGTATTATTCACAAATGGTAATCAAGAATTTTAGCTTTTATGTAGTATTATGATTATTAGGAGTATTATTTATGATTATATGATTTATTATGTATGATGATTATTAGGATATATATCTGTTCTCTTAGCAAAAAATATATATAATTTTTCTTCACAAGGGTTGAAGCCCATATTTTGGGTGATTGAGAGATAAAGTAGGCATTGCTGTAATTTATCTCAATTGTATGTGAGATAAATATTCAACTAAAATTGGTTTGAGGTAGGATAATTTTTGGGAGGTAAAATAATACTTTTATTGGTCCCAATAGGTGATGTTACTGTTTATATGGAGCTGAAATAAAGACTTTTAGAAATTTGTTTGTCGTAAAAGCAAGTCATGAATTACTTGTGGACGATTAAAATCATCTTATTTAGGATTTTGAAATGATTTTCTTTAAACATTTAAATATTACTCAATATGGAGAATATATCATTTTCTTTAGATTAATTATCACAAAGATTGAGAGCACAACCCAATATAAAATAAAATGGAGAATTATAGGTGATAACCAACATAAAAACAGATAATTGCTCTATAATTACAAATTTTACTATAGAGCTCCATATTTGAATAAAAATCACAGACAACATCTGATTGGATAATAAAGGCATTATGATTTGTTACAAATTACGTCGAATTTGTCATAAGTAGGGTTTCTAGTCATGAAGATTGCGTTTGTATATTGTATTATGTTATCTTTGTTTTATATCTGCATTGAAAATTGAGTCGATACATTGAATCGAGGTTAAAATAAAAAACTTATTGTGTATCATTCTCTCTATAGTTTTTATACAAAAACCCAATTATACATTTGATTTTAATAATTGTGTTGGATATAGCGAAAAAGAAGAGAAAAAGGCCCAAAAGAGAACTCGCAGGGAAATATTTCATTTTTTTTATAATTATACATGTATAGGACGAAGAGCTATGTATTGTATGTCGAGTTCTCTCTCGCTATCTAAAACAACCACAGTTTTATACATTAATGTTTGTATTATAAAGTTGGAGAGCTAGCGAGATTTGAAAGGGTGACGAGCGAAGATTCAAGGGAGAGAGAGAATGTTATCGTATATACAATTTTCTCCCACTTTAACAAACACCAAAACCCAAATTTATGTATATTGTATTTATATAAGGGCAACTTTCACATTATAGCAAATAAAAAATTATACGATAATAAAGTTTGATTAATTGCGCTCATAGCAAACATAGAAACTGTTGTATTTGTTTATTCATATACAGTTAAACGCAAATGTATAAAATAAGTATAAAAATAAGAAGAGAAGATTACACGAGGAACTTTATTTTTTAACACTGTGAGCCACTGAACTCTTGATGGACTACACAGCCCAATACCAAAGGAGCCGAAGGGCCGAATAACCTGATGAACGTGTTGTGTCAGCTAATTCCCCCTGTTTACGTTGCTCCGATTGAGAAAAATATCAGAAGAGTATTATTATAATTAAGATTGGTAGAAAGATAGAAATGAACGGTCTAGCGTCTTAGTTTCCATAAATTCCCCAAAATCACCGCCAGACATGGCGTGTTCAATTTCCAGACTCTCTGCACTTCAATCGTTGGTGTAATCTATTCACAATTTCTTCGTTTTTATTTTTGTTCTAAAAAAACTGAAGAATAAGAATTAACAACAACTAATTTTATGTTTCTGCAGATGTTGTTTGTGTCAACCCAGTATCCATTTCTCGGATTAAAGGGCTCTACTCGAATCAATTGGGACTACTTGTGCAAAACTGGTTCTCCACTATGTAAGCCTAATTTTCCTCCTTTTGTTGAATAATCGATGGAGTTTCATATTTGGTTTCGTATAATTCTGATTTTTGTTTTATTCTATCCCAGACAATTTTAGCTGATATTGATTTACTATTTTAGGTCTAATTCTACTATAAATGCAGCATGTATTTGTCAGTTCATTTATTTGCTATAAGTTTTTGATATATCTATCTATATTTACCCATGGAGTACCCCTTCTATTAGGACTATTGTGAATTTCATGTGCTTTTAAAAGAAGAGGACTGGAAAATTAGATGTGAGGGATGTCATTAAGGAAGTGAATTAAACAAAATTCTATCATGACTTGAAGATTGTGGAAAATTATGGACTCTCACCAAAGATGTGTAAACAAATGGGTCATCACTAACTAAACACATAACTGACTCAGATTACGTATCATTTTGTGTGGGTATCAACACTATTATATCTTTACATCACAGTTGTTCGAGACAAATAGAAACAAAACCGTTTTCTCCATCGACTTGCCTTTTTTTTTCGTTGACATTTTGTGGAGACATGTGCTTCCTTAAGGCTGAGGAGAATGGACTAGGTTCCGTGAAAGTCTTTTTGATCATATTCCATAATATACAAGTTACGTACCAGTCTAATTAGAGAGGTCGCTCTGCCTTTGATCAACTAGATTGTGGCCCCAATATTTGTTGCAATTAATTACACTTAATGAACAAACAGATAAAGAGCAGTTTATTTCACATCGGGAAACCTTAATAGCACGCTGGGGAAGAACGTTGAGATTACCGTTCCTTCTTGGTTATTGAGCCTTAATCTTGTATATTTTTTCTTTTACTTTAACATATGAAATGGTGGTGTAGATTGGCGGGAGTGGTTGTGGTTTATACCTGCTATGCAGATTATGCGCCAATACAGTATATTTTATTAAATTTGCAAAGTCACGGGTGCTAGTGGTTAGAACTGATCCATGTATAATGATCAGGACAGTTTCTCTCAGATAAAAGCTAAGCCAAGTAGGGGCAGCAATCCACTTTCTGTACGATGTGTGAGCAGAGTACCAAGGAAGGAAGTAATTTGGATGTATGGTTGGTCGAATCTGCTCCATGGTGGTTTGCAGCTGCTATTAGTGTAGAATAGCCCAACAGGCAAAGGACTTCTGGAGGTAGGGATTTACTCTCATAATGGTAAAAACAGATTGGATTCATAAACATGTCTTTCGGTATATAGAACATGTTAAAAGCAGTTACCTGTTAGTGTGTATATGAGATCTTCTACCAAATAAGAAATTATTTCAGAATCTCAGATATCTGTAGAGTGGAACCCACTTAACATGATGTTCGATATACCATTTGTTTCTCGTTCTATTCATTCCAAGTTGGAAAAACGGAAAAAGAAAAAGCTCCCTCGTGCACTCTTACATTTAATTGTACTGTCATGTTGCGTAAATTTAAAAGAACATAACTAACACCATCGCAATGGTTAACTGAGTTCAGCAGACACCACTAGGTTTGAGTGATTTTGAATGTTCAGTAGTTGTATATTATCTATATATTGGGAATTTCTTTTATCTGGCCACCTAGTGGGATTTCACTGCGATTTAGTGGGTGTCATAAACATTATGATTGTAACCTTCATATAACGTTGATGAGCAACTACATGAAGTTCTAGTTAACTTGATTCTATTTTTTCAGAATTTCGGGGTCCTCAGGGCCCATACCTTACAGTAGAATGGCAGCAGTCACTGCATTGGTGGGTGTTTTGACCGCTTGTCTTAATCTTCCAGGGTCTGCTTCAAAGAATGATTATGTCTTTATCTTCTTGTTAGTACGGAAAGGTGATATTGATACATCCTTATTCATCTAAACAAATTCTTCAAGTTGTCAATAGAAATCTCTATTTGACTCTGATTTTCCCTCCTTAAACCTTGTAAAAATCAGTTTACAGTTTATTCGGCAAGAGTAGATGCTATAGTTCATCCGGTACATCATCAACAGTCATTGTTATTCAACTTACATATCAAATGTACAAAAACATTATGCGACTCCACTTCTTCCTATATGCCCAAGCTTTGGTGTGCAAGGTTATTATACAGGAGGTACTAGGTAGCAGGTATCTATGAAATAGTTCGTGTACACAAGCTAGCCTAGATATTATTGTTATTTAATAAAGAAAAACTCCCGTATCGAAATTCATGGAAAAGAAGTACATATCGATTCTTTGTTGCGTTAGCTTTTTGAGAAAGTCTTTTAGAAAAGTGCCTTTGCTCACTTTGCATATTATAATTCGATTCCTTTATTTTGCGAAGATATTAATCACTATCTTTTGGAATTAGTTTATTTTAAAAGTATATTAAAATCATATACAAATAAAATATTTTAATTTGCGAAGGCCCAAAAGAGAGAAAAGGAAGGGCAACGATGGAGCCTTGATTACTCAAGTAGTTAATTGATGTGATCAACCCATCTTTTTGACCATTAAAGGTAATATTCCAACAGCTCAATTTAAGCAACTCTTTTTTTGCTTTTTTCACTAACGGTACTTAACAACAAAGAAATCTCACAACAGAAAACTCAGGAAGAAAATGAACATCTCATATAAAGGAAGACATAAAAGTAAAAATAAGTTTATAAATGACTACAAAATCAAATTTCTTGAATATCTCATCATAAAAAGCAATCATATAAATAAATAATTTAAGTTTGGCGACGAATAAGTGATTAACCTGCTATCTAAGACGGATAGACATATTCAAGACTAATTTGAACTTGGACTCAAAACTCTAGTCCTTTTAATTTTTTGGTTGCTCCATTAATAGTATAGTATATGTTTTTATACGAAAATAATTTGAACTTGATAAACTCTATGACATAACACAAGATTTTAAATCAAAATTATTTAAATCAAAATTATTAAGTTCGATTAAACATATAAGAAGGACGACTTATGTCATATTTTTTGGTCTAAAGCGAACTTCGAATGCCGGAGAAAAAAACAAAACTCTACTATTATTATTGAAAAACCCAAATAAATACACTCGATCAATTTGTCAAACTTACAAACACTTTCATCAATTACAACACAACGGTTCTTCTCTTCTTTATGTAGCAAAAATCTTTGTAAAGTCAAAAGAAGAACAAACTAAAGAGAACTAAACAGCTCTTTATAGCTTTTCTTGGTCCCAACATAATGATTAGTAATGTGAATAACCTGGTACTTTATCAAGCACATGAAGGGCATCTTTCATTGTAGGCCTTTTTTGTGGATTCAATGATGCACAACTAAAACCTAACTTAAACAATGACACCGTGGTCTCTTCCCTGCTCTCCACGTCAGCTCTAATCGCCACGTCAGCCATCCTTAAAACCCGGTCCATGTCATCCGATACTGAACTGGTGGTCCACTGGCTCAACTCCCGGTCCGAGAATACTTTACCGGTTAAAAGCTCAAGCAACACAATCCCAAATGAGTAAACATCCCATTTAGGACTAGGTTTTAGACTCTCCAATGACTCCGGGGCGTGGTAGGGGGACGTGCACCCTACCACGAACCCCGTTGGGGCAATGTAAGGACTTCCATGAACCGGTTGATCATTTAAACCGTCTCGGGAGGCGGATGTGGACCGCTTGCTACCGAAATGCCGGCCCGAATTATCCGGTTTGGAGATGTTTTTACCATGCATTAGCCCATGAAGCCCAATGTCACTTATTATAGGCTCCATATCAGGTGTTAAGAGAATGTTACTTGGTTTAATATTGCCATGTACTTGTTTCTTCTCGTGGATGTAGGTCAATCCTCTTGCAATTCCTTTTGCTATCTTGAGCCGAACTTCGTATGATAAATGGTAAGGAGAGGAACCAACCTTTCCTGAAAAATTTAAACAATAACAATATACTCAGTATAGTCTCAAACGTGGAGTTTAAAAAAAATCAAGTCTCTTGAACGTTTGTGGTACTACAATATTGGTGAGATGGGGTGCACATGTATTTTGACGTATAATATGTATTGTAGTGTAGTTTGGTGACTTTCACGGATTATGACAATGTCACATGGAGGACCATTGGGAGCCTCAAAACACAACCACATATGAAGTATAGTATCTGCATAATTCCTAACGAAAACCATGCCTAAGATAGTGTACTTATAAAAGGAGTCGTTTGGTAGTTGGTTTAGACGCAGATATTAAATTTTGCATCAGTAATATTTGAATGAAATAATATCAATTTCTATCTGATTAGTACATGCATAACTCTAACCAGCTACCAGACGGCCCCTCTATACAGTATTTATTATTACCGCTAAACTATAGTCTTTAATGTTTATGTTAAGTGATAAATCAGGGAATGTTGCTGTAGTAACATGAAATGACAAGTACACTTGACTAATCAAGAATATTTGGGGGTAATTATGATATATCAAAACTATAACTATGATAAAGATAATGAAGATGAAAGAAAAGTAACTTACTGTAACCAATATTGGCTAAGCTTCCATTAGTAACATAATCATATATGACTAATTTCTCATCATCTCCCCAATAGAATCCTCTAACACGAACAAGATTTGGATGCCTTAGCTTGCTAATTCCTTTAATTTGTTGCTCAAAATCCTTCAATTTATCAACACCACTCTCTCCAATTCTCCTTACAGCAAATGCACTTCCATCTTCTAACACAGCTTTGTAAACTATGCTAGCTCCACTTGACCCCAAAATATAAGCTGAGGCTTTAAGCAAAGTCTCTAGCTCTAATTCTGTTTCACCATCCACCATTACAAATGACCTCTCTGTTTTCTTGTTTTTCTCATTCTTTTGTTCTGTTTCATAATCAGTTTGGTCTTCACTTTCTTGATTTTTGCTGTCATCAGTATCTGAACTTTCTTGATTTATGGTCAAGCATGGCCAACTAGGAAAAATGGTGTCTTTTTCTTTTACAACAAGTATTGATAGTTCTGGTGTTTTGTTGTATTTTTGATCTTTGTCAATCGAGCTTTCTATGGTTGACTCACTTGCTTTATTCTTCTTTTTCAATTTGTAGACATAAAGAAAGACAACAGCAAGAACACCGACACCAGCTAAGTCACCAACTATGATTCCCATTATGGTACCTGGCTTTAGCCCATGTTGTTGTTGATTTTGAGCTGCAGTTTGTGTTGTTCCATCAGAATCTTGAAGTGGGGTTGAGTTAATTTCTTTTGGAATGGCTGCAATTGCTGGGGGATTAGTGGTTATATTAGGTGGAGATGAAAGTGTTGAAGGGATTGTACAGAGTTTCTTGAGTGGTTTGCCACAAAGATCTTCATTTCCTGCAAAGAATTCTGTTTTTTGGTTTGATAAAGCTAATGACTCTGGGATTTCACCTGTAAAGCTGTTGAATGAAAGATCAATTGTAGCATTTGTTGGTATTTTCTTGGCAAATTGTGGTGACACTAAACCAGATAACTTATTTGATGAAAAGTTCAAGTATTTCAAACTATCACCACCAAAATCATCAGGCAAAGTTCCATTCAACAAGTTAGAAGAAAGATCCAACACTTCAACAAACTGAAATCCACTTGGTATTGCACCAGAAAACAGGTTCTTACTCAAAGAAACAGCTTTTAGATTCTTCAAAGAACTTAGCTTTTGTGGGATATTTCCAACTAATGCATTGACAGAAAGATTTAGAACCTTTAAGCTCTTTAACCCTCCAATAGACTCAGTAAGCTCACCAGAAATATCATTGTTTGACAATGAAACAACTTGAAGTTCAGAAGCATTGAGAATTGAAAGGGGAAGTGTTCCATTCAAGAAATTATTTGAAAGATCAATAGTATGAAGATGTTGAATAAAGCCTAATTCTTCTGGAACAGAACCAATAAGCTTAGAATTTGGGAGTACTAAACTAATGACCCTAAACATGTCAGGTGCACAAGTTACACCATTCCATAAACATGGGGTTGCATCATTATAGTCCCAATTATCAAGAACTGATAAAGGGTCATCAAGAATAGAGTATTTGAAAGACAACAAGAGAGTTCCATCTATGTTGAGACCAAATGAAGGACATAAAAGAAGAAACAAAAAGACCCCAAATGACCAGAAAGAATAGCAATGCTCTGAGATAGTCATCATTTCTTGAAGTGATTATTCATGATTACTTTCTATATAACATAAGAAGAAAGAGGAAGAGGTAAACCAACTACTAGAGAAGTTGTTTTGGTGAACAAAAAGGCAGCAAAAGATGGACAAGTATAAGGCAAAAAAGAAAAAAAGCAAGTGTTGTGGTTCAGTCTGCTAGATAAATGAAATGATATTGATATATAGGAGTAGTAGTAAAAGGGTACTTGAGTAAGTATGGGAAAACAAAGTGAATGGCTATTATTGTACTACTTTGTTTCTGTCCTCATTCTGTTCTGAATTTAACTTATCTATATACTCATTCCGTAAAATCATGAATCAATCTTCATATTTCTAAATTTCGTGTCAAATTAAATTAAGTTATTTTTTAGTATATTTAAATAGTCATATACTTTATATTATATGAATATTTTACAAAAAGAAAAGAATGAGGGAATCTTTATGGTTTTGGTAGAGGACGTTAGCAAAAAAAAAGAGGTGTAATTAAAGTCCACCTCCTATTGACTTTTTTCCCTACTCCATTTTCATGTTTCCAATGCTACCTTCTTTTCAAGTTTTCCTTATGAGTGAGCATATATATATATAGAAATCAATAATTTAAGGCGTAATACATGACTCTGTATTTTTAATTTAATTTTCGATTTGATATATATATTCTAATTTTAAGTGTGTATAAATAAATTACTAGAGTAATAGTTACATAATCCAGTAATTTGCTTATCATAACGTAATTATTATATATTTCAGTGTCATGTTTGGTAACATAATTATAATCACATAACTTCACATTCTTTTATTTAAATAAAATCTAATATTTTCATATAAATTTTATATAAGATTTAATCTCTGAAAAGTATATATGTATATATAGAAAAATATTTAAAATGGTTTTTTCTTTAAAAAATTGTCTAAAAATCATAATATATAATTACCATTAATTTTTTATTTCATGAAAAATTGAACATTATTATTATTATCAACAATAATTTTTGTATGCTGATCAAGTTTAGATTGTAGGCTTTGAGCGTGATTATAACTTTTCAAACAGATGCAAGAGTTCTCATGTTTGGATTTTAATCTTGTGACTTTTTTTTTTTATCTTATAAAAGTGAAATGATAAATTATTGCACTAGCTTTTATGAGATGACAATGAGTCACGGAGATAAACTTTATTTATAGTTGTGTTACGATCAACAGTAAAAAGCATAATGAAAAAAAAAAATTATGGTAAAATTTGTACACATTGGCCATTGCTTTTGTGTTTTTTTTTAACTAATATTTAGCCCTTTAAAAAGGTAGTCTATACAGAAATGACATGAATTCACCGACATGTTCTTAAAATGGGTCCATTGCAAAAAAATAAAATAAAAATCAAAGTGAATTTAATAAAAGAAAGGTAAATAATTTATTTTATCTATATTAGTTATTGGTTTTGGTGTCTAATCCTCAACTACTCTACTTTGATAATATTGAAACAACTACTCTCTCCGTTCAGAATTGTTTATCATGTTACACTTATCGAAAGTCAATTTAATTAATTTTTAAAGATAAATTAAATTACATTAATTTGATATTTTTTTTAAAAATAAATATTCTAAAACTACATGAAAAATACTATAAATTACAATTTTTTAAATATTAATATGATGAAAAAATACATCTTAAAATGTTAGTCAAAATTTTTATAGTTTGACTCTAAAAATAGAAACCATGACAAACAATTTCAAACGGAGAAAATAGTAATATACAATTTTAGACCATATATTAAAATATACTCAAACAAAATATGTTACTACTAAATCATTTGAATTTCAAACATAGGTCAATAAAACAAATGGCTAATGGCTAATTTACTTTTCAAAGGTTTGTCAAAATATAGCATCTAAATTACTTAAAAACTATTTGAATTTTAAACATATGTTATATAATAATACAAGTGAGTAATGGCTACTCTACTTTAAAATGTTTGTCTTACTTCTTAAATTGGTCAATACCACCAGTTCCATACCAACAAAAACACTAAACTACATGGTCCTATTAATATTATTATACTTAATTAATTAAAAATCTATGTTTAGCTTAGTAGAACTTGTTATGGTAATGTTCTGTTAGATTTTATTCTTATGTAATTTAGTGAAACATTGAAATTCTTTTAAGTTATTATTTTAATCCAATTAAGAAGACTCCAGTATATAAAACAATCATTTTTTGAATTGAATTCATTCCTCAACTAGATGCCAAAAAGAAAATGAACATTAAATTTGAATCTAATTGACATTTTGATTAGTCTTTACCTAGTTGTGGATTACAATCAATTAATAAAACAAAATATCTATTCAACTACTCAAAATATATATTATATTTTATATGTATTGACAATATAAAAAATATTTATGCAGTCAGTATATCTTAAATTGTATTAATATCTAATCGCAAACGGCTACTCGTAATTATTTTTTAAATTACATAATATTTTCTTCTTTTCTAAATGGTGTGCACTTCTGTATTCATCAGTGGTGTATGCTTATTGCTTATTTTGTTGACTTTATAGCTATTCCTGATAGAAAGTTGCATTCCTACTATATCTCAGGAGAATATTTTTTGTTTTACTTTAATATTGGTTGGTATCACTAATTCATTATTTACCAAACTAAAATATTAAACTGCATGATCCGTTAGATTTTATTTGTTCTGATTTTTTATTATAAATAGATTTTTCTTTTAGAAAAAGATGTTGGATTAACTAATTCTTTTTCTGATAAGAAAATATTTAGAACTCTATAAATAGAGAAATGTTCTTCTAACTTTGAGAGTTTTGATTAAGGAGAGAATTTATGGGTCACAAGCTTGATAAGTTATCACTTGTGTGAACATCTCATGTATTTCGAGTGAATACGTTGAGGTTGTTTTCCTCTGTATTTTATACTCTCATATTTATAGTGGATTGCTCATCTCCTATGTGGACGTAGGTTGATTGACCGAACCACGTTAAATCTGTGTCTTTTGATATACTTTTCGTTGTCTTCTTACTCGTGATCTTTCAAGGTTTGCTTTGCTAACTTTCGCATTTACACCTACTTATTTTCGGTCCTAACATGCTCCTATTATAATTTATTATTTTCAAAATTTAAAGTCTATATTTAGCTTAAATTACCGACATGGCAGACTTAACGTTGTGTTTGGCATACTAGGCCATTTTCACGGTTTACTTTGTTATTCTTATGTAATTTTCTGAAACATTGGAATTCGATCATTAAAATTATATATTCAAAGCAAAGGTTGTTCAATAATAAGTCCAATATATAAAACAATCAATTTGAAGTTTGAATTCAAACATAAACCAGAAGATCAACGAGGATAGGAGATGAGTGACATCTTTTTATTATTAACTAAACATTTAAATATGAATTAAGATATAGGTTTAATATTGGCTCATAATTTTAAATCTTACACAAATATCATTTAATATTCAATGATAAATTATAAATCTTAGACCTTGATTTAATATTTTTTAAAAAAGATTTTTAGTTGCTTAGACTGTGATCTTATATTCTTCTTAAATTTTGTTCAAGAAAAATCTCCAAGTCTAAGCTAAAAAATTCATAAATTACAAAAAAGTGATAATTAATGATCATTTAAGCCCTTAAGACAGCTAAATTAACCAAGCTGCTTTAGCAGTGATAATCTAGTTCACTTTTTCTATGTGACCCGAAATAAAAGATGGCGGAGAAGAGAATATGATATTGTTTTATGTTTGATAGTTAAATTTTGAGATATTTAATATAAAATATTACTGTCTAATCAAATCTTATTTATGGTTTGTGTTTAAAATAAAAAAGTTGATTTAGTATGTAAAATATATATACTATGTTATCCAATTTTCTTATATGTTATACAAAAAAGCACGTACACTTTATTAAGTGAATTTTAACAAAACTATCTCAAGAAAATGGGTTGCAAGTGTAATTAATATTTTTATCGTAAAAAGATCGAGGAAAATCGTGTAAACGTAAATCGTTTGATAATCTATATAAAAAGAAATTGAAACAATTATGTTGTATTTTGATATTTCTATGTGAAAAAATGAAAAACATTTATAAAAAATATATTGGTGTATAAAATAAAATATATTATAATCTTTCTGAACAACAGTATGGAGCTTTATTCTCCTAAAAACACAGTGCGTTTGTAGCTACTGAGTAATTTCGAACAAACCTAGCTATGCAAACTTTACTCTCCGGCGGTTCGCCCCGGCATCGGAAGTGCGCCATTTAGTGTCATCCACCGGCCGTAAAACCATGGCGGAGTAGTTTCGTCCGATGCCCAAATACCCTATTTTTCGTCACCTCATCGTTACCTCTTTTCCCCGTTGATAACAGATTCCCTCCTAGTTCGCCTCTATTCAGACTTCTCAGCAAAGAACAGAATCTTGGCTTCTGCCTTCCTGTTTTTCTTCACCCTTCACTCCTTCCCCCCAAATGAAGAGTCGAAAAAGCTAAGTTAGCTCAGGTTAATTTCCTATATCCTGCAGTAATTCCGTCCTTTGGAGCATTTGCAATGCCGTACCTAATTGCTTGGATTACCACAACCTTCGGGTTTGTGTTAAGAGTATTTTAGCTTTGGTGAACTGAATTGGGTAACTGGTGAGTGCTAATGGATATGGACTATTTCAATTGCTGCTTTTAGGGTTTTAAGTGGTGAAAAATTTATAAGGACTGTAAAAAATGCTAAATTTTGTCATTTAATGCCGTGTTTCATCAAAGAGCGTTTGAACTTTGCTGCAATATTTTTGGGGGAAGTAAAAATAAAGCTTTTAATTGGATCTATTGTATTTTGAAAGAATGGGGTTTAGGGTTCCTAATTGGGATTGTCCTGTTTTGAAATGGCAAACTAGTCGTGCTTGCATTTATCCTTGTGTGATTGTGCATTTTATCTGTTTTGAGGCTTCCTAATGTTGTTGTATTTGTTTCATTGAGTTAGAGACGGATTGATTGGGCGTTGCTCAACAAACATTAGGTTGCCAAAGACTACTGAATACGTGCAAGTTACGGTCAGAGTTGGGTACTCCAGGATTTTGGGGACAGCTTGTATGACCTTGTTGCTGCGGTGATCCCTTCCGTTTTCCCTTGCAATTACGGGCAGGAATTACAATCGCCCTTCACATCTACTCACTGCGGCGGACTTGCAGCTGCTTTTCATTTCATTTTTTTTTGTCATTTGGCTTATCTTCGTTGTCTGAAAACTTCGAAGACAGCTAATGACCCTTCAAAGGTAACACCCAGAACTTTTCTCATTGCTTTTTGATATAGACTACAGCATGGTTGACTCTCAATCCATCAATGAGAAAAAAGGAATAGTGAGAGATTCTTTATTAAACGTGGTTTGGGGGATGCAAATGACTTGTAATTTTTGTATAATAGTAATAGATATTTATTACATGGATGTCCCTGAGATGGTGCTCCATCCATCCAGCTGAATAAATGTACCATTTGTGAAGCCAGATGATGTTTGAAGTTCCGGTTGCTAAGAGAAGCTATCATGATTCACGTAATCCAGTTTTTGCTTCTCTGCTTTTCCTCAAATTTCCTGATGCTTTTCTTTAGTTTGCTACATTCATCCCTTTGAAGATGCAAAACATTTGGGAATGACTAACAAAAGTTTCATTGGAGTTGCTCTGTAATATTTGGTTTCCAGAGACATTACCTTCCTTATGGTAGAGTGCACAGCGTATGATGTGGATTATGTGGCCTGTCAGAATCCGAACCCTGTTCTGTACAAAAGCTATTATTTTTATGGAGAGGATAAAAGGAAAGGGTTGGGGTTTTCATATCTTTTTGAGTTTCGAGTTTTCCACTATTGGGCCCTATGGGGAATTCCCGCTGTAAAAAAGTTCAATAGGGTTCCAATTTTGTGGTAATTTCATTAAAGCGACAGTTTTCTGTTTTCCCCTCATTATGGGTCGTGACTCTGGTTAATGTGTGATCAAGGTGTATTTCTTTCTTGAACAAGATTTGCTAAGATTTTTTCGAAGTAGCTAGTTATTCCCTTATTGTTAGCTGTTCTTGCTGCTAGGACCTAGGGTTATTTGTAACTATTGTAACATCTGAAGTGTATCTCAAAGGAATTTGGTGAGCCTGTTTCACTGACTGCTATTATTGTAGGCTCCCTCTCGTGCTGATGTTGTGAACACTGCAAACTGGGTATTGTGGTGAACCTTCGGACTCATGTTCCGCCATACGTGGCCATGCAGCACTGTAGGTACACTTGGTGCTAAGCCTTTACCACGCATCAACTAATCCTTACAGATTTGAAACTCCCGGAGCAGCCCTGTGCTTGCTTTTGGATGTATTTCTGGTTTAGTATGCCCATTAATGTTGCAACTTTTACCATGTTGGTATCCTTTTGTTAACTGGGGGATTAACACATTTTCACATATTACCGCTGTGTTGAAAACTACAGAACACAAAGAGGAACAATTTGCTTTATTGATGGGTAGAGAAATGGTTTGGGGGTTCTTCACTTCGAAAAACTGCTATTAACCTGAATTAATCTCATCATAATACTACACAAGTACTCTTCTAGGATTTTTATTTGGGGTGCCATGCCACCTTCTTTGGCCCTTCAATATCCCGTTGGGAAGAGAAAAAGTTTACATTGGTGATCTAACTCTATTTTCTTCTCTTCCCCTTCACTCCAAGTTCAGTTTGATGTCTAATTGAAAAAACTTCAAGGTTCTTATTTTTTATCACGACTATGCACTACTTTATGGAATTCCGGTGTATGAGGGTCAAGCTGGGAGAACCATGTTTGGTCCCTTTTCATCTCTTGATCTTCATGCATGTGTAGTCTAATGTCAGTGCATGACGCATTTTTTTCGACGTGTTCATGAGCTCAAGAGTGGCTAATCTCTGCTTGTCCGCTTTACATGTTATCTTTAACAGGCATCAGAAATCGATCGTTCCCCACTTCTAGGTCTAGTATTTTTCACTGGAGCGTTTGCCTCTGTCACCTTACACTTCGACAGCCTTCCGGTTCCAAGGATTGCATGACGTTGCTTGGAAAATCACATCATAATACTCCGAGAAAGCTTTCAGCCATATTGCTTTTTGTTTGAGATCACATGCCATTTATTTACTGTAATCATGAGTGACCCTCTCTCGTTGGTGACTGTATTAGTGTTAAAATAATCTTTTTGTTTCTCCAACTTCTGAGAGGCTTCTTGATAAAATTTCAATTCTGTCAATTGTATTTGGCTTTCTGGGGCATCTTAAAAAAGGGGTAATTGTTCCCACCAAGTTAACGACTCTCTCACAGTGCCACATCATCCTAACGCCCCTTTAGCTGTGGTTAGTCTACTAGGAAATAGTATCCGAACCTCTTTCTTCTCTAGTACTTTTTTCTTCTCTGCGGTTTTGTCTCCTTTTCTTTGTTTTAAGTCGTTTATTCTTTGGGGGAGTAAGAAAACAGGATGAACAGTTCTCAACATTTTTAAAAGAGTTGCAGATTTAGATAGAATTTTGGAAAATTGTATGACATTCCTAAAATGCCTCATAGTGGGGAATCCTGCTTAACATATTAGTGTCAACCATATCCGAACTCTTGAAATTGTCAGACGATTGCTCAAACAAATTTAAAACACATTAATCAACAACACACTGATGAATGTTGTGGCCTGCCTTTCTGTTACAAATCAACACTCCAATGTGACACAAGACCCGAGTAAAACCCCAGTTCCTCACGAAGACTGTCTGGTCCATGACATTTCTCTACTGGAAATATGCATCCACATAGTCATACAACGGGATAAGCAGTAAAATGAAGCCATCTACATCTGGCATGAAATCTGAAACTCAAACGTAAAGGTTTTGGATAGGAGTTTTATTTATCCAGCAATCGTACCTTTTCAGCTCAATGTGAGTTTTCTAGTTGGATTTGCTCCCCAATCATCGTTCAAGAGAATGGGTAACAGGCTCGTGGAATTGAGGTCAAAGCAGGATGCCTTATATATCTGGGACAAAAATCCCAGCCGGCGGATATGAAGGGCAGCATACAAGTTATCCTTGGAAGGAAAAGAATTGAATATCCGCTTGTCCCACTAGCAAGGAAGCCTTGTATAATCTCATGGAGAGGTGATCTTGCCAGATTAAACTGTGTGGCAGTGAATATTGAACTGGCGATCCAGTGGCAAACAGGTGATATGCCTACTTACGGTTCCAATATTCCAATCTTATTACCACATACCTGCCTTATTTTGATGTTCCATATTTTGTAATGTTAAATATAAGGAAACACATTGTTCCAGACTTGCACTTCTACATGTTTTATGTCACCACCTTGGGCTCTTTAAGCCTCTCAAGAGTACCAAATAATTAAGCCAGTACCACACATAATTCACCATACTGACTCGCTTAAAGCTACACGATAACTTGTCCATAGTTACCAGCATCTAGATACTTAAACATATAAATTTTAACCATCTTATCATGTTAGAAGACTATCATTTCAATTGGGTATAAATCAAGCAAACTTCAGGAACTACTCCATTTATCTTGTATCAAGAGTACAATTTTTTAAGGAGCTCCTCACACTATAATCTTCCTATTAAAGAAAAAAAAAGATCCTCTTAAAAGAAATGGAATTAAGAATAAATATCAAATAAATGAGAGCTCAATCCGGCTTACATACTCAGACAATTAGAACAACCAACACGTACATTATTGGGTTAATTACTCAAAAGGATCTCGTTACCGTCATTGAAATCTAGCATCAACACCTGCTTGAGGAGACGCTGATCTGTTGTCCCAATTCCTCATAGCCTTGTTAAGAAACTCAATCCCAACCAACTACCTGGACTAGTATCCAGGTAATCATAATGACCAGCAAAGGTTTTCAAACCAGGACGAACCCCACACGGGCTTTCTATTACCAGATCTAAACTCCTCCAGTGATTCTTCCCTCTTTATTTCGAATTAACTTCGAATTCTCCCAGGTGAAAAAGCAAAGGTAAGGTAAATGCGCCCAAGGATTAAAATCCAAAGCTTAACTCGATCATCATTTGTTGACATATATATCCAAAGTATAATTTCTGATTCAAAAATTCCCTTCACCTTATACTAAAAAATCTCTGGACTAGTGTTATCAGCCTCATCTTTCTTCTCAACAAAGCAGATAAAATCCAGCACCACCTCCGTCTGAGAGAACCCCCACAGCATCCCATTTGCGTACAAAGCAGCGAAATTCCATCTCGGGGCTCAGGGATGAAGTACCATTTGCGAAGTGGCAAGAAAAAACTTTGGGGCCTTGAGACAGTCTTATCCTGCAAGGAATCATACACATGGCCACAGATCTGGACTAGAGAATATCCGATGCCCGTAGTACATTTGCAACCTCACTGAAAAGCGTATTGCAAGCAAAGATTCCCCTGAACTAATCCAGGCCGCCTCTTTTGTGGCACATCCAATTAGCGTTGGGAAGACATAGCCCCAAGGGACTCTAAAAGATTCCTTGATTCTTCTTTCCAGTTCGGAAAGAAGGAGGGGTGACGTTGTTCTTATATCAATCTTCCGATCCTTCAGATATTCAAAGTCCGCCTTTTCTTCCGGTTTTGATCCTATTAGGGCCGTGCAATTGTCCATCAATGGAAGGGGGAGAAGGAACGGAACCATGATCATCACCTAAGATACTCTATAAAAGATTCAGGCAGCTCATGAATCAGTGTTTTTTTATGGAAACATATTTAAATCTGGGATACCACTCTGAATCTGGGGCACCTATTTTTTGTACTTCTCTTTCCTCTTCATTTTTTTTAGGAAAGCAATAAAACTTTACTCTGAAACACCCGTTTAAAATATGAGCCCAACAAACCAAATGAATGAGGTTGCCTAACAAAACTACATGATTTTAAATGGATTTTTGACAAGAGAACAAGTAAATAACCTTGGGGTACCAACACTATCCTAATTACAATCTACATATGCAATCAAGTCGGTATCGTCAGCAACAACTAACTCAACTGAAATACCACCAGTGCTCACTGGAGGGTGATATGGCGTATGCAAACCTTAATCCTACATTCTATTTATTGTATGAATGGAAATTACTTACTCTCTTTATCAATGGCAATTTAAGGTATAATGAACTGATATCAAATTTTTGTGGTTGTACGTATTCTTTTTCCTCTTTTTCCTTAACAATTCAGGTCACATAGCTAACATCTCTATCTAATTAAAAGGAAGCAGAAAACTCCGACTGAACAAATCAATCATCAGTACCAAATAAAATGGAAAAAAAAGAGGAGAGAAAACTTAACCGTAGCCCCTGAAAAACTCTAATGCAGAAAATGAGGATAGCAAAGATGAAGAAGCAAGGAAACCAAAAGGGAAACGTTTGGTCTAAGGGCTTTTTGTATTGATGGTAATCTTGGAATTACAAGACAAGTAAGAATGGAGATGACCATCGACTCAAGTCGGCGGCTTGCGCTGTACAAGGTTAGCTTATTTTTTAAAAATTAGAATGATTTATTTTCTACCTATTTCTAACGTAAATTGAACTCGCTCTTTACGTCTTTTTTCCCAAGATTTCACTAATCAACTATTAATCGAGATGGGGTCATCAATTAATTCATTAAGAAAGAAGAATCAAGAACCTATTTTTTTTATTCTATAACAAATAATTCCTATACTTTTTAAATCCCCATATAAATCCTATGAATCCCATAGACTTGTTTAAGGATTCCAATTCAAAATAAGGAAAAAACCAAGTGTTAAATTTCTATTCCACTTAATCCCTGCTTTCCAGCTAAGGAAAGGTGGGAAATCTTTTCCCATGTTACATAAAATTCATTCTCATTCACCAATAGAATCCAATGTAGCACGACCGAAGATCAGCTACAATGATAACCCTGATTTGGAATTGCCTATGATTTGAGTTTGCAACTTTCATTTTGGAAGTCTTCAGTTCGAAACTCCTTGCCAGCCGCAAAACAAGAATTTGTCTTCTAAGTCGAGCCTCGTTGCACCATTCTTGCCTAGTATGTGGATTAATCTTCTCCTGTGTGGTTTGCGAGCTATTATTATAGAAATGGTAATTTTTACCTGTGCGCTAACCGCAAAGAAATATCGCGGCGAATTTACTTGTCGTCATAATGATAACCTGATTCATTGAAAGTAAGTTCTTTCTGCTTATTTAACACACTTTACTGACGACTCCATCAAACAAACTTTTCTAACTAACATAAATCCAATATATGTCCTCAATTTTTTTCTACAAAACACAAATTGGTCAATATTACTGTAAAGAAAACAGATCTTTCAATGTCATGGTTGGGAAGGGGAGTCTGCTAACAACAGATCCCAACAATATATTAGCAGGAAAAACATGAAAAAAAAAAAAAAAGGGGGGGGGGGGGGGGGGGGGGGGGGGAGAAGATGAAGATGAAATTCTCACATTGATTAAACTGCAATACCCCACAACATTCACATCAATCAAATAGCATTCTCCAGGAGCGTCGGTGTTGCGGCGATCCCCCAGCCAGCCCAAAAAGGAAACTAACTTCTTTTTTTCAAAGTGACCTAAAAAAATTGTGTGAAGAGCTGACTTTTCACTGGTGGGTGCAACTACAAGTGAGATATCAACCCAAAAAATAGAGAAGGAAAAATGAAATCTGCGTTACTTAGGTGCTCAAAGTAAACTAGATTAGCGTACAAATCTAGGAGACAGCAGCTAGATTCTAAGTCAAAGCAAAAGAGAACCTTCAGATCATGTAGTATGCACGGCTCCGATTGAATTTTTTGTGGATTAACCCAGCAAATTACCATGCCACTATTTCAATCCAATCATATAAACCATCACTTCATCTTCCATGGGCACTTCACTAACAAATGTCATCGAGAACCATTCACAAAAATAAGAAAAACACTATAAGTTACTCACGTGCCGTAAGGGCCAAGAATCTCTACGATACAACACACATACCTATCCAATACACACGCATCTAATATCATCAAACATAGTCGCCGGGAGCCAGTTGGACGGTTTCACAGGCGCTTCGATGTTTAATGAATGCAATCCTATGGTCACCTACAAATCAATAAAACAGAATTTCAAAAATTTTGAGATGAAGTTTCTCAGTCATGGAACACAGAATAATGCACTAAGCTAATCTACTTTAAGTCTTAGCGGGTCCACTTCAAGGGAAAACAAAATTGCAATGGAAGAAAACAGTAGCGATCAAGAAAAGAGCACATGGACATACTCTCTCATGGTTAGCAGAAATCGAAGGTGGAGAGTGGTGGAAGCCTAACATCCTTTCTACAAGCTGCCTTTGGATTTTTTGACAGAATATTTCAGCACTTAATTCTCTCTCTCATCTGGTTCATGTAAAGCATACCTTCTAAGTAAACTCAGACACGAGAATAAGGATCTCAGCCAAAAGCCATAATAACCTAATTGGCAACCGTTTCACTTTTCATAAGACCCACAGTCCTGTCCCCTTTACATCCCAAACCCAGACACTTAGAGCACAATTATGAAATCAATCTTAAAAGGTTCTGGAAAATTCCCAACACATGTGGAAATAACAGTAAAAGAAAATTCACAGGAAAATCTATTCTGACCAACTTGTTTACAATTTTGAGAAATTTAGAGAACTGAAGCACACTGTAAGGGGATTACGGAAGCTGTTATTTTATGCGCACAGGCTTATTTAGAAAACTAATCACAATTACAGATGGAAATAATTTATGGATACAATTCTTGGCATTAAGGAAAAATAAATTATATCAAATTAACACACTTTTCAACCTTGAACAAGTCTCCTTTGATTTCCCCTTTTTGTGTGTGCGGTCGGTGGGAACAGAGTTACTTTGCAGGTCCAAAACTTTCTTAGATTTTGTGTCTAGCGACCTATGGTAGGCACGAAAACCTCGCGGGATTAGGGGGTGAATAGTAATTTCTCATTAATATATTAACAATTGAAAATTGGATCTAATGGCATAGAATGGGACTCTTGATGATTCCACTACCTAAAACAACTAGTCAAGGATGAGGTGCAGTAAGTATAGTGGGTTTGTTGCATGGTTATAGGGGTTCTTGGGGGGTCCGGCGGTGGGTGGCTGGGTGGGGGTCGGCTAGGGGGTTGGCGCGGTATGGTGGGGGGCCGTATATTCGATGGGGGGTGGGGGTTGGGTGGGTTTGGATGTCAATGGAAGATGCTGCTGGCAGGTGGAGTTCGGTTGGTGGACTAGAGGGCCTGTTAGTGGGCTGGGGATCATGTGGTGAATTGGCGAGTGGTGGGTACAAAAAGGTGCAGGGGATGTTTGCGGGGGGTAGGGAGTGTTACGGAGTAAATTTGGAAGGTAATTAATGTTTTCGGTGAGTGGGTGAGAGAAAAGGGCTGAGTGGGATGGTTCTATAAAAAAAGGGGAAACGTGTGAAAAGAAGGTAGCATGGAAGCGATCGTGGTGTGGAGGGAAATGTAGGTGATGGAAGTCCGAGGAGGCTCTGCGTGTGGCAGTGGTGAGGGGCAGAGAGGAAGGAGCGCGCTGGTTGCGTGGTGTGACGGGTGGGGTAAAGCCGGTGGGTCCTGGGTTCAGCCTGACTGGTAGGTGGGGCACAGAGTGAGTGGTTGTCCCTGCCGGCGGGGGGGTGGGGGGGTTGGGGGGGTGGGGGGGGGGGTTGAGGGGCCCGGGGGGGCGAAATAAGGGAGTGAAGAAAAAAAAGGAACAACTGAACGGGGGATAAAAGGAGTAACAGAGCGGGGGGGGGAGAAAGAAAAAGATAGAATCGAGGTACTGTTAGGCTGCTCATCGCACTTATAAAAAAGGAGAGGAACGAATAGGGCGTATAAAGCTATAAGAGAGTTGCGGGGGCCGTGGGTTCATTGGGGTTTTAAAGTGGTGGTGGGCCGCCGAGGGGGAATGGTGTCCTCTGAGAAGAGGAGGCAGGGAAGGCAGGACGGAGTAGAAGGCCGGGGGGGGGGGGGGGAGAAGAAAGAAGTGTGGGAAGGGAGGCCAGGAGAGCGGGGGGGGGGAAGGGGGAGGGCCCCAGAGCCTGGGGGGGGGGAAGCCCCAAGATAATCCCTAGCCGTTACAACCTCTGCCGCAGTTCTTCACTCTCGCGTGAAGCCCTAAATTTGCAACTGGTAAACCCCCCTTAGGTTACTAATTTTAACTTTAATAAGAATCATTAAACTGACATGATAACGGAACAACTTTTTTTTAACAATATCAGTACAAATAAGTTAAATTATAACAGAACGAGGGACAGAACGAAAAGTACTTGGGGCAATATAGGCCATCGGGACTGGGTTGTTTGTCAACAACTTACTCAAGTCCCTTTTTACTACTAGTACTATATACTTAATATCATATTATGCATCTATGTAACAAGGGAACATAGACACTTTTCTGTGTTTTCGTGGGTGTCTGCGTATGTTGGAGCACCTTTCCTCCATCCCTGTGGCTGGCTCTTGTTTGTGCCAGCCTCTCGTTAACAACTGCAAAAACTCTCTGTAGTTGGTTTTACCCTGTCCTCTTTCTTCTTATGTATATAGGAGTATAATGTTGGTAAGTGGCAGTATAATCAGTGGTTTCAAGAAATTATTACGTTTCAGAGCGTACTATTCTTTCTGATCATTTGGGGTCTTTTTCTTTCTTTTGTGTCCTTCATTTGGTCTCAACATAGATGGAACTCTCTTGTTTTTTTTTAAATGACAAGGAAAACCTGCATACGCTATCCTTTGGGTGCCCACAGGGTAAAAACCCCGCTCTGCAATAGCTTGCAAACCAGATAGGAGAGGTAATTCTCTGGCAAGGGGTTTCGAACTTGAGACTCCAACCTGGAAGTCCAAAGCCCAAACCACTGGGCCACCCCGAAGGATTTGGAACTCTCTTGTTGTCTTTCAAATACTCTGTTCTTGATAACCCTTTATTAATTCTTGATAATTGGGACTATAATGATGCAACTCCATGTTTATGGACTGGTGTAACTTGTGCACCAGAGTCCAGACATGTTTAGAATCATTAGTTCAGTACTCCCAATTCCCAAATTCTAAGCTTATTGGTTCTGTTCCAGAAGAATTAGGCTTTATTCAACATCTTCATACTATTAAACTTTCAAATAATTTCTTGAATGGAACACGTCCTGTTCACTTCTCAATGCTTCTGAACTTCAAGTTCTTTAACTGTCGAACAATGCTATTTCTGGTGAGCTTACTGAGTCTATTGGAGGGTTGAAGAGCTTAAAGGTTCTAAATCTTTCTGTCAATGCATTTGTAGGAAATCTCCCACAAAAGCTAAGTTCTTTGCAGAATCTAAAAGTTGTTCCTTTGAGGAAAAACCTATTTTCTGGTGCAGTACCAAATGGATTTCAGTTTGTTGAAGTGTTGGATCTTACTTCTAACTTGTTGAATGGAACATTGCCTGATGATTTTGGTGGTGATAGTTTGAAATACTTGTGAACTTATCTTCAAACAAGTAATCTGGTTTAGTATCACCACGATTTGCCAAGAAAATACCAGCAATGCTACAATTGATCTTTCTTTCAACAGCCTTACAGGTTAAATCCTAGAGTCAATAGCCTTACCAAACCAGAAAACAGAGTTTTTTTGGCTGGAAATACAGATCTTTGTGGCAACTAGCGAACCACTCAACAAACTCTGTACAATCCCTTCAAGACCTTCATCTCCACCTAATATAACCACTAATCCTCCAGCCATTCCAAAAGCAATTAACTCAACCCCACTTCCTGAACAAAAAAAATGTTGTTGGCAAACTGTGATCTAACATAAGTTTGTATCACAACTGATTGCTTCTTCATCACATTTATGAACATGTGATAATTAGAGACTTACAAATAAAACATGGAGATATAGTTGACAGTTTAGCAAATAACCCCACTTCAGGAAATATCAGAGAAGTCGGATGAGTAGATCCGGAAAGCTAATTCTGTTTGCCCTTTAGACCCTAAAAGACTCTTAGTAGTTTCGCTTATTCTCTATGAGTAGATCTGGAAAGCTAATTTTGCTCTTTTCCCTATGTTTCCAAATTTCTCCCAAAATTAAGGCATCAAAAGCACAATCTGTTGTTCGCTAAAAAAATCTGTCTACTAATATCAACGTGCCCATAAAAGGGAAAGGTATTTAACGAGGGAAATCATACATTGATGATCAGGATATAGCTGCATTATTAAAAGTCTTCAGGAACCTCAAGATCCAATTATTCTTCTACTTACACAAGAAAAAGGAAAATTCATCTCATAACAAGTCGAGCAGCAAAAAAGTAACTCTTGTCCTCTTGTATTAGAATATCAAGAACTTATAGTAGCACAATTGTATTTTACTTACAGATTAAAGGGCATAACAAAAAGGATTCAGAGCAGAAGAACATGAAGTATTTTGATAAGCAAATGTTTAATTCTAAAGTCATTTCACAAGTTAACAGAACCCAGAGATCCTGCGAAGATATGCATAGGACAGAAAGAGAAAACTGCATGTATATCTTTGTATCTGAGAGAAAGAGAAAGTAAGAGAAAGGGATGAGGTGAGACATTACAGTTTACTGAGTCTTCTTTTCCTTATTTGAAGACCTTGAAATCTTTCTCAGTACATTATCATCAATTTTCTTGTACTGTGTCTGAATGACCTTTTGTGCTATAATAAGCTTGTCATCAATTTGATTTTGATACTTGTCGTACAGCAGAGGCACAGACAAACTAAAAAGAATTCCTGTAGGAAAGATACACAATTCAGTCAACTATAAGTCCCCAGAAACAACTTATATCACCTGAAAAGAACCCGACTCACCCATGTAGATGAAAGTGAGGAGGTTGAAGAAACTACCAACATAAGATATAAGCCACAAGACAAGAGAAACCTGATAAACCAATCCATATTAATAAGATGTAAATGTGAATAAAACATGGCGCCAATTGTGCGACAAACATGATGCCTGAAATGGAGGGGGTCAAATAAAATCAGACCTTAACAAATAGTTTTAAATTCCCACCAATAGCAATATCATGGGCAATCATCAGGACATGATTGATCCAAACACGCATCATGTCAGCAGCCTTTACCACAGATTCCTCATGAACCTCCAAATCAGGGATAGGAGGTAAAGGCCTGAAATTGTACAGACAAAATTGATTCAGTATTCCATAAGAAGTCTTACTACATCATAATCATTTAAGGATCTCAATTGCTCAACACAATCAGAACAACAATTGAAATGCATGCCCCAGTAGAAAAAGCAGAGAAATGCAACAGCCATAGGCAGATCTACTTTAGGTTCACCCCCTGCCTCAGTGACAAATTATCCTAACAGTAGGCTTCAATTTTCAAATACTTAAGACAAAATCATTTATCCACCAATATTATTCCGAGAGCAACCAGAAACAATCTCGAAAAAAAAAAAGTTGAATTGCGTGACATACATTTATTACATTACCTGTTAAGAAGTGAGGCAGATTTAGCCCAGAAGAAGAGAATCACAACTAGAAGCAACATCACATTGGCAACAAAGGAAAGGACATTATATCCAGCTCGCTCAAACAAAATCCAAAGCGCAGTGGAACTGACTAGCAGAGTAACACTAGCACACCATCTCCTCCACAACAGCACATCCGCCACTGCAATTCAAATTCAACCGCTTCAAGAAAAAATTTCCTATCGAATAGTATTAATTTCCTAGAGAAGCAGAAGTTGACTATCATCGTGATCAAGTGTTACTTCAAAATCCATAGTGAATTGATGCGTTAATTGATGATTGCAATACGGTCAATATCAAATCTGAATTTCTTTAAATGCATGAATTGGGCTATGGATGTAAATATAGAGAAAGACAATAATATACAGAAGGCAAAACGCAGACGTAGGGTGAGGAAGAAACCTGAGCCACCACCAAGAGCATGATGTACAAAAGACTGACGATTATCTCCCATGGCGATTAGGGTTTCTGCCTAGTCTGCAACCGAAGAAGGAGGGCAGTGATGAAATCGCAGGGAAGGGCGACGACGGTAATTTTTGGTAAATCAGTTCAACTTCAAATATGCCAGTCGTACTAATGGATTAAACAATACTTAACATATAATAAATCTAAAGAACGACGAAATAAAATACTCCGATCGGAAAGAAAGACGTTATGCTAAAGGTAAAAGGTAAAAGTCTAGTATTCTTTTCTTTCTTTCTAATTTTTTATTAAAACTTTTCGCTTAATAATGTTTATGTCTAAGGTTTATTGTGCATTATTTACATGAGTTTTTTTTTTTCTTGTCTCATTAAAAAAAGACTAAATCTTACCCTTTTAGTTTCACAAATTTGGGTTCACTTTTTGTGTGAGGCATATAATCAAGAGGGCGTTCTAATGCAAAAATAGATACATTGCGTTGCGACTTGGAGAAATGGAGAAATGAGAAAAAGATGTTCTATGTTCTTAAGTGAAATCGTTTCTAAATTTTACGAAAAATGTAGAAAATTGGGGAAAATTAGGAATAAGTTTATTAGTCTACGTGGCATGAGTGGAATTCTATTGGCTTATGTGGCATGCCATGTGACATCCACATGGCATCTAAGTGGCATTTAACCGATTCTGTTAATGAGAAGGGTATTTTTGATCCTATAATTTGATGGTAAAGGTATATTTGAGCCGAAATATACTTCAAAGATATACTTAAGCTATTTCTTCAAAGGTATTATTAACCCTTTTTCAGTTTCACTTATGCTCCTAGAAAAGAAAGGATGCAAATTAGGTGTTGGTTTCTTAAAATGTACGCAAAAGAGAGTGATGTCCACCACCAAACCAACTGCCAGTGATGTAGTTCAATGATTCAACTGTAACTACCAATAAATTATAGGTTTGGGGCCTCCCAAAGACTAATATTTACCATTAGACTAGATGACGCCTTATTATGCTGACAATGGTAATGTAAAATAGTGTTAGCAGCCAAGTTTGCCCGTCCATTGACCATCTAGATTTACGAATCAAAGTTTCAAGCCCGACAAACAAATTCTAGAGGAAAGTCTTTTTCAACAAAAATAAGACGGAAAAGAACCGGAGTTAAACATTTTCGATTTCAAAAAGGTGTTCATAAAGTTACTTATGTTACATGATCTAAAGTTTTCAAACTATATAGCACCTGATCCAATGCATCAGGGCAGTGCATAATAAATTTGAAGCTAGTCACCTCTCCCTCCTTATTGGTGGTCGGAGTCGGCTTCGTCATCATCGGATGACTCTTCCCTACGGATTTCTTCTCCGCCTGCACCAGAATTAATCTTTTTCTCCTTCTTCCTCTGCTTTTTCTTCTGTCGCCTTGCGCGTTTCTTTGCTGTCCGCTCTTCCGCAGCTTTTACTTTTTCTTCTCTTCTCAAGTTGAATTCAGCAACTTCTTTCCTTCTCTGGTAGTCAACATCCATCCTTGCAAGTCGATCTTGTTCTCTCCGTCTCATCTGCCGATACTGCAAACAATACCAAGAAAATGTTATTTCTGACACTTGATGCTGTCTACTTATTCTTTAAACCTAGATGTAATCTGATCATAGTAAATCACTTCTGAGTAACACCACACACCTTTCAACAGATTGAAACAAATGACGAATAACCAAAATGCAGTAAATACCTATGTTAATTACATTCTTCAATAGACATATTGAACAAATATAGGATGAATATTCTAGGTTATGGATCACGACTAAGAAAAAGGAAGAACTTTGTCCACTTGTATGTATTTGCCATGGTTCATATCATACAAAACATATATGCACATATAAAGAGACCTTGAATACTACTCGAGCATTTGAACTCAAAGCAGCACTACGAGTCACTAAAGTCAACATACGTCATAATTATGGCAGTCTACCTCAATGCACTTTGCCCATGATCTTCACTAATAAGGATATATCCGATTCTTTAGACAATTTATATATGCAACAACAATGCAGACATTCTCTGATAAACAACAAGCACCTTATGCACCCTCAATCAATGCACATTGCACACCACCACCACACCTAGAGTGCTATCTTATTGGCATTCCCTTTCTTCACAAAGCAAGCAATATACAAGAGATGACTATTCTGCTCTTTAAGTATTGCCTTTGCAATCTCTTGCTCTCTTGTGCCAATTCTCTAGAGGCCAGACCTCAACCACTTCCATCTCCATCCTACTACTTCAGCAAACTACTTCAGCTATTGCTTTATTAGTTCAAACAGTCACAATCTGCAAACAGGTTCCTTGGAAACTTAACCTATTAAAAAAAGTTTCTTCGAAAACTTTTGCTCAAGAAACTAACTATATTGCCAGCCAAAGACTAATGGTTGAAAATTAAACTCGACAGAGAAGTCAGTTCCAGGGACAATAGTAAAGTAGCCAGAAGACATTTCAAACCATAGTTAGACTCCAATGTGCCACTAAACTATCAATAACGCAGAAAAAGTGATGTTGGTATTGGAAGCATCCCTGTGAAGCTGTTGGTGTTGAAAAACAAGTCATTGCTTCTGCGGAAAATTATGGCCCTCCTGTCCGCCGCGGCTAATCTAGCAGGTCAGGCCAAGTGCTTCGTTCTTCCTAGTTGAAGTAATAGGAAAGTGAGGGCAGAAGAGGGTTAATGCCAAAGTGGTGAACACGACTACTACTTTTTGGCTTATTCCTCCATAAGATTAGCCCAGAATATGCGAACTGATAAAGAGCACCTAGACCCTCTAAGGTAGGCATAAACACCATCAGGTTATCTAAAACTAATCTAACTTTTCATCTGCATATTCCTAGAAAATATAGCCACCATGACAAGAAGACCTATTATTGGATTCTATAGTATCACCTGAACATTGCAAGACACACTTGTGTTCAGGTTGCCAAAATTCTCGAGGAGGTTTGAGTTCAACAAAATTATATCTTTACTGCTCCACAAACAAAAAATGACAACAGAAGGAGAAGGGTTTTTAATACGATGGTCGATGACAGTTCAACAAAATAAGTGAATCAGTAAATAAGTAGTGTATCAGTAAGTCTCACAAGAAAATCATCTCAGTAGGAGCAGCTCAATCTAAGAGTTTTTTTTTAAAGTCCCCTCACTAAGAGCTTCCTCCTTTTTTGCTACCTGCAACCTTGGTGTTGGAGGTGAAGAGTGCTTACCACCTCAGCAACCCCCTCTTGTCTGCTCAATCTAAGAGTCAAAACCAGCAAACTGCATGATATGTTTACCTTATTGTGATTTTCAATAGATATTATACAGGTGCAGCCTGCAAATTGCTGGTTAGGCTTAAGCAGATCATCAATTTTGAACACATTAATCGAATATTATACATCTTGCAGGCTGCACCAAACAAAAGTACTACTTATCTGATTCAATGTTTGCGAAGAGTTGCATCATTCTCAAAACCTAAAATTAACAACTACTTCTGGTGTTCTTAATCACAACACACAGAGTCTAAACTCAACTAATTTCCCCTCAACATCTGTTAAACCGAATGAATTCCAACTCACAAAGCACACTAACATGATTACATAGCAGAAAATAATCAACTGCTCGAAAAATGCATTATTTACAGTTAACAACAGAGCAGAAATCAAATTAGGGCACAACAACCAACCAGAATAGAAGAGCGGTACCTGATGAAAGTCGCCCGAGCCAGAACCAGCAGAACTTCCAGACGTATTGCTAACCCGTACAGGCACACATTCAAGTATACGCCGGAGCTTGATCTCAAGATCCTCCTCTTCAGGATTAGCCGCAGGTGGCGTGTATTCCACTAGAGCCGTGGAAGAAGAAGCCGGAGGACGAGGAGGTAGAGCAGCCACCTGCCTCTCCGACGCAGCAACAATCTGTAAATCTCCGGCTGCGACGGCCGTTGATCGACCCGACGATGACATCTTCGGGGCCCCAAGAAGAGCTTCTTACTTTCACCTTCGTACTCGGGGAAGAATAAATAGGCTATAAGGGGTGTTACCTGTTGCGAACTGAGAGAACTCTTTTTTAGGGTACCGGGGCTTCGCCGTCGACTATGATTGCCTGGACCTGGAAGACGATTAACCTTTTAGGGCAATATACCCCTGGGATCCTCCTGTTTTTATTTTATTAAAAAGGCCAATTACTACTCAAATTTGGTTTGAAATATTAGGCAATTCTAAAATTATTATTTACTTCCTAGTTCATACTTCAACAAAAATTTAGTAAGTCACCTGATCGGAAATAAATTATTTCTAAATTAAACTATTTTAGGATAACTTATCTCATTATGCATATATAGAATAATTAATTTTATTATTATGATATAATTGTTGAGATAAGTTATTCCAAATATGACAATTAAATAAGACATAAAAAGTTTATCTCATTTGTATACATATTCAATAACTCATCGAGAAATAGTACGGACTAATCTTAAGTCAAAGGGTCGAGAAATTCAACGCCACTATCATATACGTAGAGAATAATTTATTTTTTTAATGAATAACTTATCTCAAGATAAATTAACCCGCGATAATTAATACTGAAATAATTTGTTTTCAAGTAAATATTTTTTATTTATGTAAACTCAATCTCTAATCATTAAAACACTTGATGTTTACCTCAAAATTAAAATTAACAAAAGAAAGTGTGTATTTCACTTGATTGATTTGATAAACAGACTAGTAAAAATAAATGCAAATTCTATTTTAATATTTCTAATACTTATTTTGTCATATTAATAGAAAATGCTTAAACAGACACAGCTTCTCTAAAATTTATTATTCAATTAGTATTAATTTTATTCGAAATGTCTAAAAATCGAAATAAATTTCAAGAAATTTTATATTTTTATTAATCTGCATACTAATAAGTTGCTACTATTTCATTTTTTTAAGGATACACTTTTAAATCATTCTCTTTTTTTTTCACACATGTCTTCCTAAATATAAATTTACTGGGTTAGCTTATGAGTATTTGACTAATTTAGGTGCACTTCAATATTCATTACTTGTATGTGTATCCTCCTATTCAAATTTAAGGGTTAAAATAAAAAAAAATGAAATATATGTTTCGAAATTTCATACTGGCCCATTATAACTTGGAAAAAATTATAGTATAATTGCTTAAAATTGACATTACAAGTCTATCACATTATAATTAATTTATTTTATTTAAATAAATTTAAAGAATCATTATAGAAAAATAAAAATTAGAGAGATAAATGTAATATCATAATCTACAAGGAAGGTGAGTATTATAGAGCAAAACTTCGACAAAGATCTTTAAAATTATCTTTAAACATTAATGTACTAAATTTTCATGTATAAATTTTTACAAGAATATTTAATATACAAATTATAAAAGGTATTGTTACACTCTTTATAATTTTTTTACATTGTTATATAATCCAAAATTTTATTAAAATCTTGTCCGTTGACTTTTCTCGAAAAACGAGATAGGATCTTCTGAAAATCAATTAGAGGTAAATCTAGTGATTCCTGATCATTCTTAATAAGCATAAGATATCAGAATCACAACATAATTGGATTGAGAACTTTTTTTTTAAACTAATGATAATTTGCTCTTGTAATTTTGCTATAATAATTGCATGCGTAATTTGTGATTTTTCAAATTTATTGATGATATTTTAAAATTATTTTTCTTACATTGGATTCTCTCATCAAAATCTATTACTTAACTTTGATTTAGTTTATTTGTGAAGGTCGAGAGGGATTGTGATAGCATGACACCCATCTAAAACGTTTTATTTTTTCCTTTAAATCAATTCAAATAAGTATTGAAAATCTTCGCTAAATACTAAATGTAATTTTAGGTAGATCACAAAATAAATTGTATACTCTTTTTGTTCTATTTTATATCATGTAGTCTGATTTTGACACAATTTTTTTAAAATTTTTTTTTGAAGATTTTATAGTTTAAAATTAGTGATAGATGTTTGTGTGATTATCTGTAATTATATTAAGAATAGAATTAATAATTTAAGCTTAAATTATTAATAATACAAAATATATATTTTTTAGTAAACTTAAAGAAAAAGAGAGTAATTATGGAGAAGTCTCTTTTATCCTTCTAATAAAAAGATAATGGTAGAGGTGGAGGTGTCAAAGAATATGAAAATCTGATCTAACAGTTCAAACTTAACCGAACCGAATTGATATCATTTTTCAAGAAGATCATAGATTTTTATTTAAGTGTATAACCATTCCAAACAATAAGAATAATCTTCTTAATTTATTAAAAAAAACTCAAAACTTTTTCGAATGAATAACCTTATATGTGGCGACTGAATGACTTTAGGTCTTTGCTCTTTAATTAGCATTTCACATAATTATGTTTAAAATTAAAATATAGTATTATAATAGATACTCTATCAAAAGAAGAAATGTTGGAGATATTCCCTTAGTGACATTAGCATCTTTCTTTCGAATATTGTAGGCTCTCCTCCCAACAAAGGACTGGAAAAGAAAAGCTCACATTCCCGAATAAGCAGAAAGTCTAGGAAGATATCAACCACGGATGGAAGGTCTCATGTAAGCCAGAAGGTCCTACTAAGTGGTCTAAGTCGAACACCTTCCTTGAATGGTTAAGGAAAGCTTTCATATAATGCCTTTGTTCGTATCGGACTCTTTAACTTGGTTGGGACTGTAACCTTGAACTAGTGGGGTTACTGTTGCTACTACTATTTTCTCACTGAGGGAGAGGTGGGCGAAGGGTGGATTTTTTTTTATCTATTTCTAAATCACGAAGATATCTCTTCTTTACATTTATTACGATTCTTTCTCCACGAATATTGAAATTGGAATAGTCTTATTACTTCAAAGAAGCCCGGTTACTCCTTTTCAAAAAAGAAATCAAAAATTCTTCTTATTATTATTATAGAATTCTTATGTATGTATACGAATGCGAATCCACTTTCATCTTTCTACTGAACCAATCTTCTCATTCAACTTGTGTAGACACTCCCATTAAGTGTTTAAGATCAAACAATATGACATTACAATTTTTACAATATTAACTTCTTGATGAAGAAATGAAGTGTTTCTTCGAAACTGTAAAAGAAATATCTTAATAATGATATATTTTATGGTAAAATTTTAAAAATAAAGAAAAACCCAAAAAATTTAATCAAATTGTATCGATAACAAAGAAAAACCAATAAATTAAAACGATTCTATTTTAATCATACATTATAAAATATTCAAAAAATTAAAATAACATAAATTTTTAAAAAATAACTACACGTACCATCTCATCGACACCCCTAACCCTCGGTAGAAGCAAAAGTAAAATTTAAGTCAGACAAATATAAATAGAGCATACGAGAAAATCAACTAGCATAGATTGCGTAGTTGGGTCTTCGGTGGGACTTTTGTGTTGGGCTGGGTCATTCACCCGAACCCATTAGCGATTTCACCTGCATTACCAGAAACAGAGAGAGAGAGAGAGAGAGGAGGAGGAAGAGAGCGGACTACAGTGTCAAACCAGACGCAGAGCTGAAAAATCCAGCGATATTTGATCCAATTGAATAAGGAATCACAAAGTTCTTGAAGAACAAGGGGGAAAAAAGGATAAAGATGTTGCCCACAACTTCAAAAGGTTTAGGTCGAACGAGCTCTCATGTCCGACCTAATTCAGTGTTGCCTCAGTACCTTCGCAAAATTATCAAGGTTTCTTTTTCATTCTTTTCATTTCAATGAACTCTCTACACATGTAGTTTGTCTGATCTTGTACAGATCAGATCCCGATCTTGGTATCTTTTTGTTTCATTTGTTCGCTTTTCTTGTTCTACACTTTCAAATTATGGTAATTCTCTCTATAATTCTCCATCATATTTTAGGATTTGTTAATGGATTATAATTCTGGTAATTATTGTTAATATTGGATTGTCATATTTTAAAAACTAAAAAAGAAAAGAAAGATGATAACACCCAAGATAGTAAAGTAACTAAAAGGGGAATACTAATGTGGAATATAGAGGAGAACCTAGGTATTGGGCAATAAGGAGGACTAGTATTGATGAAAAGGTGGGGCTTAAATATGATGAAGGCAGAATAGAGTTAAGGGTGGAGTTAAAAAAATTAAGGTTAAGGGTAAAATGATATTATTAAATAATAGTAGCTGGCTCGAACACCATAGTTTAAGTAATAGTAGGGGAAAATCGGGAGGAGAAGTGCGTTAATTCCATCCCATTAAATTAGTTATTGCATGATATGGGTCTTTTATTTGTTTATGTAAAAATGGATTTGACATTGCAATGCAATAATTTTAAAGTAGTATGTAGTAATGATAACAAACATTGTATTTAAAATAATTATACTACAAGGTGAACCCACAATCGAAACTGCTTGTTAGTGTGCTGGAGATTGTATTCAATGCCTGAACCCTCTTTGTAGAGAATCACATTTTTCTTTATTATCCCAACCAGAAATATACGAGGTAATAGTAAGATAGCCAACTTCAGCTTGCCATCTCTTAGATTCACTGCTATCTCTGGTTTCTCAGATGTTTCTCTCAGTTCTACTGTCAAAATCACTTGAATGCTTCCAGTTCTCTAATTTAGACTTATTAGATTGCAAATGTTAGAACCTCGCCTGCTGTGTATCTGCCATCATGAACTCCATATTGTTTAATTAGTGCTCCTTGATTATATATTGGCAAATTGAAGCAAAATAATGAAGCAATTTTCTTTTTTTATTTGTTTTTTGAGAGAAGTAACTGCACTGAAGCAATGTGCTTATTTGTTAATTTTTATTTAATTCATTTGTTCAAAAATGGTTTTCATTTCCGGTAATTTTACTGTTTCCTCTCCTCCTTTAATGTGTGCAGTGGCAACAGATGGATATCGAATATACCTTTTGGCAAATGCTTCATCTATGCACCTCTCCTAAAGTAGTGTAAGTACTTTGTGTATCAAGTGCCATGTTCTTTTAAATTTAGTACTACAGTACAGCTAATATTTCATAGAATATTAATGAACTTGCAATATCCTGTTTCCTGTTAAGTAGTGTTAGACTATCTAGTCTAGTGATCATCTTTTCTGGGGTATCAGTTAACAAGATGTGATACTGATTTCAGGACAGATGAATAAACATCCATTTTCCTGTGTAGTGTGAACCATATCAATTTGTTGTTGATCCAAAAACTCATGTATGGATAAGCATTGCATGAGATAAGTTGTCTTTTAATGTCAGTACTTCATATGAAAAGATTAAATTATTGGAAGAGTTGATGGAGTATCCAAATAAAAAAGAAATTGAGAAAAATAAAAAGGAATGGTAATATTTCTTGATGATAAAAGAAGCACTAAACGCCCGTTGTGGGGCTAAAAAAGAAACTGTAGGAGTTATGTTGCACAGAACATTGTGCTCATCTGTTGTGAAGGTTCTTGCAATGATCTCAAATGGATCGATGTCAGCAACAGGGAGAAAGATGCTAATAAGGGCACTGATATGATATGTGACCTTTGAAAGATTTTCGTAGAGTGTTGTTAGAATAGGTGAAGCAAAAGGAGCGGTCAGAAATAGGTGTGGTTCTGCTAGTATAAGAGCAATACAATGATGAGGAAGTTTTGCGGTTTAAACAAATAGTTATAGATAGTAAGCTTACTTCTTTTAAAGGGTTCCATTTGAGTTAATGGGGGTTGTTTGGAGAGAGACATAGGAAATCTTGTGAAGAAGTTGAATAGTAGTCTCCGCTCCCTTATTCTCGTCTAGTGAACGCAAAAATGATTTTTCTTGTATAGATGATTGGGTGGAGTTTGAAGAGAAATCATATTGTTGTTGATTCGCTACCTATTAATGGCCATGTTTATGAATGAAAATACATTTACTTGATTTTAAAAAAAGCTCACTACTTTTGAAGGTTTTTAGGTGCCTGTTTGTAAATTTTTTTCATTAAGATATTTTACAAGTGTGTCATTCTAAACATTGGTAACTTAAGTTAACCTAATTGAGAATCCATTTCTTTGTTGTCATTCAACCGGTCAAACTCCTAGCTATGAAGCAATTGACCTTAATCTTGTTTTTCTGAGGAATTAAGTATTTGGATGAGGAAAAGAATCATAACAAAATGTGAGAGCGCTGGTTCATCTTTCACTTCTTTGTCTAGTTTTCACCTTTGAATTTGGTGTTGATATGCTACAGTATAGACAGATATCGACTCATTAATCATTATATGATGATGCTTAATTTAGTTCTGAATTACTGATGTTGTATTTGCATTTGTTTGCTGCATTGGACAATGATTCAGATATCAGCACACAAAGTACCACAAGCGTAAGTTTCCTTCTTCTCTTCCTTTTTTTCTTCCGTTCATTTAATGCAATATGATTCTTTTTTATTGAAATTGAATATGTGGATTGTTCTAGTACTGCTCAATCCTTGTGGTTCCTTGTTCACTTTTTATTTTAGTACTGTTCCATCCTTATGGTTTCTTATTCACTTTTTATATGATACTTCATCCATGCCAATTTCACTAATATAAGCTACTTCGTCCATCCCAATTTGTATGATGATTGTCATGTTGGGACTTTATTAAAAAATGATACTTTTTTATATCATTCCCTTAATAATATTGTTGTATAACTTGTATAAAGAAATTAATATCTATACAACTTTCTGAAGTTTTATGAATTCAAATTCATTCAACTGGTCAACTTTATATTTGATGTGATGTTTTCTTGTTAAACTAACTTTTGAGCTAGTACTATCGATAACTTTTTGATAAGCAAGTGAGTCTTCTATTGATAAATGCAGCAATATGATGCATAAGAGTAACCAAGGGCCTTACAAATCTTCAGCCCCTAGCTGTTCTAATCTGTTAGGTAGCTAATGCAATAAACTACCAACATCATTTCCCTTTTGTAGCTTATGGCTAGTATTATTAATATTTACTTCTATTATTAATCTGCTTGTTACATAAGTCGAACTAATATCCTATGCTTCGTGGTCAAATCTCATAAAATGGGACAAAGGGGGTACTATAACTATGATACTTCCTTAGTGTCAAAGCGCTAATACTACTTCCATCTGCATTGGTTTTCCTATGACATCTACAAACATATATTTGAGAAACTCCAACATAAAATCGCGCCACGCTTCTCTAAATCTTTGGGCGGGTCAAAGGGACCATTTAAATTAGGAGTGCGAGAGTTATATCTAAAAGAAAACCTCTAATCTGGTGCACATGGTTTGAATTTTGTCTTTTGATGTCTTTGAAGTAGAAGTTGATGAGTGTTAAAAAGAAATCGAATTTTCAACTTTGATTACAGTTCCACCATTTTTTGGATCTATTGATATGTTAAAGTGTAAATGTGTTCATCTTTATGTTTTGCAACTGGACACTAGCGCACAAGTCTCTGTGACTTGAATATTCATTTTTTGCTGTATTGATCTCCTACTTAAGTACCGTGTCTGGTTGCAAAGTAGTTTTTATACTGGAGTTCTACTGTTCATCTAAAGTTGGCCTCTTGTTGTTTTCTTTTTTCTCTTTTAGAAACAAAGAACCAGTGGGCACGCGATGATCCTGCATTTATTGTCATATGTACTCTTCTGTTGGTGATTGCTACTTTAGCATACTGTGCTGCGTACGTTTCCTATACTCTGGTTCTCATTTTGGTCTAAGATCACAGATTGGTAAACTCAACCATTTCCCTTGAGAATTGTCCTTTGCCTTATCAGGAGAATATTTTATGACGTCATAGATTAAATCAAGTTAATTATGGTGTGGAGAAGTCCAACATTTCTGTTTAATGTAATTGCGCTCCAGTTAGATATTGATTTCTTCGTATTCTTATTTGCTTATGTTCTTGATACTGAATCATGTTGCAATCTTTATCTTTCATCTGTTTCAGGTATGATCATAGTGCAGGACATGCTGTTTTTGTAGTTATCTCAGTATTGCTTTTTCATTTTATACTCACCGGAGCTACTTTGGCAACATGTTGCTGGTAAGGGCTATTATTGTTTGGATACTCGATACAACCTCATCATAGTTCCCTTTGTGTTAAACTTCGATTAATCTTGATGTAATTTGTAAAAAGTTCTCATTTTAGATGGGACCAATAAGCTTTCAATCCGTGTCTCAAATAGTTGATTGAACTTTCAATCAAATCTCTGTGGGCAACTGTAGAAAGGATTCAGAAATTTCTTGTATTCCAAACAGTGGAATTCTCACTTTGTTTGGTTAATTCCGTTAAAAAAACAGTGGAATTCTCACTATTCAGTATATATAATAAAGAGGTGATCATTTTCTCTAGCTTTGCTTTACTAAACTAGAAACTCATGGCAAAAGAGTGCTAACCTTAATTTTAGAGAAGGTTCATCGAAGATATTCTACCCTGGATTTTAGTTGATGATCTATGTTGCTCAGACTTTTCAAAATTCCACCAGCTGCGTGTCGGATCTTTCAAAAGTAGTGCATTTTTGGACTATCTGCCATGGGTGTGGCAGAATATTTGGAGAGTGCAAGCAGCATAGTTGATAATTCAAAGTCAACGATTATTAGCACCTGGAACCATCCCTCCTAGGATTATGCCACTCCCTCCATTCCACTTCGTTTGGTTAGTCTGTTCCAAGAGGGATGTCACATGTCCCATGTTTCCTTAATATTTATGACCAAACAATTGTTATGACATGTTTAAGACCATAAGTTTCAGAAGTCGTATAGCCACAAACTATTACGGCATATTTAAGTAGGTTTTATAAAAGGTATCATTTCTTTCTCAAACCCCGTGTCAAGTGAAACTATGTCAAACAAAGTGGTACGGAGTGAGTACATTTTATTTCCTGTACTAACTGATCCCCAAGTAGATTTCTGGACATTTTCTGTTGAAATACTTTAGATTTTAAATCATGCGTTTGTATCATGACATTCTCACGTAAACATTCTGTAGAGTATATAGCCTATGCATGGAAAAAATCAAAAGAAGATAGCAGAAGAGTAAACAAATGAGAAAGTGAAGGACATTATGTTTTTCTTTGTTTAGTTAGGGTAGCAAAAAATAAAGAAAGGGAAAATTGTTGAATTTCCCCTTTAGTTGATTAAATTTTGGGGCCATTAAGAAAAATATTTGCCTTAGTAACTTTCTTCATTTTCAACAAAACCAAGCAAAAGAAAAAGTACTATATAAACTTCCCTCTGTTTCTCTTATCAAGTTTTCCATATTTATGGTGAAAGCATAAATCTTCCATTGTATCATGACTGTGTAGTCTTATCAACCATTGTCCTTGCAGGTTCCTAACCAACAATTACCTTCGAGAGGAAGCTCCAAGCAGTCATGCCGTGGAACAGCGGGTAGAATGGCAAGTTCAGAACCTTTCCATTCGAAGTCTTCATATTCTTTATTCTTTCTACTTCTTTCTCCTCATGCTGAATTTTGGAACTCGATATCTAGGGTTAATAATTCACTTTCATTTATGAAGTTTCCTACTTATACACTTTCTTGTCTCTCATGAAGGCTGTATGCATTTGATGTCCACTGCAACTCTTTCTTCCCTATGTTCGTTTTGCTTTATGGTAAGTAAGGACAGTGCTAAGATGAAATGTGCTGTTTGCGCATCTTCGACTCAGTATATTGACGACTACTGTTGGTGACTCAGTATATTGACGACTACTGTTGGTTTCTGTTTTTATTTGATAAAGACTGATGGTTCTCTTTTTGTGGCAGTCATACATTATTTTCTGTCCCCGCTTTTGGTAGCTCATGGTTTCATTCCTGTGTTGCTGTCAAATTTGCTCTTCATGGTCGCAGCTTCCTACTATCATTACCTCAACTTCTTAGGTTATGATGGTAATATGAATTCCATATCCTAAGATAATTTACCCTTTTTAATTTCGTGAAAACTAAAAATGGGGTGGAATTTGTGTATTGGAGTCTTTTCTATGGGAACAGTTAAGATTTATATGTATCAGCATATATCTTCCTGGCTACTCTGTCGCAGAGATTTCCTGTTGCTAAAATTTGTTGACTACCTGTGATGGATTTTCTTGCTTCATGATTGGTGTGTTTAAATTCAATGATTTCTGGTCTGAGCTGTCCAAATTAAATATTAGTTGGAATCAAACGTGTTTCATCTCTAGGTATAGTAAGCATGGTCTTAAAGAACTCTTGTGAAACTTGTGGAGAATTCTGCTTAATGCACGACTGTCTGCTGGAGCTTTCCATCTATGTTAACTAATCGATATGGATGATGAACTTATTTCTCCCCTATGCAGTATTACCCTTTTTGGAGAGGACAACATTCTTCCTATATCCAATTGGCATTGTCATCGTCCTTTCACCCATCTGTAAGTACTAATATTTGTTCATGATCTTGTTGTCTTCATATATGGGTAACACAGTAACAATTTTTGTTTGTTGCTTATAGTTATTTTGATTGGCTTCAATCCATCGAGACACTTCATGAATATCTACTTCAGCAGAGTGTTATGAACGCACGCTAACACTGGATGAGGACATGTTAGGATGAAAGACGCCTTTCAGACAACTCGTGAATAGGAAGGACATTATTGAAATCTCATTTGCAGAGGCTTTGATTGTTTATGTGATTGGGAAACGCTTGTTTAGTATCTCTGGTTAGGTAATTTTTGATGTTATGAATGAGAAATATATCTGACGGGAACTTTATTTGTACTTCAACTATAAAACTTCACTCGATGAGTTCATTTAATGTAAAGATTTTATTTCTTATTTGTTGAATCATAGAAGTGACCGTAGCATTGCTCGTGAATATGATCGTTCTGCAGTTACTTACATTTATGTGTTGAATCGTAGAGGCGACTATCAAGTTTTCTCTCTGCATAGATTTATGTGCAAGTGTTCATAAAATGTTAAGACTTGCTTGATTCTTCTTAGCAAATAACACAAGGAATTGTCATTGGAATCTTAGAAATTTTATGAATTTTATGAGAGATCAACCTGGATTGCTAGAAATGAACACCACATAATGTATTTTATATATAGTAACTGAAACTTTTGTATAAATTAATGAAATGCATAATATATTAAAATGTTCTTTAATTTTGTGATTATACACTTGTTATATGAAAAGTTTAGAATTAAGGAAAGAAATATTTTTATTAAATGTAAGACAAATAAATTGAAAACGAAAAGAGTAATATATATACAATTTATCAAATATTATTTCGTTAGTCCATATACGATAAAAAATTTCGATAGTTAAAGCCGTACATAAAGCTGATGACTATTATATTGCTGGTAGTATTACAATGTTTTACTTGGTCAAGATGATATAAGACGTTTTCGCAATTTAGGCTTTAATACTTTATCAAAAATTTTAATTTCGTCACTGATAAAAATATAAATAGTGTTGTATCCTGTGGTCACCAGAAGAGAGTCGTTTTCACGTAACAAACAATATGTGTTTGGTATATATCATAATCATCACCAACATCAAAGATAAAGTAGAAACCAAAGCACAGAAGTGTAACATTCAATCACCAAACACGATAATACAGGTTCAATTTAAAAATAACAAAATACAAGTACAAATTGAAGGAAACAAACGATGACAATATCAAAGTTGAGTATTCCAATTTTTCTCCTTATAATATATTATATAGCCTTTTCTTGTGTAATTACTGGTCAAGCTTGCTTCCAGCAACATCCACCACAAATCTGTACCTCACATCATTTTTCTCCAACCTTTCCATTGCAGTGTTGATATAATCCATTTTCACCATTTCAATTTGAGAAGTAACACCTTTTTCTTTGCAAAAATGTAGCACTTCCTCTGTTTCCTTCATGCTGCCAATAAAGCTTCCAGTGATGCTCTTTCTCCCTAATAACAATTAACGATTTATCAAGTTACACATAGTATAAGAATTACGAATTTTACAAGGTTACTAACCTACACGATTCAGCTAAACTCAGTAACTTTAATTCAGATTCTATAAGAAAATGTCATTAACTCAATTTAACTTGTTGCCACGTGTGATTGATTGCACAATTTTCAATGTTTTCATAGTAAAAAGAATTACTCCGTATAATTGTAAATCTATTTAGCTTGGTGCACAAAAATCCATAAACTACTATTGCATAAAAACTTAAATTAATAATAGAAGGTTCTATTAAAGTAATGGTAAACTAATCCATTATAGCTTCAATTGTGTATGGTTAGTGTTGTTAATGTTGTCTATTATTGTGGACATGGTTCCTTAAAAGACATAAAATCCTATAATAATTTTATCCTAATCTTTCCCATTATTTGCCGCAGAAGTAGACAATATAGTGACTAGCATGTTGACTAAATGACCACTCATCCAATCCCTTTATTCTGTTTTTCTCACATATTGACAAACCCCACGTGAAAAAATTTTCAAAGTTTCGTAATTCAATTATATCTTTTTCGATAAATAGAAAGGATAACGTCGTGTTAGAAAAACGTTACGATACTTAATTAATATTATGTTGACTTTGTTGTAGCTTTACATAGTTCATCGTAACTATATTGTCAGTGTAAATAAGTTAAATGACTTACCTAGCATAACCATTGGTGAGACAAATTGCAAAGGAGTGTTGATAACTCCCATCAAGATTAACTTGCCATCCACTTTAAGCAGAGATAGATAAGGTTCAAGAGGATGATTAACAGGTACAGTGTCAATAATATAATCAAGTGAATCAGCAGCTTCTTGCATTTTTTGATTGTCTGAACTAACAAGATAATCATCAGCTCCTAGGTGGTCCAATGCCTCTTGTCTTTTCTTATCTGAAGAACTAATGACAGTAACATGATGTCCCATTGCCTTTGCTATTTTTACTCCCATGTGTCCAACTCCTCCAAGTCCCAAAATCCCACCTCTTAGTCCACTTTGGTTAAAACCAAAATGGTTCAATGGACTGTACACTGTCACACCAGCACATAATAGTGGTGCTGCTTGTTCTGGTGCCATACCATCTGGAATTTTCACCACAAATCTATATACACGCTCGAAAAGAATCATTCAGTATTAAAACTTTTTATAGTACTGTCGATGTATAGAAGTTAAACTATATTGTATATGTACTTACTTTTGTTCAACAACCATGAAATTAGCAAAACCACCTTGGGTTGGTTTGCCATCAGTGTAGACATCATTGCAATTCCATATCTTCTTAGCACAATATTGCTCAATGTCTTGCTTACAGGGCCTGCAAGTTTTGCAACATCCAACAAGCAATCCAACTCCAACTATATCCCCCACTTTGAATTTTGATACCTCTGGCCCTACCTCTACCACTTCTCCAACAACTTCATGTCTACATCAAATTTCATCACCACCACAAAGTTTTTAAAAAATAAATTATAAAGGGATAAGGATCAAAATAGAAAATCATATTGTCACCAATAACTTTACTTTGGCATCTAGGACATGTAAAAATCATTTACATATATGATTACTAACTTTTCTTTTTATTATTCTAGGTGATATCAGTATATATAGAAGTTAAACGCGTACGCATATATATATTGTATTATGCGGTTTTTATATAGAAAATGAGTGATTGATCCCATGAGAGTAACGTTGATTTTAATTAAGTGCGATTTGTATTTGTGTGATGGATGGAAGAAAAAGAATAGGGAGTTTGGAATAATCAACCAAATCCTATCCATGAATGGTTTTAGCACAAGGACCACTTAATTTTGTTGATTTATTTTCATGGCTAAGAATTAATGTATACTATGAAAATCTAAGTTCAATAAATAAATACATTAACTATATGGTTTTATTTTTCCACCTCAAACTATCAAACCTTTTGGAATATCAAGAAAATTGGAATTGACATCAATGAATGGTTGCAATTATGTTATTGAAAAACAGCAGGAATCAAATTGTTCTCCACCCCCATGGGATCCACAGTGGTCACCATTTACTTATTGAGGAGCTACATAAGTGAAGGAGTATACTACTATTTTTTCCATTAAATACTTATAATGCGCAAATAAAGTAAAAATAATCTTTATTTTTGTATGCATATAAATAATCTTTATGTTTGAAAAAGCATAATTTTACACTTTAATTAAAAATCTTGGATCTGACATAATCACTTTTATCCACTCAACTTATTTATGGGAGGTAAAAGTGCTTTACCAACTAAGTAATTATCATTTAAACAAACAGTTAGATGTTACTAAGCATCTGTATTTTTGTAAGAGACTGTTTCACATCGTGAACCACTCTAAGTAATTCTCACTTGTCTAAGAGCGATTCTATACTTGGCATATATGTAAAGTTTTGTGATGTTAATCAAAAGTTTCGACTTGTTTAAGTCTGATATATGAAGTCTCCCAATATAAAATTTTTTGGCACGAATTTAAATTTAGTCTGACCATAATACAATACCGGATATCGAGTAGGACACCAAAACAAGAAATGCATATATGTGCAAATTCACAAATAACAAGTGTAGATACTGGAAAAAGCAGGGGAAACAGAGAAGTGAAAGAGAAATTACCCAGGAACCATAGGGTAATTGGACATGCCAAGATCATTTTTAACCTGGTGAATATCACTGTGACAAAGTCCACAGTACAAAATTTTGACTTGCACATCATCAGGCCCTGTGTTTCTGCACAACATTTTTTTAATTGAAAAAATAAAATCATAAATAACCCTAAAAACTTTACTGAATTGTCATATAACAAACAATTATTATCAAGCTCAATCGACTATATAAATCTTCACTGTCTATGCTCGCAAAATATAATTTACATACCTTAGAGTGTAGGTATAAGGTGAAAGTATACCAGAAGGATCTCTTGCAGCCCAGCCAATAGCTTTTTTCTCAACTTCCAAACTACCCATAGTTATTAGATTGGTATTTTTTTTTTTATAAAAAAGAGTGTAAATCATGAGAATGTTCAAAGGTGAATGAGAAATATAAAGGAGTTGTGAGCTATTATGTTGGTGTTTTATACCACCACCTATATAATATTAATGTTTTAAACATAAGGTGGCAAGACTTGCTTTAGGTAGCATTTCGTGAACCCAATTGACTTATTAAAGTAAGCTAACTTATTCACATCAAAGTTATAAAATTAGATTGACTTAATGATGGATTTTTTTATAATCTTTTTCCTTGTTTAGTTTGTTTTTTTTTTGAAGGAAAGTTGAAATTTATCATAAATTTTTAATTTTTCCCAAACAAGGAAAGTAAAATCTCTTCCCATATTTATATCGGAGAAAAGATTAAATTTTTAATAAATTGGAATATTTATTCTCGTATTACATCACAATATCATTTTACAATGTAATCATTAATAATTTATTTTATGAAAGATTATTTTTTCATTAAGTTTATGGTTCTTTAACGATTATTTCAATATGTAGTTGACTTTCATCAAATCATATTAGTATATATGTGTTTTAGTATACTTTTTTTTGTCATCCTAATTTTACCATCAACTTAATTTGCAAAAATTATTAAATTTCTGTATTAATGTCCTGTTACTTTATCATTATCATCAACGTGATATATCCCATTATTAACTTAATACCAATTCCTACCAATTTAAAAATAGTATATAATCTATGTTAATGATTAAGGACGGAATAAATAACTATAGCCGAAGAGCTAATTTGTGGAAGTAAAAATTACAATCACCAAACTGGTTTTTTTAATTGTTTTTCCTTTTTAAAAAAGTGTGTTGAGTTGTTGTTTTTCCAAAAAACTAAAATAGTTTAACTTTTAAAACTCAAAATTTTCAGGTTTCCCTATCAAAAAATTTGCAAATTGCAATTGCAAATTGAGTAATAAACCATCTTACTTTCAACCTTAAAATAACATTTTAAAATATTCTCTATATAATACTATTAAGTACGAAACATTTTTATATATGCTATGAATAAAGCCTTGAAATGTGGTTATTTTTGCTACTTACTTGGTACATAACCATTTCAATTCTTTTGGCATTAACTTATTTTGTGATTTGATACAAAGCTATTATCGTAAATGATAATTTAAAAGGAAAATATAGGTCTTTTTCATCTTTCATAGTTCTAAATACGTTGTAATTTTTTTTAAAATATACTTACTAAATTGGTTTCAACCTTTTATAAAACTATAATTAAAAATTGCGAAGATTGTACTCTCCCAACTTTTATAGCAAATTTTTTTTTTTCTCTTTTCTTATCTTATTTTTTTTTCCCTTTTATTCCTAAGATTGTTTTTCCATTATCGAAAAGGAAACGTCGTTGTGGAGATTTGGGTCCACATGGTTAGGTTTGAAAGCGGCGTCACTAGATCGTCACCTTTTAGGTAAGGTTTTTTATCAATTATTTTCTTCGAAATAAATAAATAATAGGAGTAATAATTAGATTATAAATTTCACTATATCATATAGTGCTTTGATTTAAATTAAATTTTAAGATAAATTTAAAATTTTAAGATGACTGTAAAATCGAGTATATACCTAATTCTTATTGAATTGAAGCTTAAACTTTCTTATTATATACATTACTTATTTAAATAGTATAATTAGTGAATTATTTATCCCTCCTAACCTTTTGTTTTATAGGCTTAAATTTATCCATAAGCTAAATAAATCGCAGTTGTTATTCACATCTCATAAAGAAATAAATATATTGCGTTGTAACAGATTTGGTGTTGGAACGCTAGCTGATTAAGCAATAACATTAATGACATAACTATTGTCTATTCTTTATGTTAATATAAACATCCAATAATCCAAATAATATCGATCCCCATATTCCTAAATTCTACTACTAGTTATAAAAAATATATAAAAATACATTGTTATATAATAAAATATCTATACATAACTTTTTTACATATTGAGAATAAGAAAAAAAAAATTACTTTCTTAGCTGTATATTTTATTGCTTAAATGTACGCTATAAAATAGAGAATGGATGAAGAAAAATATACAAGACATTATAAAACAAAAAAACTGGTCTTGTATCGTAGTAACAACCCCCCCCACGCCCTCCCACCCCGGCCAACCCCATCCACGACCTTTCAACGAATCTAATCACGTCATTTAATTAATTAATTATTAATCCTAACATATATATTAATCGTCATTTATACAAATGTATCTTTTTAGTACAATTATTCCTATTTTAAGATAGGCATTTCAATTATTTATATTATTAATTTATTTAAAAGGAGGACTATTTATATATTCCGAAAATATTACCTTTAAGTTTTTCATGTATTAATTAAAGAATATTCTATAATCAACTAAATATATTCATCTACAATTAAACAAATTCAATATTTTTCATTTGCTATCATCGATTTCAAAACTTTTGAGACATTGAACTTATGTTATACTATAAGATAAATTTTCTCTTTTCCGTGTTTTAATGAATTCATGTTTTCTCTAAAATCAACTCCTCATCCACAACAGGCACCTTACAACAAGGCATAAAGACAAAAAGAATATTTTCGTGTCGTAAACATATAGAATCATGAGATTGAAGATCATAGACAAGATCCTGAATTAATTAATTAAATTAGAATACTTAGAATATTCTTGTTATAAAATAAGATATCTTCGTCGTGAATTATGAAAAATTTTATGCTAGCAATTATGATATTGTATTTATTTCCATCGAATCAACTCATTTAAAATTACGATCATATTAATACTGAACATAGTAAAAAACTTCTTATTTTTTCCTAATGAAATAGTATATTTTATTATTTTTCCACTAATTAATTAAAATATTATGATATAGTCCATTAATATTTTGTTGGTACAATTCAGTCAGAACACAGACCGAATGACACTATATCAATCAAATCTACATGGCTTAATTAAAAACAAACAAAAATTGTATCACAATAACCAATTCACATTTAGCGGCAATATATATACAAACTAATCAAAAGTGTTAGTTTTTTGTCGTATTAGTTGATTGTCATTAATTTCAATATTGCTAAAGGGTTTTAGCGACAATCGAAGAGTAGTAAAAATTGAAATTTTCATAAACTTACAACCAATCTAACAACGAACTAACAATTGAAAGACAATAACGTATAACTAAAAAGTCCATGTACCAAACATCTAATAATATGAATCAACCTAAAGAAAAACGGAAACCCAAGATACATAAGAAAATCTAAGAACTAGTCAAGTAGCGAAAATGTGGACAAAAACATCATGAATCAAGGCCAGACCGAAAAAGTGTCTACAAACTTGAATTCCGTTTTTCAACGAGTCTGTCAGTAACCGTCGAAAGATGCCCAATAAAATAAGAGCAAGTCACTATCTACACAACCGCCAACCAGTTGATATCGTGACTGTCTGGATCAGCTCTATTCCCACTTATGGCAACATACATATCTTACCACTGTAGCGACCCATCCAACACCCACGGCAGTCTCGCGCCTTCGCGGACATGAATTCCGGCCCCCCCACGTGTTGCACGAGACAGTGTAACAAATTTAGATACCAGACCCCCTTTACAACAAACCTCATCCCATGACATCAGAAATACTCGTGTCACAAAGCTAACATTATTTTCGAGAGTTCTACAGACCCGAATTTAATTCGTAAAGTCTACGGTTCCTTAATGTCTTAGCTATCCATTCATTAACAAGTTCAATCTCTCCAGTTGATTAAACAGATTCCTAGACCGCATGATTCCTAATTCGTCCAAACCTGGACTAGACTAGAAAATCTCTAGTTACTACGAACAAGTTTTCTGGCCTCAATCTTTTCCATTGTTTTCCCCCACGATGGAAATCAGGTTGTTACAATGGATCGCACATGAAGTATAACGTGATGAATTTACATAATATATATCATTTTTGTTATTTTGACAACCTTTATATATAAGATTTTTATTTTTTGACACCTTTATATATCATTATTTTTTATTTAACAACCTTTTTATATCATATATTCATCAATTATTTCGCCTCAAATGTGGCAATGTGTGTGCCAGAAAGAATAAATCGTGATAATTAGATTCCGAGGGCTTTTTATAAAATTATTTTGCTTTTAATATTATTTTTTATTTATTACCTTGATATTTTATATTTAAAAATCTTCTTATTTAACTATTGTACTATGTATCAAGGAATAATATTATTAATACTATGTATTCTATTTGTTTTGATAAAAAAAATCACGTATTAAAAACTAACATGGCATGTATATAGATATATTACACTATATATAAAAGTAAATTTCATGCAAATTAGATACATCATGTAAATATCTCAAAATGTACCTATATATTAAAACGAATTGTACTTGCATCATAAAATTATCGACTATAATAATAAATATTTTCTAAAATATGATATATTAGCTACGTTCCCCAATAATATTGATTTTGGGAAATTCATAAATGTACCTAACTCGTATTAGTATAAATATGTGACGTACAAGAAACTATATCAAACGGATCAGTTAGGATATCGCAAGTAAATCCATATTTTTTTGAGGAAAATTTAAGGCTGAGAAAAGGGTCTCATTTAGGGTAAATATCAATTTTACCAACTTCCTCTCATGAAAACACAAAAGAACCAGATATCGTATTCCTTCAACAACTTAAATTATTCTATTAATTACATTAATACTATAATTTACTTTAAACATATTATTTTTTTAAGTGACTGAAAGTCAAAATAACGTGTCTTTGTTGTATCACGCACGACTATTTGTTCTGTTTTTTTCTTTCCTATTGTCCACTTAATCAATGTTAATATGAGAATATGAGTTTGTCCACGATTAATAAAAGATTGGAGGCAATGTCCTTCTCAATGACACGGTGTTTCTACGACGCTGGAAACCACCGATATGACTTCAACCCTACATCAATTATTATATCATACCCATCACAATTGCGAAAAGAATAATCAATAAATATTGGTTTGCAGAATCTGCCATATGAATCGCCAGCTTGTTCCGTGATATTCCCATTTACTCAAATGGAAAAGAGAAATGCTACAAGTTGGGAACATTAACCTACTCGTTGGGCTTGATAGTGTGTCCACACCCAAACAAATAGACCAAGTCCGGTTCTGATCTAGTAACTGATGCCTATCCCACACGCCGCAATAACGTGGACTGGACGCTGAACCTTAACGATTTAAGACGTCATGGGGCGTCTCCACTTGGCCCAACTAGCAAAGTTCATCAAGGAATCATCATCCCCTTGCCGATTGTCCTCGGGAAGAGGTATCGTCAGTGTCCTTCACTCCAGCATCTGTAGTAGTTGCACTGTGGCTCAGTAGAAGCCATCATTTCTAAGACAAATCAAGCACTCAAGCAATCCCCAGCTCTTTTGCATGTGGCAGGGCAAAGGAGGCATCCCCACCCTCTTGATACTTTCAACATCACGAATCAGCTCTGAAAACTACTGAGCTCGTTGCAAATCTTGAGAATATGGGCAAAACCATCTCCTTACAGTGAAGATGAAGATGAGGCTGCTTGTCTGAAATACTCCATTCCCTAAACGAAGGTGTGAAAGGATCCTGGTTTTTGGCCTGGGATTTCCAACAACCTAGGTTCAACACTGAAGTGGCAAATGCAGAATGTTTTTCAGTTTCTATGAGCTTGCCAACCATACTTGTAGTCTCCAAGCTATTGGATCCCAATGCCTCCAGCCCATGAACACGAACTTCAAAACAGAGGGTGAAAATCAGTTTAATATACACTAGCTTAACTTATCAAGAAAAAATATAAATAAAATCACTACAAACAGAAAAATTGAAGCGACATTACAGGAAGCAGCTTCCTGTACCGGATTGCTTTCTGCGTAAGTGGAGATAACTCTAGCCATGTTTAACCTGGAATTCACCAAAAGAAAATATATATCCATAAACAAAGATGTTTTGAAAAGATATGAGAGTTGATTCTTAAACGAAGAAGCACCCAATTCTCTAACACGTCTGTGTACACTCCAAATAATGCACTGAGCGAGTACTATCTTTGGCATTGGCACTGTAATGTGTATAGTAACAGAAAACAAGAATGATTTGGAAATAATATGTGTCTAGGTGAATTCTGCAATTAAAATGATTTTTGGATAATATGTGTCTAGGTGCATTCTGCAATATAATCATCTCAAATAAGTATTTAATGGAGACGTTTTCCCATTTCCCAATACATAAAATCCATGCTATGTCAACAGAATCTCACACTCTACTACAGCAGCTAAGCCCTAAAAATTTTAACTATCCAGACCTTATGTGGTTGCCTTTGTCTTTAACTACTCAAAACTGATATCATGAAAGCTCATTCTTTGAATGATTTTTTAAAAGTTCTTCTCCTGTAGATTATTCTTTAGGTCTCTGTGATGAAACTTGCACACTTCACAACAATCATTTCAGAATTCAACTTTTAAGAGAAAAATGTTTAAGAAGTTAAAACCAATGTGTCAATCACCTTTCTTAACTGATTGAGCCCCGTCAACTTAAATACGTACTAATCAAGTAGAATATTCCTTTTGTACCAACTCCCTGCTCCACACTTTAAGCTATGTTGCCGGACTCTCCAAAAATGTTGACGTACCCTTCTCCGGATCCTTCCAAAAATTTTTGGGGCCCCCAAAAACAAAAAGCATTGTGAGATCTTACACACCTGGCAATGATTTTGTGAAGAGCGGACTATGTTCCCTCCCTGCCGACCACCTTATAGAAAAAGAAGCACTTACACTCTTCACGAGAGCTTCGTGGAAACTCCACCTGCTGTGTGTTGTGGATTTGAAAGATTGTAAAAATGTTATCTATTCTATCCTATGAGATAGAGAGAGAGAAACGCCTATGCATTGATCTTGTAATTTAATAATATCACATAACTAAAAGGGTCTTGAGAGGTCCAAGAATAATCAACTACATTTCATTTATTTATTCCAAAGGAATCGCATCCCCACGCATAAACACACAAGACCAATGCAGTCGTTTCCATCCCTTGTTTTATGTAGGTATTCAGAATAGCATTCGAACTTTGCTTTCCGGAGGATCCCAATGATGCGACATACCTGTTACATCAATATGTGCCGATGGTGCTCTGACATCCGACATGAGTTGTGATGCCTCAGATTTCCCGGTTGTCCCAACACCAGCTGAGAGAAGAATCAGAATCTATCTTACAGAAACTTGTTCTTTAGCCAAAATGACTATAAATGCACACGCAATTGATTGCAAGATACGCACAGACGTGTTTTGAAAATCCCCATCCGGCACCACAATAGCAACTCTACAGCTCCAGCAAGATAAATTAATACATGTGGGGTCATTACACGATTGTTACATCTTGGATTAGGATTTACATGATTTATAATGAAGTCTCAACAAGTCCTAAAATTATATCAGCATAAATCTTTAATTTTTCATTTGTTATCTAATCCTCTTTGTTGGTAAGATATGCAGCCATCAGTTACAAGGGTGTTTAAACATCTTATATGTTCTAGAATAAACTCAGGATTCAATGACACTTCCAGACAAAGAAAAGGTAAAGGGATCCCCTTCCCGGGGCAATTCTTATTAGTGCAGGACTCCCTAAAATTGTCTTAAAGATAGAAATCATTTAGTATTGGGAGAACATGCTCAAATAGACTAGAATGAATTGGAGAACTCATGTAGCCGCTTCCACAAAATTAGGATGTGAACATGATAGAACTTTTCTTAAGACTGATTGATACGTCACTGTTGCCTAACCTTTCCAAGTGGTGCGATATTACCCTCCGGAGCGTCTCGGACATCCTATGACAAGCGCCAGTCTTCTTCTTCAAAATTCTTTTCTTGCTTTCAAGATCCTTTCAGAAGCGAAAGGCCATATCAGGTTTGGAAAGAAAATCAAATTGGGAAGTGCAATCATTATAAGTTCACCATATATATTGGCGGAGTAACAGTATACCTCATTTGCGAGTCAAATTTTTTTCACTGAAGATCGAATGCAAGCTGAGCACTTAATTGTGTTCTTCCCATCACCATATAGTCCACGCTCAGGCTCTATCCAGTCTGGTCACTATAACAATAAGCCCGTAACAGGACAACAGACACAAGATTCACAACAAAAGGGTACTCATCCAGAAAGACAAACAATAGGACATTTCAAATACCCACAACATAGAGGAGGGCAGCAGAGGGACGAGCAATTAGAGTACTTGACCAGCAGGGAAGAGGATATTCTCATTTATAACATCCATGAAACTCGAGTCAAACAATATTAGAAATCTTCCAACAATTCCATGTTCATGTGCACATTTTCGACTTTAGCTAAAGATTGAGACGTACTTCCTCAAAATCCAACCATAATGACTGGAGTACAAAGTTTTTTTTCCATAGCATGACATGTACACATGAAAAGCCTATAACCTTGCAAAAGACTCCTTTTCTTTCTTCCATTCGATGCCATGTTTCTTTTTCACAACATGACAGAATATGCTGTGGATGAATTGAAATACAACATTTCCACTACTTCTAATTTACAAAAAAAAAAACAAAAAAAATAAATGGATTATTCATAGTACTCCTAGGTATAGCATTGTGGCTATTTGAACACATACTAAAGAAGAAGACAAGGGAATTATTTTGATAAAAATTAATCAAAAACGCATGAAACATACCAGGCGAGGGGGGCTCTGAGTACTGATGTCTCATATACTTATCACAAGTTCATCAAACTGCGTTTATTCCAATTTTTTACCACCCTGTCAAAAAGTCCATGTGCTTTAATAAGCATATTAACTCTCACAAATCCAACAAAAAGAACTAGGTATTGACAACTACCTTAACTGTCAGTCCTGGAGGTTTATTGACATCAATAATTTCTTCATCCTGAATTTTACCGGAAACAGAAATGCATCATACTCATAAACACATATGTTTGGGTATGTTCCCCTTCATAATGGCAATGTTTAGATTGGGATGTTGCAGGAAGATAAGAGTTGGGAGTACAAAAAATCGCTCTAGATTTTAACCTTCATACAATTCTAGGGCTATGCACACTTCCTTTCTTCGTCACTAGAAGGTAAAAACCTTTCTCAAGGGAAACTTCTGAACAGTTATCGGAAGAAATATTCTATCTCCACATTCATTGATTCCTTTGCCGAAACCTGCCAAAAACATGAAATAATTAGATTACACATGAAATGCAAAATTGGTCTGATGCATTCAAAATACAAACTCTCATGAGTGTCAGTATATAGACTTGCAAGATCTCTTATTAAGAATCAACAACTAAATGGCCAAAAGAGAAACAAATCATACCCTCTTGGCCTGTTCTTTCAATTTGAGAGTCTCTTCGCACCTGCAGAAACAGAATAATGTCAAATCAAGAAGAAATGTTTAATAATTCCTTTACAGTTTTCCACTAAGTTTGGACATGTCAAGTATTATTGCATACTCTTGATGAAGGCTGTAATTGAGAACAATCAATATGTGATCATCCCAGATATTGGTTTTAAACATTTCAAAGAAAATTAGATCTCTAGCTTTATACTAAGTGTTCAGCAACAAATCATAGATAACTGTTGTATCCCGCTTTCAGCCTTGAGATTATATGTATGCACCTTATGAGCTTTGCAGTCTAGTATAACAAATCCTTAGTTCTTGAAATGTTTACTCGCAGTATGCAAAACTTGAAGACAGGAAATTGTATAGACGAAATTGATCAAATTTTATGCAAAGTTGTATTCCTTGGCGATATTTTTTCCTTTGAAAGTAAAAATAAAAATATAATACACACAATTCTAGAATCAAATATGTACAAGAACTAACAAAATAGTTAAAGACGTACAGAATTAGAACCTGTCTTAAGGAAAAAGCTTCGCACTAGGGACTTCGGTAACTCGGGGCAGCAACGTTGAACCCATTGAGTGCGTCAGGTGTTAGTTGAATTCTCATTGACGTCCCATTTTACTCCGGAGATCTCCGCTTCCTAAGCAGCACCGTTGACGTGGCGTGGAAGGGTGGTTAAGTTAACCACTTTGTCTTTCCTATTTTCTTCCTATTACAGACTTGTGCAGCAGTTACAGTGGTGCCCCCCGTAGTGACACTGGACCCGGTAAAAAGCTGAGTACAGGTCTGGACGTCGTTCGGAGGCGCGAAAATCTGTCGAGATCGGTGGACGACTCGCCGTAATCGCCATGCCGTGCCATACTGTGGTTTCTTCGTGGGGTTTTGGTGTTTCATAACTTCATGAGAGGGGTTTAAACGATTTTCAACAATTTGACTACGATTTAGGAAATTGCAAAATGATCTGCACTCGACCTCTTATGATTTCGTCCATAAATAATCTTTTACTTCAATTGTTTCCCCGAAAGCGCGCTGGCTTTTTTCTTTTGGATTTCTCATTAGATTTTTGATATTCCTTTTAAGATCGAGTTAATAATTCATAATCGCTTTGATCGGAAAAACGCTTATGTCACTCGTTTCGAATCCAAACCACTAGAGTAACTTTGCTTAAGTGAATCCTTGCTTTTACAATAACAGTAATAAATATTCCATTATTTACCGTACTTACCTATGACTTTTGTTATTTTATTTTTCCTTTTTTAACTTGCTTTTCAAATAATTATTTTCCATTCCTGACAACTATTTATTAATATGTCTACCTTAAATATTTAGAGAGTATAAAAAAAAAATTGATATATTTTACGTATCTTTAAAATCAATTTCAAATTAAAAATTAAAAAATCTTTTTCTTTTTGCAATTTTTAAAAACTTTTTATCAAGGACAAAATCAGATTAAATTATAAATTGTGAGTTGACTGCGTATTACTTCGGGGTAATCTAGGCCGTTGAAAAACAAAAAATAGACATAGCAACTGTATACCACATCAAAATAGTTATTATACATTTTCAACGTTATAGCAAATATGGCAACTAATTATAATATATAGACGTTACCTGCTAACAAACGTTATATGTACTTAAAGTTCAAGATGTTCCCATCACTGAGTAGTAATACTTTACGATAGTTTTATTTTCTTTATACAGATTGTCATAGTAAGTAATCAATTGATCTTACCCTTATCATACTGACAAATTAATACTATATGTGACTAATTAAACAGAAACCACATACTAAATACCTCAAACGGCCTGCCTAATCCACAATATCGTAACAAGTCCACGTAAGACTTTTTTTTGTCTTCTTAAATAATTGTTAATTTTTAATTTGACAACTTACGTACTTATTGCACTATATTACGTAGTAATTATGATTTCTTGGACTAACTTTTGCATGAAATTACCACCAACAATAAAGCTCTGCACACTGTGTCTCTAATTTTTATTAAGTAATTTTATAATATTACTTGTGTCGGGCCCTCATTAGGACTTGGAGCAGAAGAATTATGTCCAATACAATAGTTTTCTCCCAAGCCCCATGGTCCATGATACCGATTCCCGACTTAGGACCGGAGTTTTTCACCACAAACATGAAAATTTTTTTTCTGACTATGCACCATTATAAATGGCCCTAGCTTCCGTATCGCTCATGAAACGGAATGAAGAAAAAAGAAGATTGGTGATTGATTGAATTATAAGTCGAGCCATGAAAAGGGTATTATATTCTATCTTTTATCACGTAAGCTTTTCTCTCTTTGAGATTGTAAGAATAGTTATGCTATCAAAAAATAATAATGCATGGTATTTATACAAAAATATTGAATGAGGAATTTGCATGTAATGCAATAATAATAGTGACATAATTTTGACTTAAAAGATAGCAAGTACCCAAACTTGAGTAAAGAAAAAAGTATCATTACCCAAAGAGGTGATTTAAGAAGTGAAGTAAAGATTTTGTTTGAAGGATTACTCCATCATAGGAAAGATTAAAAGGTCATTCAAATTTGTCCGTGGCATATCATACTCTTTTAAAGGCATATTTTGTCAACGCTTTGCTTGAATTTCAAGGTTTACGTGGGAACCTAATTAATTAGTTGCTATGTAACATAAATATGTCATTTTCTGAGAGTAATATTAATTAATTTTACAAACATGATGAAGATTTGAGGGCTTTCATTTGCAAGGCATCACAAGTTGGGTAAGCATTTTTCAAAAATACCAAACTTTCTTAGTATTATTCATTCTCCTTAGTGATGCGTAAAGTATCATCATGGCTTCCTAATCGTGAAAGATTCATCGAGTAATTGTTCAAGTACGCACATGATCCAGTATACTTGTCATAAGTATTTACAAGATCTAAAGATTCATTGTTCAACTACCTGTTTAATTTTTTTCATTATTTGCTTGTATCATTCTAATTTATACATGTAATTTTTTGATCAATTCATCTTATGGATTTCTTAAAATTATCTAGTATAAATTCAACTACGAGGTTTAGGGTTTGAGAGCTAGTCTTTTTTTTCTTATAAAGAAAATATTATTATTAAGTACTACTCCCTAAAGAGTACACATGATTGTAGTTGTCGTTAATTCACAAACTAGGAAGCAATGCAATTAAGAAGCAATGTACTCGGGGCCATGTTATTGAAACTTGCAAAGTCTTTGTAAACTTAAAAGGAAGACAATGACCTGTAAACTTTAAATACAGCAAACAACTAATTTCCACACCGTTTTAACATGAAAATTGCAACCCCTTTTAATTACCTTTTTGGCTGCTTGCGATCTCACGATTTGGATAATCTTATAAGTTGATATATTTATAAGGAAAAGTGACCTAACTTATTAGTATTGTGTGGTGAAGAAAGAAGTGATTTGATAGCAAATATTTGATAAAAGAATGTAAGTTAAATGCATTCTAGAATGTTTTAATCGTGTATTGGTCAATTATCTAAGCCAACTTGATATTTCCTCATTCCAGGTGTTTAATAATATAGTTTTTAAAATATAAACTATATGCTATATTCATCCATTTAAATGCATCAATTTTATAAAATCTTTGCAATTGTATCCATATATTTGAATAAGTCTTATTGCAATTATTTTACGTAATAAAGAAGATTTTTACAAGTATTTTTTGTTATTAAAACAATAAAAACCTACATGATTGCCGAAGGATTATAATTACTTCTTTTTATATATAAGAAATGAAAAAAATTACAAAGCGTATCATTCATATAAATTAAGGTCAAAAGGGGCTCAATTACTCTCTCGTGGGTCACCTTATTTGTCAAGTTACTTTTTGAAAGTTAATTTAATAATTTTAAAATAACATTAAATTATATTAATTTAATATTTAAATAAAAATGTTAAATATTTACAAAATTCTAGCAAAATATTTATATTACAATTTAAATTTTTTTACTTTTAATACGATAGAAAATATATCATTGCATGATCTAAAAAGGAAATCATCACATTTCATTTATTGATCAGTGGAAGGGGGTATTATTTTTAATTAAATCAAATACTACGAAAGTTCAGAAAAATAAGAAATATTTGGCACACATAAACCATTTTCTTTTTTTCTTTTTTAATAGTCGCCACGTATTTTTAAAAAATGCTTAGATCGTTAAGTATTATACGGAATATTCGTTATTATAGCCCTAATTACAACGTCCAATCAAATTTTGTGAATTAGTGGGTTTGAGATTTCGAATTTATATAATCTGCATACGTTTTATAATTTGATATTATATAATTAAAGTGTATCACTTTTGTATAGTATAATTTGTATAAGGAAAACTTTATGTAACTTACTATAATAAAAAAATATTTATCATTTATATCAATAATATTTTTTTCACTTAATCACTTATAATTTATTTATAATTATACAGTTTTAATACATATTACAAACAATAATTTACTTATTTCCATATAATCAAGTTTTAATGATGAATCAATACAATGTATCGCAGATTTTAATACCTACAATACAATGTGACAGTTTTTACCCAAACAAACATAATAAATTTTAAATAACAATTATAATTCAAATATATTGCATACATAATTCACCTTTTGAGACATATTACAGATTTACTGCAAGTATTATTATAATGGTAATAAACAAACGTATCGCTAGAATAAGGATTATTTTTTAGAAATATATTTAGTTTATGGTCATTTTCCTTTATATCAATCTATTTTGAATAATTGTTAAATTCGATTTTGTGTTTGACTAAGTTTTGTTATTTCAAATATGATAAAATAGCTAAAGTGTAAGAAATGTACCATAAATTATACAATTCACTAACAATTTATAAAAATTCCAGACATATCAACGAGATCCTTAACGATAACTATAATATGTAAATATTCTAACTATAATTATGACGTATAATTAAATTTATTAAAATAGCTTATTTGGCAAAGATCCCTTTGAAAAATGTAACTCTTTTTTACGCGTGGCTAAGATAACATTTAAGAGATTATTTTCTCAATATTATCTTAGTACGAATAATAGTTATTTTACACGTTTATATAATTTATTGACTTGTAACTTCAATACCGATCACAATGATACTTTAGTAAAATAAGCCGTTAAATAGTGTAATTTACTTTCCATAATGAATTCTTTATTTCTTTTAGATAACCACAACTTCACAACCCTATTCTCTATTTTACTCTCTAAAAAAGGTTTTTTTTCTCTTCTCAATATTATATTATTATAATTATTATTCCTTTTTTGGTTTATTGTTCTATATATAACTTATCTTTCCTTTTTATAAATCGCGTCCTATAGAACTTCATGTAATATAAAATTTTTATTTTTTGAATTTTTTTACTTTAATATTGATTATATATTATTCTAAATTTTTTTAAAAATAACTCCGAAAATTGAAAAAAGAAATCAACAAGCAACAATCACATCCAACTTTCGTTAAATCATATACTAATTTCTTTTTCGGATATCTGTTAAATTCTAGAAATGACTTACCGATTAACTAAATTATTGTGGTGATTTAAAATTATTATGTTGATGCATTTATCTATTGTTTGTATTAAATTAATGTTTTTGTAGTATTTATTATCTTTTAAAATTAAAATTTTTTACTTTTTTTATCATTAAAATTTTGTACATTTCGTCATAGTGGAACTAATATAACATCAAATTGTGAATCACCAAATGAAGAAAATTAAAATAAATATTAAAACATTATTACTTTTTAGATGAAGTATCTAATATAAAATAAAATATTTTTGAAAATGTTATATTAAATTTAAGAAAAAATTCATATATTAAAGATTTAAACTATAAGCCTTATATAAAAAGAATTAATATGTTACATACAAAAAAAAAGTGATACATGATAATATAATATTCAAAAAATGAAATAAAAATATGATATTACTTTTTTCATCAATTTAGAACATTACATGTCAATTCTCTATAATTAAGAATAGAGGATAAAATATGAATGATTGAAAAGGGACATTCTCTATTTGACTCCGAAATATATAAAATGAAAATGTAAAATATATATGAATCGGTGATCGCTAATAGGGTTGGGTTAAATGAACTTTGCACATTAACAATTTAGCTCTAGAGAATCATGCTAAACGTTTGTAAAAAATTTTTGAACCTTAGAGATATATCTCCTAAATAAGTATGAACAGTTATTTAATGTACCTTTTATTTTATCATATAATTTTAAAAAAAGATTATTATTTTACTTGTTTTTTAAAAGTCTCCCCTTATGATAATTTATATCATTGTCCCTTTTCTTGGATACTCTGATACATCTCTTCTCGACGGATATGAAGGTCCTTACCTTTATAGATAATCCCTTCATATGTTATGGAATTATTTTGATGTATCTAATTTAATAACGTTTCACATTTAAAAATTGGAGAGATTTTTATAGATTTTTTTAAAAGATAGGAAATATATACTAGCTTCTCAAACTATGAAATTCATATAAATTAATACTAAGGTATAGTTGGTAAGGCGTATTAGGAGAATAGTTCAAACATTATGTCTGGTATTATTAATAATTATGTTTAGTAGTGGAATTTTGTATTATTATTATCAACAATCCACGGAAGTTTATGCCACCTACATGGTATTAGAGGTTGTATAAACTACTACCTTTCATTTGGGGGTATTGATCAATACACAGGGAACTAATCTAGTAAAGACAAACATATCATTCAAAAGCTTTTAATCATGTTGGTTTATTTTTTTGATTTTATATTTATACTAATTAAATTTATTTAAATAACGTAGTTTACAAATTTATTATTTTAATATAATTTTTTATTATTTAATGTTGATGTACTGACAGAACAATTTCAGAAGTAATATTGTCTCTTAATAAAAATAGCTTAATTTATTTTGCTAAAAACAATATTTTTATTTTTTATTTTATATAATAATATTTTTTTTTAAAAATTTTTATTGATACAAAACAAAGCCAATAATTTTTCTTGTATAAAACATTATAGTTTTTTGACCTGTTGAGTATTTAAACATCTATTTAATAAGATGACAATTATTACACTCAAATTATTAATGAACAATATTGAACATTACAATAAAAATTTTATTCTCCTAGCTATTAAAAATGTTATAAAAATATTTCTCGTTATTATCTACATTCACACTCAACTACATGAAATATAAATCTCATAATAACTCTAGGGTATAAATTGGAGAGAATTTTTTTTTTGTAACCTTATAAACAACCACAAATTAGTGTAAGAAACACTGAACCAAAACACTTGAAGTACAATCATCCTGCATTACAATCCTTTCATTACTATCTCTTATTATTGATCTTTGTACCAAACGACCGCCTAATAGTCATGGGATCAGAAATATTATGAGATAAATGTTTTGTATCTTGTTTTTCCCATCACTACAGCAAAAATGACATTAAGCGGCATTTAATTCTTAATTGCCGCTAAATGTGTATTTTAGCTGCAATTGTCACTCTTTGTATAGGTCCATAAAGCCTTTAGCCGAAATTAGTTCTAATTTCGCTTAACTAAGGTCAAGACTTTAGCACTCTTTATTAGTGTCAATATTTAATGTCGCTAAAAATTATTTTATTGTAATTCATGTTTTGATAACTTTATCCCACCATTACATCTAGTGATGTTATGAGTTACATCCCATATATATGGTGGGATAACTGTTCTTAAAAAAAGTGGTCGTTTGGTTGAATTCAAGTTTATATGGGCTAAATATAATGACATTATTGATGATGGGATTTTTTTTTACTGAGTATTTAATTTGTTGTATTCCAAAATAATAATTTGGTTAAGACATTATTGGTTTACAAAATACTCATCATTAGATTTGTAAAAAGTGATTTAATAAAAGAGTTGAAAAGAGACATTTTTATTTTTTTGTACTTATTTTATATCCGCGAAATAAATTATTTACGAAATTTATTATAAACCACCCAAAGGAAAGAATGACTTATCCCGATACTAATTATTAACCTAAATAAATTACGCAACTTACCAACCAACCAACAATGAAGAAATAATATAATTTACTCTCAAACTATTTAAGCCCCAGTTAAACGTCCCCTCCGCCTATGGTACAAGACCTGTCCATTTCTTAATGGGCTGGAAATGAAGACATGAATGGGTAGTGAGGAACCCATAATCCTGTCTTCTTTTCTTTTGGAAAAATGAGTCACCATAGAGAAAAGAATTTGTTTTTTGACGTACAAAACAACTCATGGGGAAATATCAGTTATAACTAGTTTTTAGCACACAACTAAAACAGTCAAATAATTCCATTTTTAATTTTACTGCCTTTACCAATTAACAAAGGTTCTACCAATAAGGATATGGCACAACTTAATCAACATATGGGAAAATATAGTCAAATAAGATGCCTTGACCATGCAGGAAAAAAAACGTTTAAACGAGAAAACTTTATTTATCAAATTTTAACCAATCTAAGTAAAGAAATGATTGAATTATTTTAGCTTTAAATTGCATAATAAATATATATACTATGTTGTTTTTAAGTCGAAATCACATCTTTTTCTAATATAATGTAAAAGACTAATTTTATATATATAGTAGAATACTATATATATATATAGATATATATATATTATCATATATATATAATCTCTAATTCGCATGTCTAATTTACATTCTTCTTGAAATAAAATAAATGTTTATTTTTTATATGTGAGTCGACATAATACATCGTACATATTTATGTTGCTATCACTTGTTTTATTCAAAAAAAGTACATTGATGCTGTAATAAATATAAAAAAATGAATTTTTTTATGTAAAATCCTATCTATTAATTACAACTTAACATATTTATCAAAATCAACTAAAAGAATTTATTGACATCTCTAAATTTCATTGCGCTAAAATAAGCGAACCCAAGAGAATAATCATAGAGGGGGCCCAGGGAGGACCACACAACGGGCTATCAGCTCACTGTTCCTTTTAAAATTCCGTAATTCAATATTTTATAATCATTTAAAACTTAATTATTTTTAAAATATATTTATAAAAAATTGAATGATTTTTAAAATTTTAATGTGTCACATAATTACGACAAAATAATAACAAATGCGGAACCTATGCTGTCACGACTTCATATACGTAGTACTTAACAAAAAAAAAAAAATGGGTGCAAGTCAAAAAGGCACCATCTGAATGACAATTTTATCCATCGACAACACAAACTAATTGAATCTAAATTTCTAAATTGATCACCTACCCGACCCCTTCCTATGTTTTTTTTTATTTTTTTAATTTGACGTTTTGTATTATTTAAAGTTCCACATTAAATATATTATGACATATTTGATTTAGATCTTCTAAAGTTTTGATTTTATTTAATAGCTTCTTTTGAACCAAGAATCCGTTTAAATTGGCTTAAAAAATAGTTTTTTAAGTAAAATAAAAAAATCTAATTTGAACTACTTTTAGATAAAAAATAAAAAATAGGGGGAGTCTTACTTTTGTTTCTTACTTAGTTAGAAGTACCTTTTTTATTTTATATCACACATTTCGTAATTTGTTTAGTCTTTTTAATTTATTTTAAGTTATATTTGTCAATGTTTTGTTCAAACACTTTCAAAAGATAAAATTAACTAAAAGTTAGGTTTTGATCATTTTTAATAGATTTGAACCACATTTCTGTTCCTTAGCATTTGGTGGAATATCTTGGGTTTGTTTAAAAGTCAGTTTGTGGGGTATATATTTTCCGTTTCTTTCTGGACTATGCGTAGTGTGGATGACTTAAAAAGTAACTTATAATTTAAATAAAAATAAAATTTTATTAAGATTTATATTGTTAGAACTAAATTACATTTTTATTCCAAGTAATACTTTAATTACAAAAGAAATCCCTCTTATATTGGTTGAAATTCTGTTTTATGATCCCAAAACATTACGTTAGTACGGCTCAGTTTAGCATACAACCTTCAAGTCTTTGATATTAATGTTCGAATTCGTAGCATCCTCCTATCCTTATATATAACTCGTACATCATTTCGATTACATCACATAAAGTGATATATCTAAAAGATATGAGATAGTACGATTTTTAATAATTTTTAAGAAATAAAAAATTTAGAGGATATATTAAATAGATTTTGTAATGTAAGCATTATTTCCAAATTACAAGTCATAAGAGTTTGTTTTGGATAAGTTGGAAAAAAACAGTGTTCTAAAGTAAAAAAAATGGTCAAATTTTAAATGAATTTTAAATTAAGAAATAACTGCAGAGAGTCCTACTTTTTTATACTTTGTTTTGTCATTTTAAATTTATTTTTTAAGTTATTTTTAGTTTGGATTAAATATTTTAAAACGTTATATGCTAAAAAATATATTTAATTAACTTTTAAATCCATTCAAATATTGTTTAATATCGAATATTCCTATTTTTAATTTTTTACTTATTTTTTCAAAAAACAATGAATCTAAAAATAAATATTTAGAACCACTTATACCTTTGTAACACATTCAAACGCAATTATACTTAAAAATTAAAATCACTTAAAAAAATAAATTAATTCAACGTTTAATATAATAAATTAATTCAAACGGCACTATATCTTGGAACCGATACAACTTTTGGATGGCTAATTAATTTTCAACTTTGGAGGGTATATTTTTTCTTTTTACTCTATATTATTACCAAGGTATTTGAGAGGAGCTTGGATCCAACGGTACAATTATTTTTTTTGGCCTTTCAATGACGAACACCATGTGGGGTTCGTAAAAAAAAAAAAAAATCCCAATAGATTGCCTTTCAATTATAAAATAACTACATAAAATATTTGGAATTTTGTTTGTTTTTTTTGTCGAGGAATGTTTTTTTTAATTGCTTCATTTACTTTACTTTGCTCTATTTATCACAAATCTGAGGTAGAAATTTTGTTACTTAGAATGGTATTTCAAAGTATTAAAAATTATAATAATATTTTTTTATATTTTAATAATAATAAAAAATACATCTTAAATATTCAGTTAAAATCATATCATTTGTCTCTCTAAAAAAAGAAAATTGGCTTATAATTATAAAATAAAAAAGTGACGGGGTACTAGTAAATTCTACTTTTAGATACTAGTATTTGATTTTTTTAAAAGAGAAAACACACAATTGAGCAAGCAACAATCACATTGATTCTAGTCAATCCTAATATTCACAACTATTTCTGTAAGTGTAAAGAAACGCAAAGATCTCATTATTTTTTAAAAATAAAAAGGTATATTAATCCCAAATATAAGACGATATCGAAAACTTCAAGCTTAAAATTGATATTTCAATAATTTGATTTGACTAGGAGAAGGTGAAAACAGATTTTTACATAATTAATAATGTAGTTTTTGGTGGAGATTGTTTTTATAAACTTATACTTATTTTGTGTATTATAGAATATAGGGTTGGGATTATTAGAGAAATGTTGGAGAATATAATTTTTGGAGAATTACGGGGAAAGAATTGAAGCAATCATTTAGGTAAGTTGAGAGTGAAGAAGATTAAGAAAAGGTAAATTATAATTAACCTTTTTTTTTTTTTTTTGTATTATGTAATGAGTTGGATAACTCAATGAGGATTTACACTATATAAAACCATATAAGTTTATAATTTTATGATTATTTATAGATTACCATTTCAAAATTTAAAATAATAATTGATTCCTATTATTTGAGATGGGTAAGGTCATTATTGCCCCCCCAAAAAAAGGTAAAAGAATCGAATAAATAGTTAAATTTAGAGCGATGGGATTCCTCCTCCAAGTCCAAATTTTTATTTGATTTCGGTAGTAAAGTAACGCCTAAAGTTACTTTCGATGTGGACACAAACCCATTTAACAAATGCTATTTTATTGATTTAAAAAATAATGACTTAATTATGATTGAACATAAATTTTAAAATTAATTATATATTTTTGAATTATATTGATATATCAAAGTTATAATTTATAGTATCTTTATTTTATTTTTATTTTTTAGTTATTATATTTTTCTTTTTGGAGATTCAATGAATATGATTTTGTGAAACTAGTATATATATTATTTCATCACATTGTATGACCAAGTTATAACTTAATAATGTATTCTATAGTTTTTATATATTTAAAATTTTATTTTAATTATTGGAGTGGTGTAATGTAATTTAGCTTGGTAAATTAATTAAATTGGCTGTAAAAAATTCGCAATATGCCAACTAAAAAGGACTCAAGAGAAAGTATTTTCATATACTATTTGAAATCTAATTTTAGTTTCAAAATATCAAATTAATATTATGTAATTTAATTTGTAAAAATTAATTAAATTAGTGTTGCCAAAATGCAATGTAGTAATTATAATGAACTTTAATATATAATTTTAAAAATTAATCAAATTAATTTTATGAAATGCAATATAATATAACTAAATTAATACATCCTCCGCCGTTTTACAAAAGATGATCTAATTAAAACTTGACACAGGTTTTAAGAAAATAAAAGACTTAATAATTGAAATTTCTTTTAATATTATATCTTAACATGCATGTAGAAAGTTATTACCAAGAAAAAAAAACTATTCTTTTTAAAACATGCAAAAATATCTATATTTTTTTTTAAACCAAAAGTATATTACAAGTCAACACTAAGTTTTGGTGTAAGCACGACAGAACTTGATAGAGAATCTCTAGTAAAGTTTGTAATATATAATAATGGTGGTTTTTTATTTTTTTGACGGCTGCTATCAACCTTCCTTTCTATTTTTCTTTTATTTATAAACAGCTTTAATCTGTGACTTTGTGAACTCAAAATTTTCTTTGTTCTTAAATTCCAAGAAAAAGAAAAAGGTATCTATGGTTCTCAAGTGGAACAGGCACCAATTCACATGTTTTTAATGGTTTTCATTTCCAGGTCCAAGGACTGTCAATCCTCTATTTCGACTGGGCAACGCCTAGCAGCCAAGGGTATTGGGGTCGGTGACATTATCCACCGCTGAAGTCCATGTTTTTTCAAATAAAAGTTAATAAACTAAGCGATGAGCCAACACCCTTATGGGTCAGGTATGATAAGAGTTTTAAGGTTTTAATTGATGAGATTGGGATTATCCGAAGCCCGAGGATGACCTCGGGCTTTTACATTCAGCATCTAGGTCCTGTAGTTAAACAAGTCCTTCCTCAAAATGATGGACGAAGAAGAGACAGGGTCGCCCTGTTTCTTGTCTTTATTAATAAGGCCCCCTTTTTATTTTCCGTGGGTTTCAGATATTGCTGAAACCCTCGGAATTCTAGTGCTTTCTGTTGGGTTCAATCTGCTGCCAGTTTTCATGTTATTACCATTTAATATGCATCAGTTACTCCTTTTCAAACCGAACTGAATCAAACCCCCAACTCCAACTCCACGTCCGTGATGCCCTTACTCAAACACGACGAAATCCCTAGCGTTTTTGCACCCTGCTTCTCTTACACTATGTTGAAGAAGGCTATTTTAGGTCAATTTGAGAAATTGTCTAAAATATCCGTTTTGGTATACTAATGGATACCTTCCATGAACTGAACTCGAATCTCGTTGACCAGCTTTCAAAATTTGTCCAATTAAAACTGTGGTTAGGTCCATTTTCATGTAGCCCTAAATTAATTTCCCCCAATGGAACGATATCGTGGCGATTAATTTCACGTCTGATAGTGGAATAATACAGTGGCTCGATTCCGAATCAAGCATCCCTCCCTGTTGTAACATTTCATTTGGGAGCATAGTCATGTGAAACAAGGAACAATTGATGAATTGGCCTATGATTGTTTAAATTCGGGGTAATTTTTTTACTATGGGTAGTAAAAAACCTTCAGTGGGACAGTTTTTTGACCATAAAATTACCAGATGGATTTTTGGACAAAGCTGGTTGACAGAGCTACAATGTCCAATGGTGTCCGCAAGAACAAGTTTTTTAGCACACCCTTCATTATCCGGTTTTTTAACCACTGTGGATGGAAATTCAACTATGGAACAATATCTATTGGTACGCCAATATTTGCTTTTCCACAATGGGGTGATCAAGTTCTTGACTCGAAAGTACTTGGTGGATTGTGTTTAAAGTTGGTATTCAAGTTATGTAGAGGTGATGATAAATAGAATCATTCCACTACTGCTACAGCTGAAGGTGGGAGAAGGCGTGAGGAGGCGACGAGTGAGCCAAAGGCCCAGAGATGAAAGAAAAGCGCGTGAAGTGGAAGAAAGGCGGAGGATGGCCGGTGGCTGATGGGCTCATCCCAGCAGGAATCTCCAAGCATTCATCGAGGAAGATTGTAACAAGTGTACTTAACGGCCCGAAAAGTTCAGAAGGGGCTGAGCTTGCAAGGTAAGAGTGCTTACTTTATCATAATTAACGTCATTTAATAAGATTTACTCATGTTTCTCTAATAATTACGGTCAATCATGCAACGAAAGTTTATGTCAAGTAATTGTAGTTTCACTTGCGAAACACTGGAATATGATATTATAACAGAATATCTAAATTTGAGTGTCTCTATGGTGTTGGATTGACTGAAAAATAATTCATTTTTTACTTTGGAAAGTATTTAGCATATATGAAATATTTTAAACATTCAAGAATTACTAAAAATAAGTGACAAAGTTAAAAAACATAATATAAAAATCAAAGGTAAATCCTACTCTGTCTTCGATTTTTTTTCACCTTAATAAAAAATTTTACTTTTTTTATTTTTAACTTAAAAACCAATATTTATTTATTTTTTCAATCATATCCTCTTACTTATATCATATTTTTTAGGTCATCAGTCGAATTTTTTTGAAAAAAAAACTCTCATAAATAGGGTATTAGAGTATATAATGTTTTTGTTACTATTTCAAACATGGAATTAAGACTATATCTACAGTAAGTTATACATCATCGGTCTAACATTCACTTGCCTGCTATTTCTGAAGCAAACTCACGTGAAATTTTGCTTTTTTGTTCTGTAGAATATGTTAGGGGTGGTTATATGGTTTAACATTTTTTAATTTAGATTTATTTTTTTCTTTGGAAGTAACGATTTGACAATGAGCTTGACCTATCTTTTTTTTGTTTGGTTGATTCCGAAGGGTATCTCCGATTCAAATATCATATTTATAGGAAAAAAAGTTAATATATTCTAAACTATTGGAAAAGTCTATTTTATATTCTTCGTCTTAAATTTTATTCATCATATCTTCGTCCGTCCAACTTTTTGAATCAAGATGCCGTATAGGCGTTAGTTACCCTGTGTTGGACATATCCAATTCATTTTTCATTTCTTAAATCACATGGAATTGTACATTTCAGTTTGTTCTTTATTACTGACATTTATATAAAAATGGAAAGATCTTTCGTACTTAATAAACACCTAGTCCTATCCATAAATCAACTCCTTTGAAATTTAGCTATCCTACTCATTTTTACAATTTTTGTTAATTTTTATTTTTTTTCGGTAAATTCCAAAAAATGATAATTGATTGAATAATAAATAGGAAAAATAGGGAAAAATATAAAATTCCGCCAAAAAAATTCACAAATAAATATAGTAAACCTTAATCTAACTTTCAATATTTTTTAAAATTTCTTATTTTTTTTCGATAAATCTCAACAATGAGTAATTGATTAATTAAAAAAATATGAAAGTATGAATAAATAAATCTAAATTAAACGCCAACAGTTTCACAAATAAATATAGTAACATTTCATTCTACATTTTTTAAAATTTTTATATTTTTCGGTAAAAATCCAAAAATGAGAATTTATAATAAACAGGAAAAATATGAACAGGATAAAAAAACTTACCGAGTCAAAATTCCAAATAAAATAGTAATCTTAATTTAATAATTTCAAAAAAAAAATATAAAATATTTGTTTTTTTATATTTTCTATTTTTATTTTTGAATTTTTTGCATATTTTTCATATTTTTGTAATCACGCATTTTGGGATTTGCCAAAATTTAAAAAAGATTGAAATTGGTGAATTTAAGGTTATGTATTTATTTTTAATTTTTGGCATTAAAAAATTTTTTTTTATATTTTTTTTTTTTTTTTCATAATTTTAATTAATCAATTACTCATTTCGGAATTTATCAAAAAATAAAGTTTTTAAAAAAATGTGGTTTAAATTGAATTTTAAAGTTACTATGATTATTTGTGAATTTTTGGGGTGATAATTTTTTTTTTTTTATATATCAATTTTTTGATGTAGTCACTTAATTACTTGTTGAATATTTCTTTTTGATTATTTTTAAGTTCATTGTATTGTTTTTGTTTAAATATTTATATGATTAAAAATAATTAACATACAGAGATTCAATGTAAAACTACTTTCACATAATTTTTTTGATTAAAAGTTTGTATAATTAGTGAATATTAAAATATCCAATAAAGTAAATTATAGTGATCAATAGTATCGCATCAATTTGGTGTAACAGACACTATTTACACAATCAAATATGGTAATAAAAATTTAGTATTGACTTAGAAATAATCTAACTATTTACAGTATTAAGTAGTTAATCGAATATGATAAATTTAAATACTAAATTATCTCTTAATTTTTTTAAATTAAACAAAGACATTAAATATTGCTTTTTAAAATATAACCACCAGTGGGAGTAAGGTAGTTCCGACTTCCTAAAGCCTGTTCGAAATTGGCCTTATTGACACAAAAAATTAACGAATCTAAGCATTTTTTCTTTGCACCTCATTACCACACTTTTTGTTGGGTGGGTACATCATATTTTCTTTTGTTTTACTGGCCCGAGCCCCTCCCCCACTTTTTTGGGAGTGAGAATTTTTATTTTGTTTTTGCGAAAAGGACCTAAAATATTTTGAATAATTGAAAATGACATAAGAATTAGTTTATATTATCTATTGACTTTAAAATGGTCTTTTTTTCATTTACCTATTAAACTCCTAATAGTCTTCTCATCTATCTTTAGGTTTAAAATGACCACTTAATTTAACGTTTTAAATTAAACTATTTAGATATTCATTTTCAATATTGGACTTCACCTAAAACTATTGGTTCTAATGTCAATCGTTAATATCATTATAACCAACCCCTACCCACCCATTACTAATTAAACCCCGCCAATTAGTAAACCAATTCTAATATTAAAATCCCCCCTAAACCCTACCAGACACTATGATCACAGATTCTTAAAATGACATGAAAATTATTCTAGCCAAATTGGAAAGCCCAATGAAATTTTGTTTACTCTTTTTAGAGGATACTTTTCAATTAATTCTTTTCAAGCTTGATTTAAAACTTATGATAAAAGGTAAAGAAGTAGTACAACCCGAATAATGCGTGCACTTCTTTTAATATAGTTTTATAAATAATTTATGATCTATTTTGAATATTAAACTATAATATATTATTTTTTCAAAAAATTAGCTATAAAGTAGCATCTCATAATGGAGAGAAAGGAATAATTATGATGAACTTCGTCAGACTTTAATTTTATCGCTATTATTATTTAGACCTTGAAATTAAATATATTTTGATTGAGAAACTTGAATGTAATGAATAATGTAATTCTAATATACATTTTCGCCTCAAAGTTTTTATAAATACTCATTGACAGTAGATTTACTGTTGTTGCATTATAAATGGATGAGGTTCTTTTTTTTGGGCGAGGTTTCTTAGTTGGGGAAATTTATCAGTACTGGGTGGGATAAATGATTGTTTATTAATTAAATTAATAAGTTTGTTTATAAAATGGTTGAGGGGTCCACGTATTTACGATAAATAAGTAAATTTTTAAATTTTAAAAACCTTTAAAAAGTTGTCATTTTGAATCCACGGTGAATGCAAGGTATTTGGAACCATAGGTTTGTGAGAAGGGTATTTGATCTAATAGGTGGATTAAGTATAATTTTTACCATTTCTACTATTAAGATTATTTTAGGCCTTTTTCGTTTCTTTTTTCATTCAAAGTTAAAGGTTAATTTTAATTGTATTAAATTAATTACTTTAAAAATATCAGAGTAAGTTTATATATATTTTCTTATTTCTATATTATTTTCTATATGTCAGAATTGATACCAGATTTAGAACATATTATTTCATTGTTAACTATGAAGTGGAATGGATGAAAAACTTATTATTTTCAAAATATTATAGCTTTAAAAAACATTGATTGAGGATATACTAATAAAAAATTGATCCTTTCTTGAATTTGTTAAAAATGAGTAGTAACTATGGAACAATTAAAAAAAAATAGACAAGTATAGACAGAAGTAAACACACGAGCTAGGAACCTATACAAACACCTAGGGGTTGTTTCATTGTTTCGGTTTGTGATCGATTATTAAGTTAAAAATAAATTAAATCATTTAATATCAATTTTTAAAACCAACCAAACATAACAAAAACAATAACATCGATTTGTTTGATTGTTTTTGGTTTTTCTTTGTTCGAAATAATAAGCTTGTCAGGACTTGCATCTCGATAGACAGCAAAACACTTAGTCAAAACATGAATAATTCACCAAAAAAGTTAGTGCACAACAAATTACACCTTAAAATATTACACCTTAAAAATATTTGACAATTTACTTCTAAAAAAAACAACCAATATTTCATAATCAAAACCATCACCTTACCAATTTATTTATCCTTGAACTTTAAATTATTCAAATATTGCATGTAATTTTTTTTATAAGGAACAAATACAATATGACTTTAAAGTAACGAATATTGAGAGATTTAATACTTAAGATTTTATAGTTAAACTGAATTGAAGTGTGACTTATCAATAGTAAAATTAAAAAAAAATAAAAAAGAAAAACGTTCGATATTTTTTCTATAATTTTTAGTAAAATCAACTAAAAATATCAATTTTTTGAAAATTTAAAATTAAACTTAACAAATAAAATTGAATATCCCTTTATCTTTATAATTCAAATTCGATTTAATTTAATTTTATTACCTTGAACCATGTGATTTTAGAGTAATGTGATAAACTGGTAAATTTACAAGTTTCTGACGCTTGCAACCATAAGCATTAATTACCTATTTTTCATGGAGTAATTAATTGATGGAATCTAGAAATGTTGGAACAACGATCTAAAATAGATCTGTCATTCTCATCATTCATTTTATCCGATTATTTTTTAATTGTTATACTTTTTATTAAAATTAATCATAAAAATTTAAATAAATTTATGTTTATGTAATTTCTTTGCAGTGTTTAAAAATTGTAAATTCATAATTCTTTTTAAATATAATTTTTTATTAAACTTTTTTTTATTTACATAATAAATTTAATTTTAATTTTAAAAATTATTCAAAAATATATATTCCACTAAGGGGACCCACTTCACCCCAAATGTGAACCTCACTCTTTTGTTTGTTTGTGTTTCTGGGCTAACGTTAGGTAATACTCTAATGAAAGTATGAACCTTTTCTTTGTTTGTTTCTCTTTTAACGTTTGGTATCCATTGATTTCCAGGAAATTTGTTACATGGGGATGTTCCATGTCCTAATAATTTAATTTAAGTTTTGATTACAATTTAAATAATCTATAATATTTTTTTATTTTTAAAAAAGTTGATTTTTCTGTATTTTTAATTCCAAATAGTAAGTTAAAAAAATAAAAATTTTTATAAAGATAAATAACGAACATAAATATATTTTATTTCACCATTCTATTTGAATTTTTTGACCAAAAGAATTTAACCTTGATATATATTTTCATGAAATTTTTACATGGGATGTCAAATGGTCGAATATTTAAATTAAGTTTTTGATTAAAATTTAAAGATCTATATAATATTTTTTTTATTTTAAAAATAAGTGATTTTTCTATTTAAAATTAAAATTATGAAGTTAAAAAATAACATATTTTTAATAAAATAACTAACATGAAATATATTTATTTTATCATTTAACAACCGATTTTATGATCAAAAGAATTTTTACCTTGGATATTATTTCATATAATTGTATATGAACAATGCGGCTAATAAATGGGAGTCTCCTAACTTTTTCTTGTTTGTTTCCCCTGTAACATTGATACACCCCTAATGCTCTGGATATTGTATATATATTAGATATATTAAATTTAAATTAAATTAAATAGCTATATTTTTACTCCAAAGAACATATAATTTTCTGAAAAAATTATATGTTTCCCATAAAAAATCAACAGTCATATGTTCATGAAAATAGCCCTTACTTGCAATTTTTTTGTTTAAAATTTTCATCATTTCATCTTTGACTATAAGAAACTTTGCCCCAATTTAATTAATTAACTTCTTTATTAATTTTTGTGATTTTTATTTGTTCTAAATACATTTTTTATTATTGAAATTCTTCAAATTGGGGGTCTACAGCATATTTAAAATAGTTTTGAAACTAAAAATAATTATAAATTTTATTAGGTAAAAGAGAAAATAAAACTCTTAAAATTCTATTAACAAAATAATCACAATAAAATTCGTGTTCTTCGTTTTTACAACACATAAAATTTATATGGTTTTTTTAACTTAATTTGTAATTTTTGTAATACTTTTCAAATTTATTTGATTGATTTTCTTATTATATCAAAATTAATCATAATTAAAATTATTATTATTAATATTTAGTTATGTATGTTTGCTTTTTAATAATAACATATGGTATAATATGTAATGACCTGACCCCGTCATTATGGGAAAAGCAAAATAGGAAAAGATTTGAGAATAGAAAACTTTGAGTAGTGATTGAAAAATTCAATCTGATCTAATATTTGAACGAAATTGAGTCAATAAATCTATAGGGAAATCTGAATATGCATTGGGATCTAATTATGAATTTGATCATGTCTATTTATAGAATCAAAATTCGGCGAGTTAAATTACAACTTAGAGTATTTTTTATATAATTTTAAATATTTAAATTTTTATTTAAATATTAAACTAATATAATTTAATTTAACTTTAAAAATTAATTAATAACGCTTTTTAGAAAATAAAATACCAATAAAATAATTAAGAAAATAATACTAAGAGAATCCCCGTCCAGTAGTAAATTTAAAAATTTCACAAGATACAAAGTTGTTCGTACTTTACGTAAAAAATATTGAGAAGATCAAAACTGACAAAGTTAAAATATCATTATTACAATATATATATATATCATTTACAAAAATAATTAACCTCTGACCTAATGGCTAATAAAACAAAATACGTAAGAACGAAGAGTCTATTCAGATATACTCTTAACTCGAGAGAAATTTTTTTTCATCATGCTTATAATAATATCTATAAAAACTTTATATTAATATCTCTAAGAAAAATAATTGTTATAGATATACTAATCTAAAAAAAAAAAATTATGTTTGCTTCATTTTTTCTTAAAGGAAATTGAACGCGTGAATAGAAAGTAGATATTTATGTAAAAATTATTTAAAAAAATCAATTTCCTAGACCATAAGTAAGAATGACTAATCAAACTCTATGATGTAATTCCGAAGAACCAAATGCAAGGCAAGTACCACACTATGTTTGGGTCGTTGACAACTTATCAAGTTACGTTTTTTGATTTCGTGTCTTATCATTACAATATTAACTCCGTATTAGTATTAATTTAAATATTTAAATTTATTTATTTGATTTTAAAAAACTAAATTATCAAGAAATATTTTTTATAAAAAATAACTTATGAGAATAATGATTGCTTTTGATAATCAATTTTTTTAAAAGTAATTGATCTAGATTTACACAATAATTTGTCTGTTAAGATTTTAAACACATTTATGACAATCTTTTTAATTTCTAAAAAACAACTCATGTTACTAGCTAGTCAAAAGTATTTATTTAATCATTAAAAAATCTCGGTTAAACACTCTAGCTCTCTCAAATAAGTAATTACTTTAATACAATTAAAATAAATACTTCCTTAATACCTTTCCATGAATTCGAATCAAGCAGGTTGTAATAAATTTTTTTGTTTAAGGTCTCTATTTAATTCTAAAAATTACAAATTATTCTAAAAGATAATTATATTAATATTTATTATTTTGATATTAATTTTAGACCCTATAGAGTTTCCTTTAGATCCAGATTAGTCCTTGGATATGCTCACGTGGCCGATTCCTCTGTATATGTATGCTGGTAAGTGGAAACCCTCAGGGAATGGGGACCACTGCATTCCATTTTCGGGAACCAATAGACTCTTTGCTTTAAAAAAAACAACGTCTATTTGTTATCTTCACTAGTAAATATTTAACTATCATAAGTCTATTTCATCACACGTTAAAATATAAATACTGAGACAAATAATTTTAAGCCTAGGGGCAACTTTAAAATTTTCACGCAAATTTCAAGATAAAATAATTTCCATTTTTATTTTTGAGATTAGTAACCCCTTGTCATTTCACATCAAACTTTTTAATACTAGTTTCTGGGTTACTTCCTTTATTTTAAAAAAATATCTTTTTTTGGTGTCCTTTTAATCGATTTAACTTTTTTTTTAGTCAGATTAGAAAATACTGGCACATTGTGTTGTATTAGTAATAATTAAATCATAAAAAATCTATTTTATTCTTAAGGAAATGATTTTACCGACACACAAAGTTGTATTTATTTTGAGCCACAATTTTAAAAGTCCTTCATTTCTTTGTTTAACTCTATATAAGTGTAAACTTCCTCATATAAAATGAAAAATGGAGTAATACATAAGGATAAACTATATATTAATGCGATTTTTTCTAAGGGAAGAGGATTATAAAAAATCATTGTTGTTACTACTTGTTTCAAACTTGATCTCGCACTCAAAATGTTCGTTTTAAAAATGTTCCCTAATGTTACTAATTGGTTCAAATTCCTCTTTCCAATATATTTATTACTTTCTTTCTCTTTAAACAATGAAATACTACTAAAGAACCGTATTCTTATTTTAAAATTACTTTTAATAAATAAAAATGTAAGATTTTTTTAATGTTATGGGATAACCATTTGTTAATTTTTTTAATAAAATAGTTATTAGGAAATGATGTATTAATAAGAAAATAGTCAATATATTTGTTTGGAAAATGAAACATTACCCATTTAAGATAACAATAGAATATTTTTGAATCAAACTCTTAACACAAGAGCATTTTATAAAACAAAATATAAAAAAAAAAAACATTTTTATTCATTTCAGATAATTTAAGGACATTTTGATCTTTGAATATCACTTATGTGAAACAAAATAACCAATGGGTAAAAATGCGCCTTTTCTTGAATAATGGTGGATGGTTTTTATGAGCCAAAAATAAGTAATTAAGTTTTATACTCCCTTCGTTTCCAAATAACTCTCTCCTTGTCACTTTTTTTTAACATATCAACAAAGGATAATTTTTTAAAATCTATTATATTCTCAATTAATTATTTTAAAAATTAATTATATCTTCTTCACCAACTTATTCTTAACAAATACTTGAGAAATCATACTCTTGATAAATATTTAGTATAAGAACCATTTTTTTAGAAAACTTCTATTTTTTAAATATAATAGATAGAGACTGAGTGATATTTGAATGCACTTGTTATTAAAATAAGAAAGTTATATTTCTCTTTCCCCTGGCCCATTTTAGAAGGAATATGAGGCTTTTTTGGCCTTTCTTTCGTTAGCCGTGCCCGATAAAGCTAGACTGATTGGACATTCCCATTTTGAAAAGATGAAAATGTAATAGTCAATTTCATTGTGTGGCAATAGCTTTCCACATCTTACTAAGTTAAAGTAAAATTTCGCTGCTAGCTGCTGATAATTTGCTCGAGAAAAAAGTCAAAATTTATTCGTATCAAATATTTATATCAAGTCCATACTAATATACTAGAATAAAGTGGTAAATTAAGATAAAAGTATATATATCATTATTTAACTGTGAATCTATGATGGCATGATATCATGTTTTTCTAAAGACCTATTAATCTCAAGGTATTTATTGAATTGATGTTTGCATTCTTGGAATCTGCTAAACAACTGATCTTTGATGGTAAAATAACTACCTCCATTCTTTAGGATTGTGTTAATAATAACAGGAAAAATTACACATTATTATACTCTAAACTTATTAAATTACAACTATTTTGTAGCGGACAATTAAATAAACAGTTATACATAAATCATTACAATAGATATGTTACTTTTTCCGATCAAATAACATTTTACAATTGGTAACGCAACGAAATACTTGAGCTAGTGATTCAATGTAAGAGTGAAGCATAAAAAAAAAAACACTTTTGTTTCAAGCTAAAAGAACAAAGGGCAAACGAACTTTAAAATCAACCAAAAAAATAAATAAAAATAATCCGATCAAAAGTCCAACAACAATAAATACTTTTAAACACCTTCCACAAACTATGGGGTAACCCAACTTAGAGCCTGTTTGGCTCAGCAGTAAAGCTGGTCAAACTGACTTAAAAGCTGATTTTTGGACTTACTTTAGCTGTTTGGCACTACTCAAAATAACTTATTTAAGTTAAAAAAACTTATTTTAAGCAAATTTAAAGCTTGGGTAGAGGGCTTTTTTCTTTTTTTAGCTTAGTAACTGTTTTAAAGTTTACCACATTTGTATCTTTTGTCCTTAAATATTTTTTAACAATCTCCGAATTACCATAATAACTTTAACATTTCTTTCTCCATTTTCCCCTTTTCACGTTTGGCATACAACTTCAGCACTTTTATCCAAACACATAAACTGTTTATTTTAAAAATAAGTTTCAAGCACTTTCAAAGTACGTTTTTAAATCTCTTTGATTAAGCCCATCCAAACGGGCCCTTATTTTTTTTTGAAAGTCATTCTCCTTAATGGATGACTCAATTTTTTTAAAATTTATTTTTTGAATATTCTATTCTTTAGGCTTCTTTTTGATATTGAATTGTCAGTTATTCTTCTGATTATAAGATATATTGGAAAATAACTAATCTATACTACCACAAATTAAACTTTAATTATGCATCATAAACATAATTCTAGTGAAAAAGCTTAAAAATGAAGCAAGTTTTGGCAAAAACTGATTAAATTTATACCTCAAACTTAAACTATATTCTAAAGTATCATTCTTAGCGTAACACCCTTCAAGTATATACATTGATAAGTTTCATTATTTTATTAAATATTGTCAAAAATTAATAGACAAAAACATGAGCAACTCACGTGGCTACAACGAAGTTATTCTGCATAATTTCATTACTGCTATAAGAAGTTTCTGAAAAAAATATTAAAATGTTGACCTATTGTTTTACCTAAACAACAAAAGTTTGGAAGGTGGGGCAAGATACATGATCTGCCTTTTTCTCATTTAGTAACGAAAAAAACTGAAGCTAATTAACTTTACATTTTTTCATATCCATACTGTTTTAGATTAATAAATATTTTGGGCCATATCGATGTAGAAGTGATCATTAATATTGATTATGTTCCGCATTTGATTTCATTCTACATTATAGAAGAAAGCCTCCACAATTTGGCATTCAGCATAAAGCACGTGAGAAAAACCTATTTCACTATAATATTTTTTAATATCAAAATACATGGAAAAAATAAATAAAAAATAAACTGTCAATTCACTATCGGAAAAGTTTCACCATAGTATATTTGACTAGCTAGAATAATAGTTATTACGAAGGGATGACTTGGCTTTTGTGGGATCTTAATTTTTTGATAATACAAGTAGTAGGATAAAAAATTGTTCATTTTTAAAATATTGAATTGAAAGATATTTCTGCTAAGATAATACTTTTAAGGATCTATTTAATTTTAAAATATAATTAAAGGCTGATTTGGACGACAAACTCGAACAAAAAGCAAAGAGCTGAAAATATTAGGAATCTCCAATGTGGATGACCAGGTACAATGTAACTCTGAAAAGTCAATATAGCCAATAGGTAGGCATGATACAGGGCGTCAGTTGAGATTGAGTTCTACTAAACAAAACTATTTATGACCCAAAAAAAAAAAAAGCATACGTTTTTCGTGGCTTCCCAAATCAACAAGGCATCTGATGGGTTTTAGGCCGTGGACGAGAAGTCACTAGTCGAGTACAAAAATTCGACTCCGTCTTTGCTTTCAAATCTTGGGGAGGAGGAAACAGTTCGATAATCTTGACATTAAGGAAGTTGGTGAGGAAATCCTAATTTGTTATATTGTTGTTGCCCCTTCTGGTTCGATTGTCATCAAACAGGTGCCCTTCCCTTCATCTTTCTTTAATTTCTGATTATGTATAATTATTCTTTTTATGTTTTAGTTAACTCGCAGTCAATACTGGGCTATGGAGTTTGTCAAGGTTATTCGACTTTTCCCCCAATTAACTTAGGGATTACCCTCTATGGAATGGAAACTAGCACTTTAATGGGGATTGTTTATGAAGGCTCTCCTGATATTCGATGCATAGGGAGATATGGCCAATGCAAAGAACGTGCTACTTTAAAGCCCTGCACTAAAAGAGCAATGTTCGTCTCCTCCTGAGCATGTACCTGAAGTTTATCATTTTGACAGGACTATGTGTTGATTGGTATGCGCTTTACCTTGAACCTCTTCATACTTATATGAGGAAGGGATTGGTTGCTGGGTTGAATATCATTGCTTGCACAACACATTCAGCTATATGGCAAGACTCTTTTTTTTCACATCCTTGCTTTATCTTAACACCAACGGATACAAACGTGCAGGTGAGCCGTATTAATCTATATGTTGCGCTTACCGCACCTTCGGTTTAGCATTAGGCTTTATGAGTTGCTTCCAAAAGTTCCAGTTTATTAGATGGATAATGTTCAGTTGGGAATTACATTGATTGGTTGTTCTAGAATCATACTTATTACAATGGTGAGCTATATTAGGCGAAGGTAAGCGACATTATGAAAGTTATATATTAATTCTGGTTAAAAAGTGGTAGATATTGTTGTGACGCATGTTGCTTAGACTTCATTATTGATGCCGCCCCGTTATCACATTCTTAAAAAATAGTAATTTTTGAGAGACGCGAAAATGAGCAACCCTCATTTTTGAAGAGTCCGATTAACATCGCTTTATTTAGAAATCAGGAGTGACCAGGAGAGCTTTTACATTAATCAAACAAAGTTCAATATGGTGAAAACAGTTATTATTTTTGATTTAATCGTGTTGCGATGAGCTCTTGCAGCCAGATTTTTGTCACTGCAATTTATAGTCATGATAATAGGACATTGCCAATGCAAATTGGATCTTTTGGCTCCTCAATACATCTTAACTTGCTGCATCTCAATTCCGCATGTTAAGGAAAGCGAACATTGTGTGGGCATTGCTGCATTGTCATCAAAATAAAACTGGCATGGTGGTGCCTTCGACTGAGACTTTGCTGTTGCGTCCCTATCTTGGGTGAGGCAGTACTTCTATCGCGAATGAAATATTTGTATATTGTTTTTGACGGCAGATGATGTCCCGCCCTGCTTAGATTGCTCAACTATTGCTCTGGGTACCTGCTTAAGTTGGGCTAGCAATCCTGCAGAAGTGGTTGAGGTCTTGCAAATGTTTAACGTTCTACAAGTCAAGAGTGTATGATCTTTTGTACTGGTACAGTTCTTGAGCTTAAGAGCTTTGTAATGCTGGACACAAAAAGAGAGAACAAAACGGAAACTGCGAATTTTGGTCAAAATATTTGATGATTACGATTCAATGACTTGGGAGTAGAATTACAAATATCTATAACAAGTTCACCTAACCCACCCCAATTGTTCACTAACATCAATACTAATGTATGGAATTCAGTTAGAAGTGCCAGGTCCAAAGTGTTGTTCCTAAAACTTCCCTCTCAATTATTTTAAAACAGCCTCATGCTTTTCATTTTCTAAAATGCAGTACAACACCTCAAGCCTCACCTACACTCACTCATAGGCATTTAAACATATTCTTCAGCCTTATAAGGTGTATATATATGATGAGTGGCTTATGTATAGCACATTCCAGAGCCAATTCATTATTATGGATTAAACTATTGTTAATTTGGTTTTGATGGCATGGCGAGCATATCAGGCCATGACTGTTATTTCTATTTGATTTTGACTTTTATTCATTCTTGCAGTTGCTGAAGTTTTGTGGAAACGTTTGAGTATGTAAGGCTCACTGAGCAGGTTGTCTCTCTGACCCCTACAAAGTGTCAGAATTACAATCGTGTACATCTCCTTATCTGATGCCGAATGCAGAGGCAGTTCGCAATGATACATGGTTTGAGATCTGAAGTTGTGAGCTTAATCCAAGTACATTGTGATTCTTTGAAGCTTTGCTTTAGTGGCATTAACTGATTTGCTTGACTTTTCGTTTTTTTTCTTTATCTGAAAATCACAACAATCTTTATTTATACTTACAGGTTTGCTGAGTGAGAGAGCCCACCAAGCATCTTATAAATGGTGATCTGATACTGAGTCTTTGATGAGTCACTCACGATTCAACCCAAGTATTGACCCAGCATTTTCTTTCTTATGGGCCAAGGGGGTTTTTGATATTGGGGCCTAATTGGAAATCTGTTCGGGCGTACTTTTCCCAAGATGGACATGAGATAGGCCAATGACAGCAAGGTATTATATGTTGCAACTTTGCCTTTCTAATCTCTGTTTTTACTAGTGAAATCTCATTGATTCATGAAAAGGTCTTTGACGACCAGAAAAAAACCAGTTCTTTTTTTTTAAAAAAAAAAGATACATGTCCGATATCATACGAGAAAGAAATTGCGGCTTGTCTTCAACGATATTGTAATCTTTCAAGTTGTGGTTTCTTGACATCTATTTCTTTAAACATGTTTAAAATTCGTGTGAGATGAAGATTTATATAACCTTAAATGCTGAATTCTGCAATGATTGAGTATGAAAAGAAACCATCGCATTGTGAACCAAAAAGTTAGCAGGTACACCCTAGTCTCCCTACAGAAAGGTCTTAAATTAGAGGGATGTGGCAAAAAATGAGAAATTAGACCACCTTTATTTTCCTTTAAGTCTGGTGTCCATTGCTCTGGCTTAAAGTTTAGTGATTGCGTTCCTCATTCTTATTGGTTTTTGATTAGATTTTTATCCGGTGAGGACAATGGTGATGTGATTATGGATTGGAGATTTGACATTTGTTTATTCTTAATGATTTGAGAAGGTCAAGAATACATGACATTAAAAGGTTTTGCACTTGTGAACTCATTTGTTATCAGTTCATATAAAAGTTTCGGATTTGAAGCAATAACGGAGACTTGGAATCTTTCACCAAAAGTTTCTTTGCAACTCTGGGAGAGCACAAGATGGTCCTGGTGAGCAATATTCATGAAATATCAATAATACCGAGCTTCGCAACTGGTAAAGCAGAAGCAATACATGAAAGAAAAACTATTTGAGGACACCTTGGATTTGGTGTTGCTTGACTGCTAAAAATGATAAGGTGATTGGTGAATTCTTTTTCGAAACTTGCTTCTATGAATTTTTTCCTCTCTGTGCCTTATTTAGAAATTAAAAATAATAATTAAAATTTAACAAACACCTTGCACCGGGAAGACAAGCACGTAGCTTGATTCCCACGACAATTTTTGAATACCTCAGACAGCACAAAGGTTGCCCAAGAGTCTATTAATACGTATCACGTGGTGCGCGTATGTACATAGATGTATGAGTGTGTGGTGTATTTATGAAGGTGGACACGAAAATGCTTTATATGCCCCAAATGATTGCTGTTAGGAATAACACACATTCATGTAGGCAATAAGTTCTTGTTCCGCAATTCAAGACCAATGTTCTTCTTAATCCCAAGAAAGTTCTGAAGTGGGGGGATGTGACATTGAATTTCTTATTTTCTTAATAATACACAGGAGAAAGTTGGGGTGGCTCATGTAGAAGATTTTGAATCAATCAAGGAATTGTTTGCCAAACGAGCTGATTGTGAACGACAGCACTCAGCTGTGCAAAGAAGCTTCTGAAAGAAAGGCGAAACATCAAGAGATTGAGGAAGTTATTCAAAATTGAGGAAGTTCAGTTTGCAGAAGGTCAAGTTAAAATGGATATCCATGTAACATGTTGGCCTTATGACCAAGCGTTTGATATGTTTGATTTTGAATAAGCATTTCTGGAAGTCATTTAGATATATGGATGGCCTATTGATACAATAATCTCCTTTTAGGATATATTATGCTTCAAATGGTGAGTTTTCTTTGCCTCAATAGTCATTCTATTGGTGGGGACATTATTCATTTCCAGTTTATTTCAGCACAAAACTAAATATATTTCGCACTTGTTTATTCAGCTATCTTGGTAACTCACTCCAGCTAGAATGACTTTACTTTAATAATGCACATGTTCTACTTATTTGCTATGGATATCTGAAGGCATAGAAATACTCCTATGGTCTTTTGAAGCATGGGAAGGAAAGTAAGTACCAGGCAATATTTGTTAATGGACATTTAAATTAAATATATAAACATGGAAACCCGATAGTTAACTGGAATAAATAAACATTACGAGTGAGACAAACTTGTTTGAATTGGCCCTTGTGCTTATTCTTATTATATTTTTTACTATTCTTGTTGACCAAGACAAATGACCACATATAGCCTTGGATTGTACAAAGGCATTAGGGTAATATTTTATTATTTTTTGGTCTGTTAGCACAAGTTCCTTCATTGTTGGAATTAGCTTTGTAACTCCCTCCAAAGTTGATCAACCGTTTTTCCCATCAAGTCAACAAGTACTATTACATATCAGTTCTCATCTTTCTTGTTCAGCTGTTGATGAACCCAATTTTCAAGCTGTTGCAGCTAATCAAGAATCGAGCCAGTCCACGTCGTTTCCTTGGGGCCCATCGCTCACCCTGCCCTGGTTTACCCAGTGGCTAGGTGCGATAAACCATCTTTACGCTCACATACATCAGCAACCTTCAATTAATCCAACAGGAGCCCGTCCATCCCGTCGCCAATGCCAAATGTGAGTATTCTCATGTAGAATACTCCAGTAATCTACTCTCTTAACGTACAGAGTAACTCTGAATTATACCTACAAAACATGAATTTACATGACACAGTTGAATTCTGTCATATGAAGTGGTAATACAAACAATTTTTATGCGATATATACTGGCGCTAACATGAATTTCGTGGCCCACAGCGTAAGCTACTCAACCCATTGTCATCTACAGACATACTAATTTTCTGCACGTTTTGGCGGTCAGCAGGAGAGTTCTGCTTGTAAAAAGTTACATATGAAGGAAGTGGCAGCTGACAAGGTCTGTTGCTATATTGTGCACAATATCATCTGTTAAAAAGGGCACCACCAGGGTTGTTTGCGGCCTACTGTTGGTCAACGCTGTAATCGACAGGCATTGGTTTTTTGGGGTAAATATGCAAAGATTGATTACAAAAGAAGCAAGAAAAGAAAGTCATTTTTAGCCATATTTTTGCTCAAGTTGGCCAAAACAATCACTCAGTATAGAAGTTTTCTATAAACATAAAAATATTATACTGGACTAAGTCCAATAGGTATTCACAATTTTTTTTCTTAAAAAGAAAAAACATAGTCATTGAGTGTGATATGAGGTTCTCATTCAATTATCCCTTTTATAATTACAGTTTCTTTCCTGTTTTAGCAACTTGTTTTATTTTATTTATCGATCAGGTTCTCAATAATATACTATGAAATAACAAAAATGGGAAAATATAATTTCTACAATTTTAATAATTATTCTTCGTCTGGTTCTTTAAAAGTTGTCGAGTAAAAGCGTCCGAGTAGAGAAATGAAAATTTCAAACTGCTTTTTTAAAAACTATACTCATATACAGGAGTCCGAAACTCAAAAGGGTAAAAACATATTAAAAAATTCCAAAACGGTATATAAAGTTTAATAAACCAAAACGGTTAACAATCGACGCTGCCGACGCAGCGATTTATCGAGTGAAAAAGTAAAATCGCTGACAGCACGATTTTTGCCAAAATTTTTTTTTTAATAAAAAAATGAAATCGCTTGCTCAAGCAGCGATTTCAAAAATGTTCTTTTACAAATCGCTCTGACAGGGCAGCCGATTAACATATTTTTTTAAGTTTGTTTTTTTTTTTTAAAATATGGTATATTCGCGTGCTCGGGAGCGATGTACGAAAGAAAATGTTTTTTTGTCCATTAAAATCGCTGCCAGTGCAGCGGATTTATTAAAAAAAAAAAAAAAAATTTTTGGCAATCTAATCGCTGCCTTAGCAGCGAGTTATAAAAAAAAAACAAATTATTTTTGATATAAATCGCTGCCGTAGACAGCGATTTAGAAAAAAAAAAAAAATTTCTTTTTATGTAAAATCGCTTGCTAGAGCAGGAGTTACAAAATAAAATTTTTTTTTTTATGTAAATCGCTGCTCTGCAGCGATTTATATCAAAAATTTTTTTTTTTTTTTATAAATCCGTGCTTAGGGCAGCGATTTATTTTAAAAAAAAAAATAAATTTGTTATTAAATCGCTGAGCAATTTGCTAAATAACTTTTTTTTTTTAAAATGTAACTTTGTTTTTATAATGTAGAAGTGAAAAATATACATTATTTAAAAAGTAAAAATAAGTAAAATATATTTTATTCTAAAAAAAATATTATATTTAAATTTTAAATTGAAATAATAATTTGAATCAAATAATTAATTTACAAAAGTAAATGAGAAAAAATTATTGTCATTTTTTTTAAAACAAAAGTATATACTTTTTATTGATATATATATATATTATATATATGAATTTGAAATTAAAATAATATGTTGATTCAAATAATTAAGTTAAAATTAAATGCGAGGAAAAATTATTTAATTATTTAAATTTTTTTTGTAAAACAAAATTATATACTTAGATAGTAGATATATAGTTATATAGATATAGATCTATAGGATTAGATAGATATATATCGAGATTAATATATAAAGTGGAAAAGGATCACATGACAATAGTAAAATTTGTTTTTTTATCATAAATAGTGAAAAAGTTAACTGTAAATAGTAAATGAGCTTGTCAATTCTCAAATTTGGAACTTATCTTCATATTAATATACTTTCAATCTTCCAATTACCAAACAATTTTAGGTAAAACAACATTTGAATATTATGGGAGAGTCTAGCCAAAATTTAGTATTGAATTGTTTCTCATCGGATTAACTAATAGGTAAATCAAGTAATTGTTTTCTTATTTCTTAAAAATTATTTGCTTATATGTAGATATGTATATTTTATTTTTTATAGGTATGATCAATTCAAATGCAGTGAGTTGAGTATTGTACACAAATTGTAATAACAATGTTATGGGTGATAAACGAGTTGGTGAGTGCACAATGATGACCCTTCCGAGCTATGGAATAACAGACAGTGGATGATATGTAGTGACGGCGATTGATGATAATGTGGGATAATGCACCTAATGCATCCTGAAGATAAAAGTATTAATTATCATTTTCAGCGATTCCATTACTTAGATCACACTGACGAAAATGCAGAAGATTTATGTACACGAGAGATGACGTTCCATTTTCGAACGAACTTGGAATTCAAACAATCCTAAACATATCAGTCAGGTTCGATTGTTGAAACACTAAACTTTTATAGTTGTTTATTTATTTATTTTTGCATGTTGATTTATTTAATCTGGTATATATGCAATCTAGGTTGTTTTTATTGATAAGATGCAAATGAAAAATCTGCGTAAGAGCATATCTTACGCTACGACACCCACCCCCCATTAAAAAAGAATTTCTTTGTGATCAATCCAAAAGTAAAAGTTGGAAAGTTATTTGCAGGCGTCATGAGTTAGGGTGTGATGGATGATTCGGTGAGAGATGATTTCTAAGCGTATGTGGAAGCAGGGAGAAAAATGATGACCGCATACTTGTCTTACAGATAAACTATAAGGAGGATCATTTCAATTGAAGGTAACATTGATTGCCACTTCTTAATACCATATGTTTATGCAAAATCGGACATAATATTAGATTGATCCGTTGAATTATCAAAAGGAAAACATCACTATACTCTAGTTCAGAAAAGCCCACAAAAAGTCCGAAGAAAGAGAAAAGCTTCGAATGGTTTATGGTGATTTTGAAGTTTCATTTAAGGCATTACCCGATACATGGCTGCACTAAATATTCAATCCAGCACTATTATTGAGGGGAGCATCTTCTAAAACAATGCAACGGTGAGCCAAATTTTTAAATTTCTTTTTGGGCTTTAAAACAGAGCATGATGGTTTCAAAAGTTGTGGCCGGTCATTTCTATCGACGGACACATATCTGTATGGTTTGTATGATATCAAATTGTTAATGCGGAGTGGAATTGATGCGAATGGAAATATTTTTCCACTTGCATATTGCTTTAGTTGCACTGAGAGTTTTGATCTTGGTCATGGTTTCTCAAGTTCTATATGGGACACATTGTTAGTTTGTGAACGACAAGGAATTGGTCTTATTTTGATGCGTTACATCGAGGAATCTTGCAGTGCGTTTCAATCTTATGATGGTTGAGTCCACCCAACACTAATCATAGATTTTGTGTGAGGGGGGACACTTAAAAGCAAATTTTAATAAAAAATTTGTTAAATAGTGAACGCGAAAATCTATGTGGTTGCGGACTAATGAGCATCAGGAGAAAAGTTATTGCAACGGATGCAAACAAACTCAAAAACCATGGCTCCACCAGCAGAATATGAATGGTTAACTGATTTCCTTTGGAAAAAAAGGGGAACGATGTATAGGATGGTGGTCGTAGATGGTGGGCCATGACGACAAAAATTGTGTCTGAGTAATATAATGGTTTATTGAAAAAGTCGGGGGCTTCTCGGTGATGCCATGTTGGTTCGAATGGACGTTCAAAGATCTCGTTGATCGTTTTGTCGGAAAGAAATCTTGCAATTGCATACTAAAGTAATATCGCATGGCCACTTTGGCGATAGATAAACATTTAATGATTATTATCAAAGGTCAAGGGCACACAGATATGATGACTTACACCACAGTGATGGCGTTTTGCAAATTCTACTTTTGATCATGATGGTAAAGGTGGAACTGTCCACAAGGTTACTGCAAAAGGTAAGAAATGTTACTTGTGGAAAATGGAGAAGAAACTATCATAGCCTTGTCGCATGCCATCACATTTTGTGGACTTGCGGAAATCGAGCCAAAATCTTATGTAAGAAATTTACAGTGCAAAATATTGACAAACGAACATACAGTAGACATTAATCCCGTGGGTTGATGAAATGTATTGGCCACCAGCTCCTTTTAATTTAATTGCAAATACTGAATATTTGCGGACAAGTTGTAAGCAAGGAAGAAGCCGACTTAGAATGATATGGATATAGCTCCGCTCGCATGACTAGAAAAATGTAGTGTTTGTAAGGAGAAGGTACACAAGCACGATGTCTACTCGAGTTAACTATTTGTATATGTTTTACGGGTTATGTGTTTGAGTATCTTGTTATTAATATATGATATATCTTTTATATTTATTTGTGACATGAATTTACTTGTCTTCCGCATTTAAAATGTACGTAAAAATAATAATTTTACCTAATATAAAAGTATGGATTGATCTTAAATAAAAGTCATTGATTTGACTTATGATAAAAATAAGTGCACTTGCAAACTTGTTCAAACATACAAAAATGTTACAAAAAGTATGATTTGAGGATAAAAAAAAGATAATAAATCACTTGCAAACTGTTTTCAAACATACAAAAATGTTGACAAAAAGTATTGATTGACATATGAATTATCTTTAATCGTATTTTGTTGACATGAATTTAATTTGTCTTGTGATTTTAAATATTGTACGTAAAAAAAAAAATAATTTACCTAATATACAAAGTATGATTTGACGTAACATTAAAAAGTATTGATTTGACTTATGATAAAACTAAGTGATCCTGCAAACTTGTTCAAACAACAAACAAATGTGACAAAAAGTATTGATTTGAGATAAAAAAAAGTCAAAATCCTTGCAAACTTGTTCAACCATACAAAAAATGTTCGACAAAAAGTATTGATTGGCATATGGATATATCTTTATATTTTATTTGTTAAACATGAATTTTTAATTGTCTTGTGCAATTTTAAAATTGTACGTACAAAATAATTAATTTTACCTCATATAAAAAAGTATGATTTGACTAACATAAAAGTCTGATTTGACCTATTACAAAAGGAAAAGAAAAGTAAATCAGCAAACTTGTTTAAACATAATCTCTTATTTGTTCTCATCAAACTTGCACGAAAACAAACAAAAATACATATTTCAAATTCGAATCTTCGCTTTAGAATAAAGGTGCATAAAAAAACAATTATTCTTTGAATCCGAATCTTCATACATCTTCCATTTCATCTTCATTTCATCTCATTTCAAAATCTTCCTAATTTTGAATAGTGAATGCCTGTTCCAATTATATTGATTTGTGTGAGCCTAAGATTCTCGAGGTGGATTTGTCTATAAGAAATAAATTTTTGAAGCCCCAGCATTAAAATCTTGAATCATTCAAAACGCAGTTAATATAATACATTTATAACATTATATACAAATAAACATGCCAATAAAAATAAAAAAAATTATAAACAGTTAAAAAATTGTATGGAAAAGAATTATATTACATTTCGAAAAATTCAATCTTACACAAATGGAGAATAGTGTATCGGAAATCACGCACATACCATGTTGAATTGGTGAAAAACCTATTGAGAACCACTAAATTGTGAAACCCAGATTGATGGAACCTGCGGAGTTACAAAACAAACTGTTTCCTGATTAGAAAACTTCGGGATTAGTGTTAGAGGGCCCTACAGAACAAATCAAATGTGGGATAATAAGGCTCAGGGGGAGGCCAAATTAGTGTAGAGGCATGAGAAAAATCAGCTGTTTCACTGTGGTCCTTCTACCTCGACGAGCAACCTCTATCGGTGTTCATGTTTGTCGTGATCGGCGGACGTTGATACTTGTAATGTAGGGGGTGGTTCCTCGTCCCCCCCCTATTGAGGTGGGAGATTGTAATTCATATCAAAGCTCAATCGCGTTCATGACAAGCCGGCTTCATTAGACTCAATTGAAATACGAGCGACTTCCGCTTTTGGGACATATTGTCTCATTTCCTTAGATTGATTTTCATGCAATTCTTCAGCATCGAGCTCGACGTAATGCAGTCATGACCTTAGCCTATAAGGAATAAACAAATATTAATAAAAACAATATTAACGATTGACTTGACATAATTAATTTGAAAAATTTGTAATATACATTACTAATGCCCAATGTCTTCCTGCCATGTGGTGATACCCTTTTGACAAACATGTTGTGGATTTCCAATGACCATGCGGGTATGCTCATGTACAACGGAAGTAATATGTTTGATCACTTACAAATGGAGAAGGTCGAAATATACGATTTTGAACGTTGTTCATAAATATGTGTATAGTTAAATACATCTAGATCTTCTGTTTATTTTTGATCGTTATCACGCTTTTAAAAGGATATTCGGAAAATTGGGGACCGGTCCAGGTGAATATGTGGAAATAAACCGAACTGTCTCACAAACGATCAAATGGCCACTCACGATAAATTAAATAAATCAGGTGGAACACTGTGCCATCCAGACACGTTGTCCTGCCGACACCACTCAGGCAATCCATTAATAACAATCTTCCGAATAGGCTGCCAAATAAACTATATTAAAAAAATAATTAAGTAAGATAAATTATAAAAACAACATTGGCAGAAAAAAATATGATATTCTTATTTAAAATAAAATAAAATATGAAAAGTATAAGATACTTGTGATCAAAGTAATAATATTAAATACCTGTTCATTCAGTTTCCCCACCCGTTAAATATAAAGAGTTACATCACCTAATCACAACGATTACAGTTCGTACCCTCATTATGATGATTTCTACGTCGCGTCCATTACGTGCAAGTGCAGTTTAAAGCCTCAAATGATGGTCTTAGATGCTTGGCAATGGTTGCAGGGGACTAATTCTTCACATGCACCAAATCTTTACAATAAATAAATTAACCATTACTATAATGAACTTAACTTTAAAAGTGCTATTACTAGTATAAAAAATATTAATCAAAAAATATGTATACTGCCACTAAAGAGAGAAATCCACAAACTTCATTTGATTTTTTCAGTGCGCACGGATAAACAATTATACAAATATGATATGCGGCCGATCCCCATGCTTGAGTTGACATTAAATCTCAAATTTCTCAATGTCAATCAAATGGCCAAATTTAATCTTATTATTAGATTTATCCGGGAAATATTGATCCACCACAAACCATAATAAAATTATTAATAATCTAAATCGTTGGTTGAAACTTCATGCTCAGTGAGTGATCGTTAATAAACTTCCAAACAGCGATTACTCAATCAATTTATATGTTGACAATCCGACTACACCAGAAAAAAAAAAAGAAAAAACAACTAGTACGGTAGGTAACATCTGTTAATTGAAAAAAATCATTTTCTGTTCTACCTAAATCCCTAAAGAATCAGATCCATTTAAAATTATAGGGACTACCAATCTACTTACCAATTTCCAATAAAATAAAATTTCAATAGTCTTGTTAAAGTTATGGGCTAGCCTAGCCAGCAGCATGTGAACAAGTAGGAGTTCAGGACGGCCACCGTTCGTCAATTAAAGCAGAAATTAAATCGGAGTCATACGGCACATATCCAACATCAAGGAATTCCTTTAAATCTACAATTTTCAAAATATTGAAGGATGAGAGAATGTAATGGATCGATTTTTAAAATGTGCCAACAGTCAATATCACCACGACGCGTACATTTAAGACATCTCTTCTTTCGACTACCATACAAATCCTTCGGAACGATGATGAACTTGAATTTTTTAATACATCATGCCTATGGACCAGGAATTGTACGTATAAAATGTGATGGAATGCCATATCTATACACAAAAATATAAAATAAAAATACATAATATAAGTATCCACGATTGATATATCAACAATATCATATAAAAGATAAAAATTAATAAAATAAATAAAAATAAAATAATTTAAAACACATATAAGGAAAATACTTTTTAAAAACTTTTAGAAAATTGAAAAAGAAGAACAAGAATTTTAAGATTGTGGAGATTGAAGTAATTGATTGGAAGATTGAAATAACCAATTATTAGAATTCAAAGTATGAAAATGAGAGGACCATTTATAGATGCAAAGCATTGCTATTATATTTACAGGTGAATAGTTTTTGTTAAAACTAAAATAAAAACACAGGTTTACTATTGTGGATGTCTCATCCACTTTAACGTGTTGAAAAGTGTCGTCAATAAGGAGACAAGAAAAACAAAATAAAAGGTGAGATTGGCAGTTGGTATCGGTTTCTCACGGATAGAGAGAGAGATATACATATATATATGATTATAAATATTAAAACGGATAGAATTTTGTGTAAAAAAAAATTAATAATTTGCTCATTTAGGTTAAAGTGAATTATTTAATTCAAATATAAAAAACCACTATTAATTAAATTTTATAGAATATTTGGTTTAGAATTAGAACGAAAATATATTTATCTATTTTAATTTTTTTTAAAATAATTGGATATTTTCTTATAAATTAATTAAACATAATTAACAGTTTAAAAAAAATTTTTTATTTAAAATTGCTCAGCGATTTAATAACAAAAGTTTTTTTTTTTAAAAAAAATTTTTTTTTTGAATAAATGCATGTCTAAGCCAGCGATTTACATAAAAAAAAAAAATTTTATTTTGGTAAATCGCCTGCTCTAGCAGCGATTTACATAAAAAAAATTTTTTTTCTTATGCTAATCGCTGCTAGAGCAGCGATTTTATAAAAAATTTTTTTTTGTTTTATAAACGCTGCAAGGCAAGAGTTTATCTTCAAACATTTTTTTTTTTTTTTTTAATAAATCGCTGCACTGGCAGCGATTTTAAAGGAAAAAAAAATTTTTACTTCGGTAAATCGCTGCCGGAAAGCAAGCGATTTATACCATATTTTAAAAAAAAAAAAACAAAATTAAAAAATAATGTTAAAGCGCATGCCCTGGCAGCGGATTTGTAAGAAGAAACATTTGAAATCGCTGCTTGAGCAGCGATTTCATTTTTTTTATTAAAAAAAAATTTTTGGCAAAAATCGCTGCTTGAGGCCAGCGATTTTACTTGTTCACTCGAAGTAAATCGCTGCGCGGCAGCGATTTTTACCGTTTTGGTTATATAAATTTTATATACCGTTTTGGAATTAGTTAATTTTTTTACCCTTTGAGTTTCGCGACTCCAGTATTCAGCTTGCTTGATCCTTCAGTTATTCAATTGGGTATTAGATTGTATGGCTTCTCAAATTAATTCATTTGGGCTTGGCGTTTGGAGTAATACAAGTCATTAACGCATTCAAATACCAAATTAGGAATCCTTCTCTTTTAATCTTAGTGTTAATGTTTGATTTGATATACTTATAAAAAGTAAACATATAAATAATTAACAATTTACTATATAAACTTATTGATTAAGATAAATCACTAAGTATTGAATATTATTTAATCATAAGAGTAAAAAATATAAAATAGTAAATTATTTTTTCTTGAATTTTAAAAATGGCAAGGAAAAAGGAACATCTATTTTTACTATGATGGACAAGTAAAAAACAGCTATAAAGGAATATTTAAACAGATGATTAAGGAAAGTACAGTCTGATCGCTTGACATTAGGTCTAATCACTAGATAAAATGGATACACATTTTTTTTACACGCCGAAATTATTTGAATATTTTAATAGATACTCATATTTAGCAGGCCCAAAAAAAAAACATGTATACACCTATTATAGCAAGTATGATTGACATGTACAATAGTAATTGTGAATTAAACTCCTAGGATATACGACAATCAAATTTGAGAAGCAAGATAAATCAATTTATATTTGAGAAAAGTAATTAATCGATAGGGAATATAGACCATAGACAAACAATCTTAATATTGATTTTTTTTCCAAATATTCTATCTTTGATATCATCAAACTCAGAATCTTTCCGCTCTGATCTCAACTAAAATGTGACCCATTTTATAAAACAATTAAAGATAACGAAATGTCAATGCGTTATATATATTGCTCATGTAATCTGAACTTTTTCGTGCCATATGTATACTGAAGACAACAATAATATAACATAAATCTCTTGTAATCAAAAACTGTCATCTGCTTTTGTTCATTAAAATTTCTCGATCATGTAATACATAAAGGCGTAGCTGTCATTCCTAATACTAGGCCTTGTATTCAACAAAAAGCTTCTGGTGGTCTTGCCAAGCAATTCACAAAAAATTGTTACTATAACCCCTCCTCATTTTCTTATTCAGTTGTGCCACAAATCCATTTCTCAAACCATTACATTCCAGAAACTGCTGTGATGAAAACCTTCATCCCATCGCGTACCTTGACCGTTCTTCGCCCAGTTACTACCACATAACCCCCTTTAGTCTCATATAATCCGCAATCCCTTCTATTAATCCCCCTGCAAGCACTCACAAATTTGGATTTCGAATAAGTAATTCTGTTATTTTATATAGCAATTAAAAAAAATACATTACATGTTAGTCCAATCTAGACACAACGAGTTTACAAAAACTCGTTGTGTCTAGTTAGATCCGCCACTAACCTGAGAGTTGAAGAATTACCAAACCACTGCCAAACATGATTTGCCTCATGAAATATGATTCAGTGAGCTCTGTTTTGATGATTTTCCAGAAATAAGACTGAATGTAACTTGTTGCCCTAAATGAATTTCATTGCCAACGGTAATAAGCAATAGATCCATTAGTAGTATTCTCAACAAAAGCATGAGAGGCTGTGTCTTGTTCTTATCAGCATCAGCTGTTTGTTGAAAACTTGGCCCAAATGAAATAGTGGAAATTGGCCAGGTTTCTGTGGTTGTGTAATTTATGTCCCAACTTCGTTGTGAATCGAATGCCTCCAAATGAATTTGGTATTCCGATTTGTTTACTGTGTACTTACGGTATTGCTTGGCTTCCTTTTTGAAATGCTAGTAAAAATAAGCAAGAAATTACAATGAAATAAAAACTTAGGCCCTTTATTATTCGTATATATCGATGTTGTGGTTTTGGTGCTTGTGTAAATCTACATTGGACTATGTATTTATATTAGGAGTACGTCCTAAATAAAGATTTGTTAGTTGATGTTTGGACAAAATAATGACAAAACATTTCAAATCATACGTGATGAATGTATGCCTTCACTTACTGTAGTAATGGACCAGGTCCCTTACTTTACTTCAGAAAATTACCAGAAAGTTTAAATGCAAGTAAAATTCATACAATGATTTTACGTGGAACATCCTCTTGCTTAGGGAGTAAACACGACCTGTCTCACAGGATTGTCAATCGTTTTCACGAATCTTCAAAAGCAAAAGCGAACACGATTACAACCAAACGTAAGAGAGTTATCAATCTTACCGTTAAGGCAATAGTCCTCTATTGGCTCAACAAGCCTAAGTAGAAAAACAATCTCCCACTAAGCTATCCCACCTGGACAACCTAGACTTTAACACCACACACCAATCCTTTATAGATTTTGGAGTGGTTTACAATTTAAAGAACAAGAGAATAAATTCCTAAACAACTAGCGGAAAGCTTCAGATTTGCTGTTTGTCCTGGGAATAATTCTACCTTTTTGCTTTGTGTAGCCCTTGCAAGAGTTCTTGAACAGTTTTTATCAAGTGCCAAAACTTAAGCAACAATGTTTTGGAAAGCTGCCTTTATGTGGGCAAGTCACTTTCCTAAACTTCTTTGCATTGGCTGGAAAGGTCCACACTTTTCCGACGCATCGGAAGTGTGCCCTACTTTTGTCAAAAAAAAAAACATCTCCAGCTGGCAGTCGACTGTCTCATTATCATGAGAGCCCTGGTACCTCTACTAGGTCCCTGGTTTGTTTCTTCTGCAATACCTCAAACAAGACCCGCTGCAATACACAATTAGAAACTGTTACTTTATGAGGTCCGCTAAGTTTGTCAAATCATCAAAACTACAAATACATTTTCCCCCTTTTTGAGATGATAAACAATGAATATGCTTGAGGTCTTCCACCAGAATTGTTCCCCTGCATTGTATTCCCCCTTACTTTATATTCCCCCTTACTGATATTCCCTCCTTATTTAGGTACTAAATGTTTTACTTATTTTACTTCCCCTATTAAGCTACTAAAGTTTACTTCCCCCGTTTGGCATCATAAAAAGGATATGCATTAAACCATTGCGTCAATCAATAAATACTGAGCAAGATCCAGAGCTATAAGCCATCAAACGTAGAGGAAGAGCATTCACAAAAGACAGAGGAAGAACACAAAAGGGAATAAAGTGAACCAACTGCCATTATAACATAAATACATTAAGACAAACTAAAAATCCATCAACACGTGAGCAGCACAAAAGAAAATGACACAGGAGAGATTGATTGACAATTTAGGAGAGGGGGGGTGGGGTTATTAGATAGGGACTGGATAACAAAGAGTGATTCCGTCATTGGCAACATCATTATCCTGTGATGGCCGTTTCTTGCAAGGCAGTTCTCTCGCCCTTCCACTGCGTGTTGTTCTCTTTCTCCAGAGCGTTGTACACTGAAGAACCAGGTCCCTCACTCGGTGCAGTAAGCCGCTCGGCTTTGAGTAGCAGCAATTTCAGCCTCTTACTACTCAACCGCCCATTGAGTTCTTCATTCTCATGTTTTAAGCTTATCCAGGTCCTCAAGAAGTTGAGCCTCTTGCTTTTTGGTAAGCCTCTGCCTTCAATTAATTCAACATTCAACAAGTATGCTCAGAGATAGTTTTTTTAACTATCCCCACCTTTCCATACCAAGAGGATCTAAGTGCTTGAATACTTCAATGAGAAAGTGATCCATACCCCATTCATGTATCTCCTTTCCTCTCATAACTGTTTTGTGGAATGGGTTCCTCATGAGATAGGAAGGCTCATAGCCTCAAAGCTGCACCAGCATCTCCATTACGTCAAGTCAGGCGAACAGTAACAGATTCTCTTTTCTTGCGAGGAAAGAACACCTTGTTGACAACTCGAGACCAGCTGATACTCACTCTTCATAATTAGCTATAGCTCCCAGCAACCTTAGTTGTGGAGTCTTAGAATCATGGATGCAAATTCTGAATAGTCAAATTTTTGTTCAGCACGGACCGGGTCCCCTCTGTAGGCATCGAGGATTCTGCCCACACCTCCTCAATTCAAAATAAATAGCAATATGTTCACACGTGTGAGGAGGCTCCCTCTTCCCAGAATGAACATTGTAATAGATTCACACCTCTTACCATGGAGGATGGGGGAATTTCCTGTTGAACAGTGCATGCCAAGATTGGATCTCACCATTCATCAGAGAATCCATGCCCGGAAGAGTAATAATCCCCATATCAACACTCTTCCCGCGAGTACTGGGGCTTGTTTCCTCAAACTATCAACTATTTCGGCGCGAGTTGACATTCCTCAACTTTCTGGCTAGACCAGGTCCCTGTGTCCGCTTCTCTTTTTTCTCAGATCTCTTCCCCTTTTGACTGTGACTTTTCACCTTCTTTGTAACTCCTTTCCTATTTCTTTTCTGACTTCTTTTTGTTATTTTCTTTTCACCCTGTCTCCAGACATCAACCGTTTTTCTTTAGGTAGCCCTAAAATGTGATACCTTGAGGTTCGTGCACTTCTGACTGGCAGCAACCAGATCGTGCGCTTGCCCTTCAAGGCATCTACCATCAATTTTTTGTGCAGCAGACCTTGTATTAGGTCTTCTCTAGGTAGCCTCCTCCACGACCTTTTCCTTCCCTTTTCTACTCCAACCTTCCATTTTAATCGATTCTTTCCTCACTTGTAGATGCGATGAGATCCTAAAAGAGTACCGCCCTAAGTCGGGGGTTTTATCGCAAATGGTTGAGAAGGCTTACTCTTTCTTCCAGTGCCTCATGGTTCTGCTCTGGATTCTCTCGCATCATGCCAGGCTTTCAATCACGAGTTCTCTCCACTTGCTGCCAGTAAATTAGACTCGGAAGCCCATTTTTTGGTAGATTCCCTTCAAACATGTTGTCATGCAACATGTCTTCAAATGGACCAGGTCCAGTGGGCACTGCAGAAGTGTTTAATCTATGGAGAAGAAAAGGTTATCAGGAGGTATTTTGTGGAGGACTGGGTGGGGGAGGAAGTCTGGCCTTGAGCGGTGTTTGAGCATAGAATGAAGGGGGCAATTTTCACTACGTGCCTCCAACAGTGCTTAGAAAGAAGATGAGAGGAAACATGTTTGTGATGCTGGAAGGGTTCGTTGAAGAACAAAAAGAGATTGAAAACAGATTGTGCCTTTGAATGATGAGAAGCCTTGTGATAAATGAGAAAGAATACAGTAGAGACGATGAGATTTTCAAGAAGAACAGACCCCTTTCTTAAAGAGTGAAAAGAGTGTCATGTTCCCCTGATTAGCTGCGTCGTTTGAGGGATAAACGATTGGAACGAGCGGTCAGAGTAACCGATGACTGACACGTGCATTTTCAACGGTCAAAATTTTAGTTTAAATTTAAAGTAAAAATGCTCACCTGGACAGGTCCCCAGGTCCATGATAGGTTTAACTTCATTCCTTAATTGTTCTAGTCTCTTATTTTTCCTGAGCCATATCTCTATTGAGAGTATACCATACGACAGATCAAAAGTGATCTTGTTCACTTGTGTAGATTCAACACAAAGGATACCTGCACTGCAATTTTAACCATCAATGGAGTTCTACTGTTGTCGGCTAAAAGCATCACTTGAGATCAACATCCCCAACTTTAATCGATTTCATCTCAAATTGATCCTGCTTCGAGCTTGGTAAAGATGTCTGCTATCTGGTCCTCCCGTTGGACCTAGTGAGCACAATATTACCCTTCTCAACATGATCTCTCAAAAATGATGTCTGACATCAGATGTGCTTTGTTCTCTTATGATGACTGGGTTCTTTCCCATACTCACAGCACTAGTGTTGTCACACATGAGAGGAATGCTTTAATGTGGATCAAAGTCTTCTAATGTTGCCTGATCCAACATTGAGACAACAAGCTGCACAGCTACATATTCATCTTCAGCTGTTGAAAGAGCCACAGAGTTTCTGCTTCTTGGTGCCACCAAGAGATAAGTGATGACACGGAAATGAGGCCAATTTCCAGAGGTGCTCTTCCTGTCAACTTGATAACCTGTCAAATACATCTGCAAAACCAACCAGATCAAAAGTATCACTTGCATGATAAAAGAGAACCAGGTCCCCCTGTTTTCCTTGCAGTATCTAAGAATACTTTTTGCAGCCTTCAGGTGGAATCACGAGGACAATGCTTGAAACCTGCACACATTCCACCGGCTATCACAATATCAGGCCTGTTAGCCAGTCCAGATATGCAAGGAGCCATGTTCCTCTGTACATTATCTGATTCACAGGATCAATTCTTCTACATCATCTTGGATTTGTTCCCATGATGAGTGTCAATAGTTTGGAATCAAACATATTGAATTTTTTCAGCAGCTCTTTGATGTACTTCTGCCTGACATACTGAAGTTCCATTTGATGATTGCTTGATTTGCAGCCCCAGGAAGAATGTCAATCCCCCATCATAAACTCATTTCAAACTCCTTCCTCGCTCTCAATGATGAGAATTCTTCGCAGAGAATTTTCGAAGTAGCTCCAAAAATTATGTCATCCAATAAACTTTACTTATAAGCAATTCTTTGTTCCCTTTTTAGTAGACAAAGTATTGTTATCTTGCCTCTTTGAAACCATTCTTCACCAGAAACTTGACAATCTTTCATACAAGCTCTTGTGATTCTTGTTTCAGACGCATATAATTCCTTACTCAATCTGAACACATGTTTGTTGGGGGTGTATCTTCTTGTCGGTCGGTCTTCAAGAACCAGAGGTTTGCTTGACATACACCTCCTCTTTGAGATCTCCATTCAGAATGCACTCTTCACATCCATTTGATACAGCTTAAACACACGCCATAAAAGTAGCAAAGCTATTAATATTTCTAATAGCGGTCCATTTCTGGCAACAGGTGCAAAAGTCTCATCATAGTCATTCCTTCTTCCTGATTGTATCCTTGCACCACCCCTAGATTTATTTCTTGTATAACTCCATTTTCATCAAGTTTTGTTTCTGAATCCCACCCGTTTCCTATTATTGTTCTGCTTTCAGGTCGAGGAAACGTCACTACCTTACTTCTTTCAACTGAATGAAGTTCTTCTTGCATAGAATTGATCCATTCTGCATCACTAATGCTTCTTTAACATCTTAGCTCAATGGATGATATAATGCTGATTATGCAACTAGATTCTTGTTTTATCTAGTTGGAATTCAGAATTCAGGGAGGAAATGATATATCAAGAGGATGTTGATGAACTATGCTTCAATCCTGACCTTGGCACATACTGATTTGGCAGTATCATCATGATCTTCTTCATAGGAGTGACGTTCATCTTCTGGGGAGTCTGATTTACTCTGGTTGGAGTTTTTGAGTAGTACCGGACCCTATCATCCTGTTCAACCTCATCTCCCTCTTCAGGTTAGAACTGTGATTCTGATTATCACAATCATTATTCATTTGTTGATCTGGCATCAGTTTCAAAAAACGCACCTTCAATCTTTCTGGATGTTTACCATTTTTGAGTACACATCATCATCATTTGATCGCATCATTTTTCAAGCTTCCATTTTTCATCAAAACAACATGGATGCTTTCTTCAATGCCGTGTGTTCGTTTGTTGAATATTTTGTAGGGCTTTGCTGAATGAAGAATATCCAACAATACTCCCTTCATCACTTCTGGGATCAAATTTTCCCAGATCATCCTTTCCCATTATTCCAGGCAAAAACTCTTTCTCCACAGTCTAAGATAGTTCAGCATTGGCTTCCTGTTGTTAGGCAAGTTCGTAATGGAGTCTTATTCAACCAGCTCTTATTAGACAACCTGTTGTGCAACCATGGACATGTTGTGTTACAGCTTCATCCCGAGAAACTTTGAGGAGGATTTGGATCCGAATAACATAGTTCTGGCATTTCACCAGGTTTTTTTTCTGTTCTTTCTCTCCACACTCCATTTGTTGAGGAGTTCTTGGAGCAGAGAAGTTGTGGGCTTGTAACCATTTTCCATACAGAATCTATCCAGTTTTAGTTTTCAAACTCGTCCCATGATCAGATCTAATGCTGCAAACAACTGATTTAATTTGGTTTGAATCATTTGAAGAATATCTCCAGGTCATCAGCTGTATCTGCCTTTGATCTCAACAATCTCGTCCAGGTGTATCTTGAATAGTCATCTACCATCACCAAAATGTACTTCTTGCCATTTCTGCTTTTGAACGCGTCAAGGGTCCACAAGGTCCATATGAAGCAGCTCTAGGTTCATGATGATGTTACCTTCTGCTTGGGCTTGATGATGATCTGATTTGCTTTCCTCTAACACAATCTTCACATATGTTATTATCAGAAACTTCATTTTGGCACCCTCGGACCAGGTCCTTGAAATCAACTGTATTTAATAAAGATGAACTCCACATGTCCCAGCCTACGATGCCATAAGATCAGCATTTTCATTTGTTGATCACTGAGACATGTTAAGTCATCTCCATGAGAGATTTTCCAAGTTTGTCCACAATACTATTTTTAACTTGTCTGTTGTGGCTGAGAATTACCTTGTTTGTAGTTAAAACTCACCCCAGTGCTTTCTCAGAAGTACACTTGACCTCATTTTCCTTTGTCACAGATTTGTGACATCACTTAGGCAAGATGTACTCACCCCTCCACATGCTACACATTGTCAATAGAATCTTTCACGATCATGCTTCCTACTTGCAACTCCCAAATGTATCCCTTCTTGCCCTCACCAAATGAGACACCTCTCCTTGGAGGGTCTTGAGTGAGAGAAAGTTTTCTTTACATCACCAGTCATATGTTTTAAGCAGCCACTAGCCATATACCAACATTGACTCTGCTCCTCTCACTCACCTGATTGTCCTTCTTCTTCATTTTCTGTGTGTGCCATGATAGCAAACCTTTCATTGAAGACACGTTTCCTCCTCATGCACAGCAACCATCGACACATCTTTTAGCTCATCAGGATCTTCGTGAGTCCTAGAAGAATCACCCCCATGGCATCAAGAGCCCTTTGACAACCATATACAAGGCAGCAGCTCTTACGTCTCTGTTACAGGTCCCAGGTCCCTTCTGTTATTCTTTTCCACGCCCTGTGTTTTGATGTTCCTTGTTTTCATTCTGAGTAAGGACACTCTCTAATGAAGTGCCCAGATTTTCCACACTTGTCAAGTATCACTTTGAGCAGCATTTCGAGTCCCATTGTTTCGCTCTTTATACATTTTTGTTTTTTTCTCACAACTTTGAAATCTACTGTAGATATGCCATATCATCATCATCACTTGCATCTTCATCTGATTTAATACTTCAACATCTGCCTTGTCCTTAGCTGCTGCCCTTTATTGACAAATCTAGTTTCGATTCATCTCATGTGTTTTTAAGATTACCAATCAATGCATCCATTGGTCAGCACCTTCAAGTCCCCCTGGCTTCTGTAATGCATCACTTTGCTTTCCCCAGACTTTGGAAGATTCGAAGCACTTCCTGACTTGTTGGTCATGTCTTATAGGTTCACCCAGACTTCGCAGCTCATTTGTAATGGAAGACAACTTGGTGAACAATGTCAATGTAGAGTTCTCCTCTCTTCATTTGTGAAGTTCTCATATAGTGAGGTGAGCATGGTCAATCTTGGATTCTTTTTTGGGAACTTTTGTTGTTCAGTCCTCATGTGCATCAACAAGCAATCCCAATTTCTGGGGGTTAGGCAGACCATAGGCTGACACTCTGTGTACTTCATCAGGTCCTTCCCACAGCCGAAGAGTTTTAGCTTTGAAACCCTTCAATCTTTTTCCTGTCGCATCATCATATTTCTGCCTGGGCTTTGGAACAGTAATGTCTTTTCTCCATCCTTTGCTTCCATCATTGAACAAAGAGTCCATCTATAGATATCCCATAACTCGTATCTCAGCCATGGATAACGGCATTCTAACTTCCACCAGCCTTCGAAATGTCCAATGAAACGAGGAGTCCTTGTGATGACTGACCTGTTCTGGGCTGGATGTTAGTTGAGCTGCCATTCTAGAACAAAATCACTTCCTTTGTGTTAACCAAATAGGTAGTGCCCGCTCTATACCACTTGATATAATGTATGCCTTCACTCACTGAGTATGGACTAGGCTCTTACTTACTTCAGAAAATTACAGAAAGTTTAAATTGCAGTAAAATGCAACACAATGATTTTACGTGGACACCTCCTTGCTAAGGGAGTAAAACCACGACCTGTCTCCCGGATTTTCATCGTTTTCACTAATCTTTCAAATCAAAAGCGAAACACGATTACACCAAACGTACGAAGAGTTATCAATCTTACCGTTAGACAATGTCCCTCTATTGGCTCACAGCCTAAGTAGAAAAAACATCTACCCACTAAGCTATGCTCCACCTGGACAACCTAGACTATTAACACAAAGAAAAACAAACAACCAATTCCTTTATAGATTTAGGAGTGGTTTTTACATTAAGAACAAGAGAATAAATCTAAACAACTAGACGGAAGCTTCAGATGTTTGCTATAGTTGTCCGTGGATAATTCTACCTTCGCTTTGTGTAGCCTTTGCAAGTGTTCTTTGAAAAGTTTTTATCAAGTTGCAAAAACTAAGTAAACATAAACAAATTTTTGGAAATTTCTTTTATGTGGGCAAGTCACTTTCCTAACTTTTTGCCATTTGGCTGGAAGGTCCACACTTTTCTGACGCCATCGGAAAGTGGTGCACCTACTTATCTGTACCATCTCCAGCTGGCATTCGACTGACTCTTATCATGAGAGTCTGTACCTCTACTAGGTCCCTGTGTTTGTTTCTTCTGCAATACCTCAAACAAGCATCCTGCAAGACACAATTAGAAAACCTGATACTTTATAGGTCCCTAAGTTTTGTCCAAATCAGTCAAACTACTAATACCTCGGATCAATTATGTTACAAGAAAATTATAATATTACATACCATACCTATATCCTTTTTTCCAACCCATATTTATATCTATATGTTAAGCCTGACTAGATTGGAATCCCTCACATTAGGATAAAACGCTCCCTTAACTTCCCTAGAAGACTCGAACATAAAACAGTTGTTTTTTTTGTCTTTTGCGAGCTACATAATTATTTGATTAAGATAGGACGACAAGTGGAGCAATCAGGGAGAGCTTGAAGATTTGATAGTCCAATGTACTAGTTGTGTATGGCCGGTTAAGTAAAATTTTCTAATGCAGTAAATCGATTCTACCAATTTTCTTGCAATAATTAAATTTTTTATAATGCTTATTTTTAAACAGTTATTTAAAAAAAAAAAAAAAGGAGAATAGTCAAAATGAGATGTGTCGTAATTATCTGTTCCACAATTTAATGCTGGGCTATTCTTAGGTGATTGGTTTGGTCCCTCAAAGTTACTTGACCTTATATTTTGGTCCTTAATCTAACACAAAGTAGTAGGGCTAACTTTACAAGTGGATTAATTAATGGTCCAACTTCAAATCAGACAAAAATATAATTAAGAAATAGTCATCTTTTAAAAGCTGAAATAAGTTTAGGTTAGTTAAATACGACAAATTTTTTTGTTGACAAGTGAAAATAGTTTAAACTCCAAACTCTAGCCACAAGAAGCTTTTCCCATTAATCAAACTTTTCTTGCATGAATAAACTACAAAACTAAAAATGTTTTGTTAGGCCCAAGTCCAAGAAACAAATATCTGAGGCCCAAACCCCAAGCTTTGCTTCTAAAGGAAAATGTATGACCATCTTTTCACCAATATTGTACAAAACAGCTTCTGTAGAAGCGTCATGTAAAAATATTGACAACCTTTTTTTATTTTTATTTGTCTATTACATTAAAAATATATATTCTCCTTTTTACTTATCACTTTTAGGATATTAAGAGAAAGTGTAAGTCACGCTTCTGATATGAAAGTGAAACCTAGCTCTAAGCAGGATCCAAAGACGTTTAAGTCCAATTCCAATTTGGATATAGAAGTCTAGTTCAATCATCGAAAGTAAGATCTCTTTTAGTCCGATTATATTTATTTTCTCTATTTTACTCTCAACATTAATTGTTTACTCACGAAGTCATTTTTTAAGATTGAAGACTATATATCAATTAATACAAAGATTTATAATAAAATATTTCATGTCGATCATTAGTTCTTTTTAAGAAATATGTAAAACCAGAATATTAAAAGTGAATGGAATCAAATGGCCATAAGTTTACTGCAATTATATTTTAAGCGACTTCTCCTTTTATGCCCAACTAAGTTTTTTCTGGATACTTAACATATATATATATATATATATATATTATTTTTTTATAAGATGCTTTTATACATATCATATTACGACAGTTCTAGAGCGAGTAAGAAATGAGATAAGAAAAGTAATTCTTTAGATAATGTATGTGTTTTTTTACATAAATTACAAAAAAGAATGACATAAATACTAAAATTATGATATTAAAGAAGATTTAAAATGAATGAAAAAAAACTTGAAGCTTGCTAGCTAACTAGCTAGTGACCTCTACCCCTATGACTTGGCCCAGAATATGCTTTCTGTTTAACTAAACTCTCTACCACTGAAATAATCAAAGAGTGTTCCTCCTTGAGGTTTCTTAACCCCTCCACTTTTATGCAATTTGAAAGCCACACAAAAAGGAGTATCATTGCAAAGGCATTTAGAAAAGACTTGAAAATACTCTTATTCATTTTAGACCAAAACTTGCAAGAGAGAGATCGACCAGAAAATGCTAAAATTCTACTTCTTGTTGTTTGATTTGTGTGTTTCAGAAAGGAGGATTTGTCAAATATATAAAGGTGACAAAAAGTAGCATGGAGGTTTGGTGTTTTGGTTACGCACAAGTGCAACAAAGGTATGTTTCTTTGACTTTTGACTAATATTTAAGAAGAATTGAAATTCTATTTTTCAAAGATTGGAAAATTTTTTAGTTTGAAAACGTTAAATCATACAGGTATATAAATGTGGCGCATGTTATGAAACAATTTTACAAAAGTCAAACAAAGATATAACTATATTCCTCCATCAGCTCTAAAGAAGTTCCATCCCTATTCGTACCATAGTCAAAACTCAAAATATTAAACTCTTTTTTGTGCAACACCGCCCATCTATATCTCTTTTTCTTTTTCTTAAAAAAAAAGGAATATTTCAAAATTGTAACCATATAAAACAATGATAAAGCAAAAGTTACGCACTTACACTACTGTATTAATGGTGATGATGAAGCATATTAATAAAAAAATGTATGTTATCACGGATATACCCAGTTTATACAATAACATTGTATGTGAGAACTAATTATTTCAAGGAATTTTTTTAAAAAATATCATTGATCACGTACATAATATAATAACCACTCAAAATGTTCATATTATTCTTTCAGATATTAGTCATGCGAAATTTAATAATTATTTTTGTTACGGCAACAACCTGAATATAAACTCAATTATTGAAAAGTTTTACATTTTTTACATTATAGATAGACTGTTCATTTGTAACACATCGCCCGACTCTCCTACTTTAATTATTTTGTTTTTCGAGTGAGACTTTCAACATTACGCATCAACACATTGGGAAAAGAACATGCCTCCCTTCCTCCAACCCACACCACAAATGGGTTGTTCTCCAATAAAGAGACATGTAAACAAAGTTTCTTTCTTCTTGTACAAGTCCTGTTGTATGAGCTGGTAATGAAACATGTTGACCACCTACCTTTCACCCAAGTTGCACAAGTGTGAATATAAATTGGGACTTAAAAAATTAAGGGGGATATACCGACACATAAAAGTGCAAAGTTTTTAATTTTTTTGGTTAGAGTTCATTATACCTTGTACCTACGCATATTATCGACCTGTGTTACACATCCATTTAATACCACGCAGTTCACAAAGTATTAATTACGTTGTTCTTTTTTTTTTTCAGTTTGACAGCACGAAATATGAACTCGTTAGTCTTTCGACATTTCTTTCTGTCTAGGAAATGTCTCTCCAGGAATTTTTAACCACATAATAGTTAAAAAGTGGGAAACATTACAACAGAATTTCTCGACAGCACGATGCTAGGACCACAAAATTCAAAACTCAATCAAACACGACTACCAAATCCATGGTTAAGATACAGCATCTAATAGAAGGAAAAATTAGCCAGAATAACAAACAGTTACTGACATTGAATACTATGGCTATAATTTAAGAAATTTAATTCACAACTACAATGCTGCTATTCACCTAATTTATAATAAGTTAATCCTTGATTGCAGTAAAATTACATTAATTTTATATAGTTTACTCTAGCTATTTTAAGACAATTTATGACAAAACTCATCATAAATATTATCAGGTTTATTATATTGGCAAGCAAAATTACAAACGAAGTTTTTTTAAAACAATTCCCAAATGTATAAAATACAAAAATTTGTATATTCAGTACCTACATATGTGTACATTCCCTGTGAAAAAAACTATACAAATGGACCGAAAGAAAATATACAAACCCCAACTCCATAGCAACGAAACTATAGCTATGGAAGCGCGCAAATATGATTCATTTGAAGCGAATAACTTCTTGACATAAGTAATTAAGTCAAAATTTTGAAAAGCAAAGTTACGGTTCAGCTGTTGTTTTAACATATGCTTGCACGTCGTTTGAAAACATGCAATGCGAAACGTGGAGGAGTAATATGAGAGCAGGAGAAGGTATTCTTTAATTCATGGTCAAACCAGGTGATGTGATGGATTACCTTCATATATGTTTCAAGTATGACCGTGACAGGCACCGTTTATTTGTAAACAATCTTCACCTGAGTCCTGCACAACAAAAATCTACCTGAAATTCAGAAAACTTATCTACTGATCGGCCACCAAAACAAACAGTGTTCGTATAAAAGATATATTCAGAAAAAACGACATACTTCTGGAAAGTTCAGAACAGTAAAGAAGGATATAATGTTAGTGTGTATGGAGCAGTGATATGAGTCAAAAGTTGCGTACTGCGAAGATGAAATAACTTCAGTCGAAAAAAAGAAGAGTCATTTTCTTTATATCTTAGACATGCAAACACAATAAAAAAATGATTATTCATACCAAAGTAGGTTATAGTCATATCAGATCAGTAAGAATTACCCCCCCCCATCCAAGAAGTCCGATGAACTCTAAAGTGTTCTTTCTAGCGCTTACTTTAGGTCAACATGAACTTAGCACCAATCATAAAATCTGCCTCAAAACTGCATATTAGCAACCACAACCATGGAAACTGCTCCTCACTCCAATCAGCAGTGGAGTGTAGTGAGACCTGACCAATAAGCCAAAGTACAGATTGAAAGAACAGACTACTAGAATTCCGTTCTGTAATAATATAATTAAAAGACAAGCACTATAATCAACAAGCAAATAAAACTCGAGAAGAAGAGAGAGAAGTGGGAGGGCATAGCATACATAAAGGCAGATAAAATACTATTCTCAAACAGAGAACCAAGCAAGTCGAGAACATACAGGCCAATGCTTTCCATCAACCATTTCTGGAAGCAGACCAAAAATAGAAGTTTTTACAAATGATGTACCGTAGGTGGGCAAAAGTGCTGAAATTTGCAGAAGTGATGACCTACGGAGCCATCGACGGTCCGTATGGTGGCAACCGTCGTTGAAGAGTTACTATGTTGCTACGGAAAGCATCGGGGAAAATTCTGGACAAGTGAGGTCCGTCGCTGCATCGACGACCGTCCTGGCAACCGTTGGTGTTAACGAAATTGTAGCCCCAGTACATGATTTCTTTGAAAGGATTCTAAGATGGAAGAACGAAGGCCATCGACGGACGTCGTTGGGTCCGTCGATGTATAACAGAATGATGGAGAAGATAGCAGCTAAAAAAGAGTTGAAGTGATGACCGACGAGGGAGTCGACGGTCCGTTGGTGAGGTCGTCGAATCGAGACGCGTTTTTTTGGCAAAAGTTCTTTCTCTTTATTAGTTTCCCTTTATTTTTAGGAGTCTTATTATTAAATAGGACTAAACAAAACCCGTTTTGGAGTTAGACTTTTTGTTATTTTCAGAGTTGTATGTCGGTCTTGAAATTTGGATTTGGAAAATTACTTCACTTTTCCAGAATCGATTTTGACAATTCTGGATTAATTCAAGTGATTTTCTGGATTTTCTTCAAACTGTTAAAGTACATGAATCTTGTCTAATCAATATGATGGTGTAATTCTTAACATGTGTAAACTAAATCACAACTAGGGTTGTGAGAACATGGGTAACTAAACAAAGTAGAACTAGCTAAAATAACAATTCTAGATAGTGTCTTTGGCATGTATGATAATTGTCGTTCGTTTAGAAGTCTTTTTACGGTGGCCAAACGTTAGAACTTGTCTTGTTGCTACTTGCCGGACAAAGGAGGTAGAATAAGGAAAAGAATTATCAAAACCTATATTAGTATACCTATTCTAATAGGTAGTGTCGAATTGGGGCAAGTAATAACTAAGTCATACATCAAGTATGATGTGCGTAATGGAGGTAAAAGTAAGATGTAGTAAAGTACCACACACGTAGCCAGACCAAGGGTGCCGTGTGGAAATCACTAGTTGCCGGACCAAGGGAATTAGGGATACATAACTTTAACTTTGCAGAGCAAGATACTAGGAAAGAGTTGTTATAGCTAGGGTGTTACTGCGTTATGAACCTATGGGGAACACTCACACCTAGTTTCTCATCCTGATAAAAACATCAAATATTTGAACAGCGACTTGTGTAATTCTTAGATGAATTTATACTTTTTGTATACAAAATCCTCCCTTTAATGTTGTTTTCGGAACAGGACTTGACCATTTCATCATGGATGACCCCCAACCTAACATGTAGGTTTTTACTTGATACGGACCGCGTATACTTCTTTAGGAAAGTATAGTTTGAGCGTTGTCAACACCAACTTTTGTGAAAACAGAGAATCAAACTGGTGAATGATGAAAGCATTTTTTGTAGGACAGGAGCTCCCTAGATACCAATAGTGACCCTGTTATTTTACCTTTCCCTCTAGTTAGGATTTACTTAAAACCCTTGTGAATGTTGTTTGTTTTATGATGTTATTTCGACAGTATGTTTACAGGGGTCGAGGATGAAAATTTTAATGATCCCGATCACCTTTTTAGTGGGTCGGGAAAAGTGGGGGTGGGTCAATAAATGGTTTGATTGGAAATAAGTATTTCATGTCAGCAAATTTAATAAAAACTCAATAATAGGTTGAGTAACTTTGTAAGTAAAAAAAAAAAAAAAAACAAAAAAAAAACCCCCCCCCACACTCATTAGTTTATGGCTTCTGAATTAAATTAGGGAAATCAAAGTGAGTGGCTGAGCCATAGTTGAATTGATCATCTTGAGATCTTATCAGCAAGACCTCCAGAAAGAAAGCTAAGAAAAGAATGAATAGATTGTTTAAAAACTGATTCGAGCAGTTCATTGACTTATATCACCTAACATTAGTCATCCAAAGATGAAGCCCCCACTTGACTTCAAGCAAAAGGGAAAACAAATTGGAAAGAACACTCCCAGAACACATAAGTAGCCACCATGAATAACATGGATGTGTCTCAAGCTCTCCACTTTAACCTGATTCCCCTTTACTATATGATTATATTTAACTTAAAGAGGAAAATAATAAGTGACATATGTGGAACTAACAGTAACATGAAAATAAAAAGAAGATACAAAAATCACAAATGGAATGTGGATTATTAAAAATACCCTCCTATCACTACTGGTTTACAATGACCACTTTGAGGTTACAAAATCTTCAACAAAACAAAAGCAGTACTTAACAGCTCAGATCAGGAGTTAATCCTAAAATAAGAACCAGATATAGGTAATTAAGACACATGAGCAGAGAGGAAAGAGAAAATCAAGAAAAAGGAGAGAACTACTACATTCAATAAATTTGCCAAGGAATCAAAAGCAAGATTGATAATATAGTTTTTTTCACATTTTAGTAAATGATCATTAAGCAACTAGTCCAGGAAATCAAAGAGATTGCTAGTGTAGAATAAAGAAGCACTCACATGACCCTAACCAAAGGCACTATCATGGGAGGGGGACTCGGACGCAGACCCGATACACAGGACTCTTCTTAATAATGTGCGTTACGATTCGACAGTTCATTAAGATCTTATGTAACCGGTGTGAGTTCTTGTACAAGAGGTCCTTTGCATTCGATACAAACTTACAGTGTAGTAGAACAAGTGAGCAGGCAGAATGCGGACTTGTAGGCATAGAGCACCTGACACTTTTCTTGGCAAAGAAGGCATGCCACGCATCATTCCGTCACAGAAGCAATGTAAAAGCTGCCACCATAGTTCTCACTAACCGATGCCTACAAATTGAGATAAAAAGTTGATCAGGTTAGGTCACAAATTCATCTTAAAGTAGATTCTAAACATGAATTTGTTGTTGTAAAAAAGATTGTTATTCATCTAAACCAATGGTTTTAAATTCGAAGACATTCTAAGATGTCACACTCATATTATTGTATAGCTATTTCACATTTTCTCTCATCCAGATATAATAACAATATATCAGAAGATGCCCTAACTTTATACTTTAACCTTTTTAAGCAAGTCTTCTGTAACCACTATTAAAAAATAGATTTTAACTACAATTAAAATTTTAAGTATCATCTAAAGTTTAACTTGTTTTGCAGCTAAAAGCCTGCAGTTACTAATTAAAAAGGAGGACCAAAGAAAGCTACTTAGCTGCAAAGACAACTCCAACCAGAACAGCCCTGAATCCTATTGATGCAGTATGTAACTACTTAACTTGACACCCTTATATTACAAAGGGAAAAGGAACAAACTAATTAACATACACAGTGAAACCATTACATATTTAAGAAGAACAGAAACACCTGTGGAACCTCTTTAATAGTGGACTTTGGGCCTAGCTCTACCCCAAAATCAAGCTTGCGAGGTGAGGATTGCCTAAAACCATATAACAAGATTTTTTCCTCACACAACCGATATGGGACTTCCACACCCCCTCGCATGCCCAGGATTGAACATTTTGAGCGTGGACAATTCAAGTTGGGGGCCTAACATCGGGTAAACCAAAAATTAGGTTGGGTGTGGCTCTACTACCATGATGAAGTATGTTATCAGCTATTCTAAAGCTAAGTTGTTGCAGAAAGCACATTTTTATTTACTTAATTCTTTCTGCTCCGATACCTTGGCCAACCTCAACTTAAAAAGTTAGCTCATGAGGTGAGGATTGCCCCAGACCATATAAAGAAACGAATTTTCCCTCCCACAGCCACTGTGGACTTCAACACGCTTGTTAACTGAAAGATAGGAACACTTCTCCATGCAACATATGTTAGCAGACTCCCTATTTGCAGACTTGAAGGAGTTTTGATGGGTTTGGCATCAAAGAAAATAGTCAACATCCAACACTAGTACCAGATATGGTGGGGAATTGGCCACCCATATAACAACCTAGATGGGTAGACTTCACTTACATTTTCCAATATTCGTAAATGAAGTATCGTATTGTAACTACTGCAAGCTAAGTTGCTCGTACTCTCCACAATTGTTGCCGCACCTGAGTCGGATCCCCAAAAACGCACTGCTTTTGGAGGATCCGAGCCCCGAACAAAACGTTGGAAGTGGTTCTCCACATAGTAGAATCTTAAACAACTGTTAAGAAGTAAAACTAACCCTAGAACGATAGAAAGAATCTAGAAGAAACCATATCAAGTAATGGGTTAATGAGAACAGCACGACAGCCTGCCCAGTTTTCAGCAAAAATGATTAATCAAAATATCTAGTAGAAATTCTTCAACAATGCATAAAAGTCATTTCATTCTTTTGGTAACATGCCATAAACAAGGGGAAACATTTTACAATGTGATACAATTTCAGACTGTAAGTATAAGCAAAACCATAAAGGAACCTAAATTAGTATCATGTACTTAATCTTGCAAGGCTGACAGCCAGCAAACATAGCTAAATTTCATGATATCCACTGAGAATCAGAAAGACAAGTTTGGGAAGAAGATCATCCGAACCATATTTTTCTTTATAAAAACACTATATATGGATACACATCTCAACAAGAAAATAAATGAAACTACTTATTGTTACCTGAAAATGTGGAAGCAAGTTGTTGTAAACTTCTATGAAAACTTTTGACCTTGCAGTTAACCTGATATCACAATTTCAATAATGTCAGACCTGGTCTTCATTCATAACAAATCACAAATGCATTTTCCCTGTTACACTTCCCATGTTTACTTGTGCTACTTCTTGCAGTAAAAGAGGTAAATAGTATTATTTTTTTAAAAAAAATTAAAAAAAAAACAATGCAATAAGGAATCCAAAATATCCAAACAACAAAAATATTGATGAGAAGTCATCATTGTGCTAGACAAGGTATCTACCAAAAGCACCAGAAAAAATGACAAAAAGGAGGAAAAAGTTGAAAAGACAGTTTTCAAGAGTCCCTCCAGTTAATCTTCCTCACCAGCTGTTGTGGGGAATGTCATACCGTTTGAAGGTAAACGACCGGAGAGGCCCTATTTCCTGTGTTAATACTTACATTTCTGATAATAACAACATACTACTTTTTATTTATATATTTATTGTGGACGAGCAAGCACCACAACAGGTCCTTTCGTGGGTGAGGGGACAGAAGGAATTCCATTAAATATTCAATGTCATAAAGGACATGTACTAGGAGATTGTCCACTTACAAATACACATGAGAGTAACATAGGAGATACAAATACAAAAGAGTTCCTCAGAAGCATGTGGGTCGACAATGGGTATCAACATTGAGCCCGACTTCTTTATCCGAGTTATGGTTGAGCTAAACCAACACAATAACGATGAGGTCCCATGGTGGATGCTATTTGCTGATATAGTGTGAATCAACAAACCCAACCAAAGGAATGAAGCTAATGGAGACAACCCTTTTAGAGAGTAAGGATCTTGGTACAAATAGAAGTAAAAGTGAATATCTGCACCATTTTTTAGCGCAAAGAGCGAAGTTGAGGAGAGCCTTGACAAATTTGTGGGGCCGGCAACTACAACAAGTAGACACCAAGGGCTTGTTGTTTTCACAATACAGAAAAGGGGTGAGGGTAGATAAATATAGATGGATATACCTCTCGGTAGGAGAGGAAGAGGGGGGGGAATAAAACAGGCAATGTACTAAGATGGGGGGTTGAAAATGTGGGGTAACGAAGAAAATGTGGGTTCACTACAGCACACCGCAGGTGTTACCCACTGCCGTATAATACAAGCGTATTGTCGCGTGCTTAATAGTCTAGAGTACAGTAGGACATGGTATGTATCTAACCGAGCAACATATAAGACCGATAATGTGTGAAAAATGGCAGTAACTGGAAACTCGGACGAACAGTTGTACAGCGTGATATGACTACACAAAAAGTGGCCCAAACCATACACGTCTACGCGATTGTCAAACGGCGCTTCACAGTTCTATCTGCTGGGGTAATTGACGTGTACAAATAGTACTGTGCCGAGATGCATAGCAAGATTTCGCCAGGGCTACTTAAAGTCTGATGCAGTCACAACATAGTGCCTAACTGAAGGGGGTGTCAAGCATGCTCATGCAGTCGGGGCATGAGGTCGCGGGAAGAGAGAAGTGTGCGTCGAGAAATGCATGTACAAAATTCCATCGACCTATAGATGCAACTAGTATGTAAGATGTTGAAAAAAGTATGATGAAGGATAATGAAAGTTAAAGAAACAGGAAATACAATAAGTATGAAGAAAGAATTGAAGATCGCAAGATGAATAGAAATACAGAAGCAGTGCCAAGAAAAATAGTGTGCTGAAGAAAATGACACATACTGTCTAGCAGATATGTCTAGCTCGTCTACTGTAACTCTGACCATATGCAAGGAAGAGGGGGGAGAAGGGGGGAGAAAAGAAGGGGAGAGGGGAGGGAAGGAAGAGAGAAAGGGGCTTAGAAGAGGGGATGAAGGTGGTGTGGGGGGTGTGTTCCCCTCCACTCACATCATGTAATACCTCTTCAATATCAGTTTAAATTTTTAATCTAGATACTGCTTGATAAGCGTCGCATAAGCAACTAACAGCCCTCATCCCATCCATCAGTGCCGACCAGGGAGAATGGTTAAATCTTAAACATAGTACCGCTGCAATACAGAGATAACTGTTTCTGTGCCCCTGCTCTTTGATACATCTCTGCCAAAACGCCACAATCTGACATTGCTGGCTTTGAATAGGTCAATCCATTCAGTTGGATTTCCAACCCACAATTCAATGCTTGAATAGGAAGGACTACAAATTCTGATTATTAGCACAGACCAAGGAAGCATCCAGTGAAGATTCATGTTCCTTGTGCATGGAGGTGTTGAAGTATATCTGTCCCCTAACTCCTCAGGCAATTCTTGACAAACCGAGGTGTTACCTTGACTTAGAGAAGAGGGCATTAGACTGATGCCCTCCTGAGCAAGGATCATCAATAACCACGTCCATATTTTGTACAGTAGCCAAAAAAAAAAAAAATCAGACCGTGGCTCACTTTCATATCAGCAAAAGCTGATTAGGATGAGAGACCACTTTGGATTTCCTCTCATTATACTGATGCTAAATCTTCCACCGAATCAACACCATGAGTTGTAGAACAAGGAAACTCATCACCAATATTACCAGACAAATACTAAGCTGGCCCATGAAGAGGAGAAAAATTGAAGATACCTCATGAGCAATAAAAAACTTCATCAGGTGCAGCAGGGCAAACCGAAGATATGTTTTTCTTTCTGATAGCCAGAATTTAAAAGATATGAGAAGTGACGCAAATCTTGTAAGCAAAAATAGTATTATTATAAGCTACTTGGGTTAACCAACTGCCTTCTGTAAATTAAAAAGACTGCATCCTCACCTGTTGCTTCTCTTTTCATTAATAAAATAGCCATTTTCCATTATACATGTCGTTAATTTCTGATAGACCTCATGAGGAAGAGACTCATAACTCCTATATCAAGCTCGTCATAGGAAGGCAGAGTTCGCAGCAGACCAGAATGTCGACTCTGCAGTCATTTCAATGAAAGGTGTATAGAATCACCCTGCAACTGAGCCTGGCGTTCATCAACCTGTCTTTACGTTAGCTGGCAATATCAGAGAAGCTATCGCATTCGATCTCATCCAACATTTTCTTCAGTGGAAATTAACTCAATACACGTTCAGTACGTACCCTTTTATAGTTAATAACTTGTTGAAATCACGAGAATTGATGTGGGAATAAAGGGACATGAATAAACAACATAAGGCCCATCATACTAACTTTCTTAACAGAAGGCATTAAGACACATATTTCTATCCATCAATGCTGCGCAATAAAATTTCCCATAGAGTTTTCTCAGGTTGTACAAGAAAGGCAAACAATCTAAGATAAACATTATTAGTCCTCAAGTCTTTTTAAGACACATAATTAAAAGAGCTTCCTATAAAGTCTACACTTTTATGAGCTAGACACCGCCCGTGCAACGAACCACAATAGAGTTTCAGTACCAGTTTAAGTGTGTTATAATTACTTCTATCAAGCAATAGGCTGACTATAAAATAAATAGTTGGCAACCAATGAAAATAAGTGAAAAAAGGTAAACCTGCAATCAGCACCTTTCTCATTGACTATTTCTTCTGTTTTGGTTATTGGTCTTAGCAGAGGAGCAGTTAGCCAAGATCTGATGGAGTATCTCTCTTGCTGGATTTAGGTCAAATTAATTAAGAAAGAAGCGTTCATAGATGACATACTGTCATCCGTCATAACTGGCGTAGAGAGAGTATGAAACGCAAAGAAAAGACCTTGCTTGGAACTATCTGCCGTTTCAAGCTTTGAGACCTGCAATCCCAGGCCTCGTATGTCCGCCCATCTCAACAGCAATAGTCAAAACATCATTTATATAGAAGAAGAAACAGTGTAGACTACAAGTCATACTGAGATCACACTGTCATGTTTTGTTGTCGCTGAAAAATGAATGGTTGATGTGGAAGAAAAATCTAAGTTTCTTACTCTAATTCACTTGGTTCAAAGGGAATTCTAACATCCTTAAAGAAAATTTTTGGTCTGCAAATGTTCAAAATCACCATGACTTCAGGAAATGGTGAGGTTGGGGGGAAGTTGTGGTGTAGGAGGGTGGGAGGTGAGGGGGTTTGGGGAGAGTGGGAGGATGTGTGGGGTTGTAGGGTGGAGTTAGGGTTGTTGGGGTGGGGGGTGTTGGGGGGAGTTAGTTGGTTGGATGACTGGTGGATGAGTATTGTGGTTTGTTGCGATGGGTAGGGTAGTTGTTGGAAGGTGTTGAATCAGCGTTGTTGTGGGGTTGGATGTGTATGGGGGATATAAGGGTAGTGGGTCGGGGGGGTGGGGTGATGGTGAGTGCGCTATTGTGTGGGGGTGTTTTGATGATAGGGGCATGGGCGGTAGGAGGGTGGGGTGTTTGAGGGAGGAGTGGAAGTTGGGGGGGGGGGGTTGGGGAGGGGTTTGGTGTTGGTTTTGGTTGGGTGGGGGTGGGAAGAATGATTTCTTTATGGAGTTGTGGTTGTTGGGTTTTGGGTGGGGGGTCTGGTGGGCTTGGTCGTGCGAAAGGCGCGTGGTAGTTGGGTGGTGTCGTTTGCGTGTGTGGTTCGGGGTTGTTTGAGATTTTGATTTTGTTGTTGGTTGGCGGTATGGTGAGGATTGTGGTGGTGTTGGAGTTGAGGTATGGTTGGGGTGGGTGGGTGTGTTGAGGGATGTGGGTAGAGGTGCGTGAGGGGTGGGATGTGGTGGTTGGGATGGGGTGTTTGTGGGGTGTAGGGGGAGGGTGGGGGTGTGTTGGGGGAGTGAGGGAGGTTTTGAGTTTCGGGGGTGTGAGGGGAGGGGTTTGGTGCGGCCGGGGAAGGGTGAGTGTCGTGTTGTTTGGGTTGTTGGGTGGTTGTTGGGTTGGGGTTGGTTAGGGAGGTCCTTGTGTAATTGGTGGTGGTGTCTGGTCGAGAGATGAGTGTGGAGATTTGGACGGTGAGGGGAGGCTAAGTGGGCATGGGGGGATTTGGACGTTGTGCGGGGTTGTTTGATGTTGGTGGGATGAGGTTAGAAAGGTGGTGGAGGTTAAGGGTAATTTAGGTTGTTGTGGTAGGAGTCGTGAAGTGATTGTGTGGTTTTTGGGAGGGTGTTGGGGGCGGGAATGTTGGAGGATGGGCTGGAGACATAGATTTTGGATCGGTGGGGGGTGGGGAGAGTTTGTGTGTATGGGTTTGTGGTGGAGGTGGGGTATATAGGAGTTGGGGTTTTGGGTTGGGTGGGGGGATGTTGGGGGCGGGGGTACGTGCGATGGGGTGGAGGCATTCTGGGGAGTAGATGGTTGGTGAGGAGGGTTGTTGTTGTGGGTTAGGAGGGGTAGGTATTGGTTTGGTGGTGTTGGGTGGAGGATGGGGGGGGTTATGGTGAAGGGAGGGTTGTTTGTGGATATTGTAGGGGGGGTGAAGTGTAGTTATGTGGGAGTATGTGGTGGGGAGGTATGGGGGTGGGATGGGAAGGGGTGTGTGATGTAGTAAGTGGGATGGGGGGGGGGGTAGGGGCTTTGAGATGGTTTAGTGGTGGGTAGGAGTGGGGAGTGGTAGGGGGTATTAGGGGGGTGTGTGTGAAGTAGGGGGTGGTGGAGTTTTCGGGGGGTTGGGGTTGTAGTGTGCGGCTAAGTGGAGTTGGGGTGGTTTTGTAGTTGTGTGATTGTGTTGGGTGGAATAGGGTTCGGGGGGTAGGGGGGTGCAGGAGTTGTTGGATTTATCGTTGGGAAAGCGTGGTTTGGTTGGGGGGGGGTGGGTGGAAGGTTTTGAGTTGCGGTGTATGGGTTTTTTAAAAATTGTTGGGGGGTTGTTGGGATGTGCGGGGGGTGGTGTTGTGGGTGGGGTGGGTGTGGGTATTGGTGTATTTGACGAGTTTGCTTGGGAGGTAGTTTTGGGTGGATGTGTTGGGGGTGATAGGGGGGGGGTTGGGTTTTGTGGTTGTGTAGTGTGGTGTGAGGGTTTGACTTGTGGAGTGTGTTGATGTGTGGGGTAGGAATTCGGGGATGTGGGGGGGGGGGAGGGTGTGTGGTGGGAGTGGAAGATAGTGTTACATGTTGTATTTGAGAGTCGGGTGGGGGGTGGGGGGCGTGGTTGGAGGGGGGGTAGGGGGGTTTGTGATTGGTGTATAGGGCGTGGGGTTTGGTGGGTTGGGGCTTTTTGTCTTCTATTACGTTAACAAATTAAGTGAAAAAGAAACCTGCTAAGTCAGAAACCAAAGAACACCAAAATTGCACTTAAAAAGTTTCATCACATCAGAGCTTCACCAGTAATGTTTATTTCTCTTCAGGCTATACATATGTTTTTTGAAGTTTACATGCAAATAGCATTCTCTGCCAGATCTCAACCCCAACTCAAGAAAAAATATACTGCTACATTCTTGGGTAATTAAAACAGAAACTCCTATAATGAAAGGGAACAAAAAAAAGGTCCTCTGAGCTCTTTTCACCAGCCTAACACTTCGGACTCAATATGATATAGTTAAAAGACATCCAAGATTATTTTTTTTTTGATAACCGAGAAATCCGTCTGTGCCCTCACCTTTGGACCAATCACAGCCTTCTAAACTCGTTGGATAATGGGCCGGGCCTTGAACCTACGACCTACCTACAAATCCCCACCTTTTGCCACTCGAGCTTAGGCCCTTGGGGGGAAATCTTCAAGAAATTTTGGTTAATATAACTCGCAAAGAAAAATCTTATTCTTGCTTGGCTAAATCATGAAAACAGTGGCAGCTTCTTCCTGTGACAAACGTGCTCTTTGCTCTTCACCATTTCTCCCTCTATTGAGCTTATCAGCTCCAGAAATATATAGAGAAAAGCTTTGTCTGTGTCAATCCACAAAAACTATATGAAAGAGTGGAAAATACAGTGACATTACCTCAGCCGGTAAGATTGCGGACTTAACGATTATGTATTCTGACTCATCCAAAAATCAAACGGCGCACAGAAAGTGGAAGAAGGATAAGAAACAAGAAGCACAGGATGCTCAAAGGATTAGCTCAGTCTTTTCCTTAATAACATCATCGTATCAAATGAATTACTTACTGAAATGCTCGCAACGGATGTCGCACAAAAAAGCTGATACCCATCCCAAATTGTATATGCCTATTTGTTTATTTTTTAAATTTGACTAATTCATCTGCTGAGAGTTAAATCTAGTACTAGAAGTATATAAAAACAATACAATTCCTATATTTTCCCATGTTCATATATTACAGTAAGAAATGATTTGTTCAACTCTCAAAGTCAGATCAATAATCATCTTTGGGCACAGTGTAGTCTCACGATTAAAAAAATATGGAAGTAAGAGGATAATCCACACACCATTTACATGGAAAATGACCTGAGATTAAGTGAAAATTTCGTAAGATATCTATTTCATTTTGACATTCACCCTAGAAATAAATCCCATTGGTTTTTTGTTTTTACTGGATGATCTTTTTCCAATGTTGCACCCAGTTCATTGAACCACTAGGCCACACTTTTGGGTGAGGATTTTGAACCCTTATTTTAAAGTGTTCAATTCACATATGGTGAATCAAAATTACCCACTGTGAGAAAGTCGTAAAAGCGTGAAACGTTCTCTCAAGCACATCACCCTATCTGTAGCCATGGCACTACACGTGGCATAATGCAATTAAAGGAAACAGAAATTTCTTCATTGAAAACATAGAGTCACCAAGGTGATCACAGAAAATATTATACCGTGACATAAGGCTCAACGTTATCCAAACACCACACCCAAATACTTTACTGGCTCCGCCTGCATCGCCTTTTTTTTCTTTTCGTGTTGATATATAAATGCAAAAGCACATAAACCAACTTACACTATTTTATACTAAAAAACTTCAAATCTGAACACTAATCTGATAAAAAAATAATGGCTTCATAAGGCAAAAACAGAGAGCCTTTAAGGTAAACTTCTCCCTATCACTCCACACCCCTGCAAACGTATGAAACCTCCTTGCAAAGGTTTTAACAGAAAACGTTGTACCTGAAGTGAGAAAGGCGTTTACTGTTCAATAGCATAGCACAAAGGACAAACAATATGATTATTAATGGAGATCTAACATCTTTTTCTGATCCTGAACCTCACGCCCCAGTTTTAACATCTGCACCTAATGGATTGCTTTCCTGCCAACGTTGCTTGAGAAGTTATATATTTCGCTTGAACCCGCATGACTGATTGATGCAGATTCGGAAGCATTGTAACCGTAATTTACTTCGTTTTTGACAGGTACATAACAGCTTAAAGACCACTAACAGAAATACGATGCAAGTGTATATGTACTACGTTACTACATTTGAAACGGAACCAAAACTTGCTCTGAAATATAATAAATATATAAACCCACCCACACACAATACCCACTTGAGAGACTACTTATTATGGGCACCATGAACCCAAGACGAGGTTAGAAGCACAAGCAGTCACAGGAGGCAAAACATATACTCATCAATCATTAAGCATTATTCACCCCTATGAAAAACATAAGAAACAGTGAATAAAGGAGTCATGGGAGTTTCTGAGTCAGTAATGTTATTATGAAAAAAATCCAAAAGAAAGCCTTCAATAAACATAAATAAGTACATTTTTTTGTAATCCTAACCTGTATCACGCCAACTCAACCGATCATCTATCCCCTCTACTATAGTTTTTCCATAGCATACTGCCAGTTTTAGAACAAAGTCCTTCTGTTAGATTTCCTGAAAACACAACAATGAGTGGGAGTATATATAGTCCCCAACATGAGTTATAATGCATGTCATCCCCAAAGGATGGCATAAAAGTGACTCTGACTCGAGCGAGACAGCATAACTAACAAACCTCATTGTTCATTGATACTATCCAGTTGAGATAACGCTGTTAACTTGAAACCTTTTTTTCACAAGAATGGAAAATATAGTTTCATGAGAACTTGGATGAATAGGCATCTAAACAAGAAGATTTAATCCACTGAATACCGCAACTCCCCGGCCTAGGTATCAAACAATCAGACACCATCACAACCCCCTCCTCCTCTTCCATAGCGTAGGAAAGGTCGATAATAATTCAACTAATGTCTTCCATGCTAGAACTGTATCCTTAGTTACCAAGTTGTCACTTATTCCCTAAATGCTAGGCCACCCGCGTGGGAGAAATTCGCTTACTAACTCTTACAAACATATGCGTGGAATACAATTTGCAGTACGCTTCCTGTTACTAGTTTTAATAAATACCATTATCTTATTATTTTTATAAACAAATATACCAGCAAATATACAATGAACAAGAAGATCTCTGTTGCAAGAGATCCCATGATTCATGAAGTTCCTTGTAGTGGGTTCTTAGTGTGAACAGATCCAGGGAAACCCGAGATCACAGAGATGTGCAAAGCAGGGCTAGTTGTAAAGAAACTATAACTAATGAAAATCAAACTGCAAGAGCATTACCAATCATTACAGAAGGAAACAAATACAAACAATGAGAACCTTGGAAATAATACGCAGCTGCCCACAAGTTTTGTGATTTGTCTCCCTGTCAACTCTCTTCCAACACTTACCGATTCAGAAGTGCTTTTACTGGACGTTCACGCGGTGCTCCTCCACCTAATATAGTCAACAAGCTAAATCAGCACAATAATTATGTCCACTCTCTATAATGATCGTCATAGTCTTTGTTTTTTCCTCTATGCCCACTACATGCAGTAGACACTAAAATATAAGATGATCAAAAATGGAGTAAATCAACAAAGATTTAAACAAAAAATGTGTTTGATATAGAACAATATTTGGTACGGGACCAAAGCTAAGTGATCAAAAAGCCCTGTTTGGTGGGACTTCTCCTAAGAAAATACTTGTAGATTGTTTTTTCTTTTTTATAAGGTAATTGGAGAAAGTGGTAATGTATTTTTAAAATAATTAGTAAAATATTCAAGATTCATGTTGATTTCCATCTAACTCCAGATTCTTGCAGCGGAAAGGGTAATCATGCTTGAAAATGATGGACATAAACAAGTGAATCCAAAAAAAGCCCATGTGGCAATGGATAAGCAGCTCACGTTGCAAGGGCATGGACGCCCTGGCAGAAACTTCGCTTGTACGACAGTGGGCCTATAAAATCTGATTTGACTTGCCAGATCTGTCCTTTCTGAAGTACATGCAAATTTACAATTCCTAGTGGACAATCGGGTAAGAAGAGATTAACTACAAATAGTTGAAGCGAAGCAATGAGATGTCATCAATAAAGATTTTAGCAGCAAAATATATTTTTTTGATACAGTAGAAATTAACATATTTAGATGACAAATAGCAAGACATAAGATCTCCCCCCCCCCCCCCTTCATACACAAATAGACAGCTTCGAAATAAGTTTACCTTCTCAGCAGTGATGTAACCCTGCCCATCTGGTGTTTTGCAATCCTAGTAGCAAACGCTCCATAAGCATATTCCCAGCAATATCCATCACTAGCATACAGCCTGTCCGCATCAAGAATCTCCTCTCTTGTATCACTGAGACAAAAATTTGAATTCCTCTACTCCGGAATCATGGCACTAGAAATGCTTCGTCACAATTACGGCCTGCATTCATTTAAGCAATTAGCAATCAAGAGAAAAGAACATCCGAAGTTGTTCAAAAACAAACCATTTTGAAGCCATGCCTGCACTTTGTTGCATACTTGGGCATATGTTATAAAAGCGATCATCAACCTGCGAGGAAATCAGATTTTATAGGACTCATTCCAAATACAAAAGAATTCTAATTAAAGGGAAAAAGAACAAGATGAATAAACTGAAATATCATGACCACCCTCCTCATTAAGCTCGAAGTCATAAGAAAGAAGGACTCGGTGAGGGCAACATGACTTGGCATCTCTGACAAACATTCCGGCCTTAACTCCTCTAAGAAAAAATCTTGAATGACGATCAAATTTTGAACATGGATAATGTTAAAAAAAGGTTGAATTATCGACTAAGACTGCCCATAACCCCGAGCAGGATAATTCGCTGAAGATATTTCATCAGCTGTTCCCCGTGGATTATCTGAATGGCAAATGGCAACAGGTTTTATCCTTCACCTCGGGGCGATTCCTAATGACCACAGACACAAAAAGCAATCCTGAACAAGTAAAGTTGAACTGATTGTTTTAGTACAGAGAATAATCTACAGAGACGGGTAGTATAACATATATAGCAGTTCCTTAGATCAAGGAGAGTGAGTAAGGTAGAGGAACCAGACCATAGACGCAGTCATAACACTCATTAAGGACAAGGTCATTTTCTAGACCATTGAAGCAGAAATTACCATATCCACATGAAAAAATCATTGTCTTATTTGCTGTTGCTTGAATAACTAGGCCTGAACTTGTGCATCTATAACGCCACCTAGGGAACTAGGAAATCGTTTACGATACCGGTTTCTCCAGGTGCCAATGGAAATGCAACCTCGAATGCTGAAGGCAAAACACACGAGGATACGTCAACCCTTTCTCAGAAGGTGCTTTAGTATTTGATATGCATTACTTATCAATTTGCAGCCACATTTATGTATATACTAGTTTATACAATGCAATAGCTGAAAAAAACAAATTCAAAAAACAATCCACAAGCAAAAGCAAGTATCTAATTGCATCAGTAAGGCCCAAGAAAATCTGGATGCCAAGATTTAATAGTAGTAATATAAGCAACACATCGAGTATGATGAGTTGTTGGCCTGTTGTTCTTATCTTCGTTTTTTCTCAACTGAAAAGAAAGAATTGAGATTGATCTTCCACAACCTTGAAATGTCCATCATTATGTCATATCCCATACCACAACAGCAAAGCAAAAGCATAAATGTTGATAAAAGGTCCAGTTGGTTAAAGGAAATTAACCCAAAAAGAGACGGTTGCTATGTCACCCAAAAGAGACGGTTGGCTTTGTGCATGTGGATACCGTTTTGGCAATTATTGTGAAACAGAATACCACTTTCATATCACCCTTAAACCTGTTTTATTTTATGAGCTCAGCCTTGTCTATCCTTTAGGCAAAAGCTTTTGCACATGAAAGGCCCCTCTTTGTGCCCTATTATTGATAAACATTACACACGCTGCCATTTCACCTTTCAAGGTGTTCAATACATAATATCCCCATAGATATATTGTGTGTACCACATCCAACGTGCATTTGTGTAAAGGGCATCCTGGGGAGTTTCATCCTAAGTACTTGACCCATTGCCCAAAAAGTCCGGTTGGATGTTTATCTAACAAATCTTTCAAAATCGACTTCGTAAGCCATTTTCAGATTTAATTAGTCCGCATTGAAATTTACATGTGAGCTCCAACATCCAGGCTATATTTACAGAGAGATGATGTATATGTGATTGATACTTAACTTACATGATAACAATATAAACTAACTTTTTAACGCCTCTAAGAATAAGGAAAAAGAAAATGAACTTGAGAGTAGATCTTGTTCATTACAATTCTTTTTTTTGTTATTTTTTTCTTTTCTTTTGTTTTTTTGGGTGAGTATAAATACAAGATGTCCTAGCAAGAGCAAAGCCAATATCAAGATAGCACATTGTGCCTTAAAGTAATGTTCCACAAACTTAGGGCATCATTTAGAGTTTAATGTTTTGCTGATTCGTAATACCTAGGAATCTTTTAAATTTGATGGGCCCACTAACATGATCACTCATCCTTCGGTACAACTTGATCATTGTTATGAGGATACTGAAGGTTTCTGAAAATGGCTTGGCTTCCATCTCCACTTGCAGCATCACTTCAGTTCTGGCCTTTCTATGCTGCACTTGACTCTTCAACTCTATCTTCATTGTATTCTGTTTGCACGAGATCTTTATATTGTAGAGCCAATGCTCCAATCTTCTGCAGATTGTTCCCACTCTTCAAATGACACTAGGATCTTCGAATGGTCCCGAATATGACAATGGGCTCCCCCGCTAGATATGCTTGGACAGTTTGAACATATTGTCGTATCATCATCAAATGCATTGTTTTTTGTGAAGACGCAGATAGCTTGAGGCTGGTTATTAACTTCACTTGCAAGTCTGATCAAGCTTATAATGAACCCCTGAAACAACAAAACAACGATAGAAGAGCTATAGTAAAGAAGTGGACAACTTGCGGTTTGCATTAAAAATCATCATAGTAATATAAACTTACAATTCAAAAGCTTTTTGCAGCGACAGAGTCCAACACCCTGTGGGTTTTGACTACTGGAAGTTCCCTGCTGAAGGACGCTATATCAATTCAAACAAATCTTAGAAAAAAATTACAACACTATTCTTCAGCAGAATGCAAATAAGGAACTGATTGAACTTTGTTTTAACAACTGACCCTTAAATTCTTGACCTTACTGTCAGAAGATTACTACAGATTATATATAACACGACGTCTAGAAAAATAATTTTCAACTGGCCTACCATCTTCACATGTATCCCTCGAAGCTCCTGGAAAGATTATTGTTGACATCACTAAACTACAAGAGAAGCAACCTAATCATCCATATGAGAAAATCCATGAGTACATAACAGAATATTGATCGCTATATAGTCAAGGTATTGGATTACAATGAAGATGGATGTTTTGAATAGCACGAATACCAGTAATCTTTATCTCCCAATTCAAAAGTTAGAGAGTTTTTTAATTGATGAAACAATATCGACATCATTGCATAGTTCAATTCAGATCCTTTTAAGTCATAAAATCTTAAAGTACCATATCATAGAATCTTTCCGGCAAAGAAAATCACATGAAATAGACCAGAAAAGAACCATAATGTACTAACCTGACTGGAAAGGAACCGTGTTCCATCAACAAAAAATGGATACGCCCTGAATATAGGTTTTGAGAGAATTTGACCACTGATAGAAGTGCTTGATGCCCTCCGCCTTCGAACTGGTCGTGAAGCTTCTGATGCTTGACGGCATGTAACTACACTCAAAGTTTTCAAAAGCCAATCAAAACGAACTTTCTTGATTGAGAAAAGCGTTGAAACTAATTAATTTTTCAACAGAGTTTACCAAGATTGCAAGATAGTATACAAAATTCAGTATAATGCAGAAAACTTGAAAATTGTGCAAGTATATTTTTGGCTGCCAACATTGGAGAAAGGTAAGTCTGAAAGGCGGGACGAGATAGCAGATAGAATTTGGCCCCAGGCCCATGCCCTAGGTAATTTTGCTCGTCTTCTTGCTTCTTGTTGTTGCTATTGTTACTCCGATTTGATTTGAGATCGTTTTGAATTGGAACCGGAAGTTCGCAGTGCGTGAAGGGTTCCTCCATGCTCGTCCCCAGTTCCTGAGAACTATATTGCAACGCTGATAATATTATGAGTTAACTATACTGTTTTATTACTAAAGAGGAGATATTGCGCATTAAAACGCGTCTCGCTCAAGCTTTAATTTTTCGCTCATCTAATTTCACAAAACATCTCTGGTTAGAATTATTTATTTTAAAAAATAAGCTGATGGTGTCCTTTTTTTTGTCTATTGTCACTAAGTTAATTTTTATATAATATGCAGAAGAAATATTTACATATATCTTCATTTTGTTTTAAATTATATTATAATACAATAATTACTAGTATAAAAATTATTTCCAATCGATAAAATATATTAGAACCATTGTATTATAATTACACTATAGGGAAACTTATTTCCAATTGTAAACAGTGCACATAATCATTAAGCTGATAATGTGATAATCATTGACCTTAAAACTTGTGTACTTATGTTTTATATTTTACTTTTCAGGCTAATTCATTTCTAAATTAGACTTTTCTTATTATTATTTTTTTTTTAAATAAATAACTTGAATATTTATTTTATAAATTTGTTTCAAATGTTTATACAATAATTAATGTGTTATTTACAATTCAAATTAAAAAAGCTGAATTTCAAGAAATTCTATATAATAAGAATATAGACATTGTGTTAGATTATGGTGAGTTTAACACGATTGTATATTTGATAAATCTATAAATTTTAATATCTATGAAAAAGACATTGATTTAATAAATTTTCACAAGGTGATATTTATTTTTTCAATATAGCAAAAAAAAATCCATGTAACAGTGCCATCGTACCTTTGCATATGTAGCAGACAAACTCTTGATCAAACAATTCGTATCGTTTCAAAGTCTTTCATATTTATGTTCTGTTAGCTCAAGTATAATTGTATTGTGTTGTTATTTGTGATGAATTTATGATCGCTTATTATTGTCGTCAATAGTAGAAAAAACTTTATTTATTTTCAGTTTGATAATTTGAAGTATTTATTAAAAGAAATGATTTCTAATTCACAAAAATAAAAGCAATAATGAAGGCAACTTATTTATAAATATAAATAACAATTATCTTAATATTAATCTAAATTACATATAAAAGATTTTGATGTTGAACACACCACTCTGGACATCATGTCGTTAAGGTGTTTCCTAAATTAAATCGAAACCAATAATTCAAATAAAATGTATATATAAATGTTTATCGATTAATGATTATTGATTGCGGCGGCACGCAAGATAAAGGGTTTCTCGGTCGGTGGAAGAATAATTTAAAGGGGATAAAATTGGTGAAGAAAATTTAAGGGGATGAAATTGGGAAAAAGATGTAAGAATAAAAGATTACAGAGAAAGAGAGAGTTAAAAAAAAACATTATAAAAAATATACTATTCAAATTTAGATGTCCACATGACATTTTTACATTGATTTAAATGTATATAAATATCCTTCATGCACCCCATTTCGTGATAACACGAATACTGTGGAAAATATCAAATTAAGGGTATTTATTATAAATTTAAATTGTTTCGTGAGGTGATAAATCCACAAATTTAAGGTGTCTATTTTTTTAAAAAAAATTTATGGGATAATATTTATTTTCTCCTCTATATAATAATAAAATAAGAAATTATATATATATAATATATATATATATATCCATTCTACAAATTGAACTTAGGTAACAACCTTGATTTTAGATCCAATACATTTGAAGCCTAAACAGAACTTAAGAACAATTCTTTTTCACACGGATATATTGAGTTTTTATGAGGCAAAGAGTAAATAACATTATTTGGAAGTTATCTACGTTTTTAACAGAAGTTTAGAATTTCGAGTTAATAATGCTCATATCTCCTAACCATTAAATTTTTTTTTTTACAATAATATCCTAAGGTAATATATCTCAAATATGGCAAAACTTTTTTTGTTTAATTTCTTTATTATTATAAATACTATCATTACTATATAAAGATAAATGATATCTTTAAAATGCTACGGCTAGAAATTAGTATAAAAGATCACAGAAAAATTAAATCGTTTAACTCAAATCTCATTTTCGTTTTTCTTTTGAAAGAAGCAATATTTAAGGCTTACTCGTTTGGACTTTCATAAAACTATTATGTATTTGTTTCCATAATCTTGAACTTATTATCCATTCAAAGTTAATGTGATAACAAAAATGATATTTCCTATTATAAAATATATACATTGCTGATCGATTAGGTTGAATCGTGTCAAGACCACCTAATTTTAAAGTTTTTTTTTTAATTTTTTTTATTTAACTCTACTATTCATGGCATTTACTCAATTGTCACTATCCTTTTAATGTAACCAGAGTTTCATTAGGGGTTTGTCCCATTACAATTATCAGGATATGAAATTATGAATAATTACTTTTTGAAAATGTAATTTTATAGCATGAGGTGAAATTTCATAATTTCTAAAAATTATGGATTAAAAATTTATTAACAATTTTGGGATTTTTCAAATACGAAATTGATCCTCAATATATATTTTGTTTAAAATACCTTATTTTATATCTATTAGTCATTTATTTTATATCACTAAAATTTTACATCACATCATTACTTTTTAAATTTTGTATTATGATCACCAACATAAAATTTATTTCTTACTTTACATCAATTATTTACCTTATCTTTATAATTCTCAATTCATTATTTTCATTTTCATCAACCAAAATTTTAACTATTATTTACTAAGGTAATGCTAAATGGCCAAAAAATTGGGCAAAAATTTCAAAAATCTATAATATATTTTTTATTTTAAATACATAATTTTTTTATTAAAGGTTATTAAAAGTAAATGGAAAAATAGTTTTTTAAAAGATAAAATATAAGATAAAGTATATATTCCTGGCCAAAAGGATTTTCTAAATATAATAGGGAAAATGCACTAACTATGACCAAAATCTTAGAGACAACACCTTAACTAAACTAAGGTCCTAAATACCCCTGAACTTACTTTTTTTTGTAAAGTTTAATACCATTTTGTTCTTATGTGACACAATCCGTGACTCCATACATTGAGGAGCGTTTGGAGATATTTAATGCCATGTAATCCAAAAGATACTCCCCGCCCACAAAATAACATAAAAAGAATTTCAGGGAATAACTAATACTTATAATAGTTAGGTGTCTCATGAAATTCGATTATTGTATAGGGGGTAACTTGTGCATTTTCTTCAAAAAATATAGATTTTCATCTATTTGACTGAACAAGACGACCACAATGATTTTTGTACTAATTTATTATGCAATTTATAAATTTTTGTTCATTTGAAAAATTAAATAAATAATTACAGCTCTTTACTAATTTTACACTTTATGCAAATTTTATGTTTATGTGAACATATGCATCAAAACTTAATTGCCTTGCATTTCAGTAACTTCTTAGGTTAATTCATTTTTAAATTAAAATTCACCCTTCACTTTTGCTTATTTATTTTTAACATATACAAAATAAGCATTAAAGTGTATCACAAACTTTCAACGTGTAAAAAAGACACTTTATTATGTTAAAAGTCCAAATTAACATTGGGAGGTGGGTACAAGCACCTTTTATGATATATTGAGCCATAATGAAAAACGTACTGTAGCAATATACAGGACAAAAATCATTTGTTCGTTCTAGCCAATTGTTTAGTAGAAGTAAATAAGTAAAAAAAGGATCCAAAACAAGGAAAATATTGAAATTGATCAGAATTCAGAGTAATTAACGAACGCAGAATAACAATCTTTTATCATTTAAAAATAATTGATTAAAACTAAAAATTTTACAATGTAATTATTTAAGTACAAAAATATAATAAACATTAATGATTTAATAATATAAATTTTGTATAGAATACATTGTATCATCACTAAATTGAAGAGTATTTTTCTAAAATTAGTTGATTAATTAATGATTATGATATTTTATTATATATATAATTTAATATTTAATCTTTAATAGTACATGTAATTTAGTGTGCACTTGACGAAATAAGAAAAGAGATACTGGAGGAGCCGAATCCCCATATACATGTAGCACATTAGTTTAGAAGAAAAAATCTTTTTGGCCAGAAAATTTGGCAAGACTTTTAGTAAGAGTGGTATTTTATTTTTGTTATTTTACTTTTTAAATATTTTTATTTTTTTAATTTTAATATCTTTTAGCAAAAAAATGAAAAAGAATCAATTTATTTTAAAATAAAAATATATTGTAAATTTAAAAAAGTTTCCGACTAAATTTTTTGATTATTTAACATTACCGATTTAAAAAATGACACAAGACTTGATTATTGGTATATCGATCGGTCCAGCACGGATTGAAATAGAAGCCAATTCGACAGAAAGCTTTTGAAAATGCAATACACCCAGGTAAATAAGGAACAAGATGAATACGGAGGTTAAACGAGCATCCCCCACCCAAAAGGTGCCACACATGTTCTAGATCCTGTAACTTTTTAGGCCAAAAATATTTTTAATACCAAATTTATAAGACTATTTTCAAGGTCAGACAATATGAAGATTTGTGGGGGTTGGGGGAGTACCATATTTTATATAACAAAAATTACATAAGTTTTTTTTTTTTTACAGAAGGATTAGAATTTTAAGTTAAAAATACTCAAATCGTGAATTATTAAAGTATTAAATTTTTTACAATAATCTTCAAAGTAATTGGTATACACTTTAACATTTTTTATTAATCAGTATGACTATAAATATAACATTATTATATGATTAATAACCTTATGACTAAAATAATATAAAAACAAAACTCTACTTTCACTTCCATCTACTTTTTCTTCCCTTCCACGGGTTGGCCTTATGAGTTTGTTTGCCTGGTTTATCCAGGTGCGGATATTTCCCTAATTGTGATTTATTATTCGAAAACTCGATTTTTAACTATTTTCACTAGATTTCTACACAGGCTGAAATTCTACACCTGCTAATTATGTTTTTCCCATTAATTCATCATTTAATTATTGGTTAATAGAAAAAGTGATGCCCTAGAAAATCATCATCGATGAATGTTATATAGAGGTAATAAACATTGTAAGTAGGGAAACAAGAATTACTTAAAGACAAGACTAATCCTTTAGAACTGAAAAAAGAGTAACGCTTTCCCATTTCCCTATGAAGTTAGCCAATTCAACAAACCACCCAAGCAGTGTTTTGATCACCAAAAATGGGGGCTACAATATACATCAACCCCACCAACAACATGAAAAAGAAGAGCCAAGGGATTGTTCATTGGGTATCTTATTATTGTTCATCATGGCGGCAGGTGACCAAAAACAGCGCCGTTGAGACTGGTATCAGCTCTGGACACTCAACTCTACTGTGCACTAGACAAATTCCTTTGCTCCTCAGCAACACCTTCATATTCTCGATGCGCCCTCCTGTTCACATTCATTTTAACATAACAGGTCATGGTCAACAATTCATACGCCCAAGGTTAATGTAATATTATTAGTCTTATTCATTAAAAAAGAATGAGGGCCGAAAGGAAAGGGATGTTGTTGTACTAGCACTAGTCGAGTAGTAAAAAAGATGGACTTTTTGTGAAAAGTGAAATTGTCAAAACGAAAGTACTTACACGAGAGGGCGAACTGTCTCTGGTCTGGCGCTGCAAGTTAAAGAGGGAGACTGTCTCTGGGTCTGGCGCTGCAAGTAAGGAGAACACAAGACGTGAACCTGATCGTGCAAAAACCTGATGTATCCCATCGCTTCATGTAGCACTGATGCTGTATCGGTCTGCATTTTCACATCCATTTTAATATATATACACCATTCACTACAATTAATTACACACGAAATACAAATGAACCTTGCCAAAGGGAGATACAAGTTGTTGTAATGCTGTGATTCTTTCACCAAGCTTTTCTTTCTTAACCTGCAATTACATCATTTTTGTTTAAAATTATAAAAGAAGAAATTGAGATGCGAAAATTGTGACTCGATCTATTTTCTGACCTTTGCATGAGTTGTCACATTTGAATTTTCTACCATCTTTGTCCTCTTGCAATTTCTCTGATTTCCACCTTTTGTTTTTTCAACCGATTCTTTCTCTGCACCATTTCGCTTTTTCTGCACAAAGGACAAACAATCAAAAAACCAACAAAAAAAAATTGCTACTACTAAATTAAAATGCTTACATACATTGGAGTTGTTAGGCTGGCTGATGTTGCTACTTGAACAAGCAGATGGTGAATCTCCACTGCATGTGAGTTCAGATTTTGGGGTTTTTTGTTCTGATGTTTGTACAGAACAAGTTTCAAGTATAGGAGCATCAGTACCAAAACAGAGCATTTTCGGGGAAGATGAATTAGTGAAATTGAAACATCCTGCTAGGCCATCATCGTCGTCGGCAAATAGCAGTTATGAAAGGTTCCTCGTTCCAGTGACTATCTTATTCACCCGCCATTGCTCTGTCTGACCAACTAGCTCTGCTGTATTTCCTAATGAGGAAAAAAAGGGGGATTGGTTTTGGATGGGTAAACGACGGACAGCTTCTTTTAAAGTTTTTTTTTTTACTACTAACAATGGACGGGGGGCAAACATAGATAATGCCCCCTGGACCGTTTCGCTTGTGCTATTATTTTGTAAATTAATATTGAATTTGTTTTTTTTTCAAATAATTAAAATATTAGGAAATATATTAATAAAGTTAGATGTTGTAATTTTTTTTTTGAGGCATAATTCAAATAAAAAGTGAAATAAAGAGGGAGTTCACGTAATAAGAAAAATGAGTTTTGAACAAGGGACGTGTCTGTCGTGTAAAAATTTAGTTAGAAGCGTTACGGGCGTTGCCAAAAATGAATGGGGACTTTTGGCTTCGATAGTTAGGTCGCTACTTGTATGTATTGTCTCAGTCAAACAATTCACCCGGACACCGTGCTAACCTTCTCTCGTACACACTCCCAAAGTTTTTTGTTTGGGGAATGCAACAAAACAAAATTTTGCTGGTTTTTTTATTGAATCAAAATAATGTGAATAGTCATTAATTAGCCTTACCACTATTCCCTCGGTTACGTTTTACTTGTTTTACTATAACTTTTTGATTATTTTTTTTATTAAAATTTTTTATTTTTAATATAAAAAAGAACAATATTATTTTTCTAAAATACTTACAATAAAGTAGAATTTAAAATTATGATTCAAACAACTACTAATAGAAAGGTAAAGGTTATAAAAATTAGAATAAAAAGTTAATAATAATTAGAATTATCATATACGATAATATGATTAGGTATACGCGTTAGTTCTTTTTTCTCTAAATGAATATGAGAACAATACCTTTTACTGTTTGATACTCGGACCCAAGAAGGAAAGAACATTATTCAATGAGTCTGACAATCTCAGTAATTAAGATGTTGAAGTTAAAAAACATACTTTAATACGTTCAGAACGGTGATTTTTTTTGCACGTGGACAAAGATTATAGAAGTCGGTCAAATCTAAAACAATGTTAACAAGTGCGAAAAAGGGATAATTATACAGTATATTTTAAGAAGTGCAACTTGTGAACAACGATCCCATAAATTGTGTATATTTTAGAGGAAATAAGTAACGGTAAAAATCTTTTTTTAAACTTGATAGCAAAATTACTTTACCACTTTTTAAAAACTATACGATCGTTAATATCCTCTTAATATCTTGAATTGATTTTTTTTTTCCCCCTCGCCTCACTCCCCTCCCGTCTCACCGTGCCATCGCTATAACAACAGGCATCTTTGATTGCCCACGTGTGCCCTTACCCTCCCTTTTTGAGTTTGCTCTTGTTTTATTTTTCTTTTTTATGTATTACCATTTTAGAAGGTAAAACGAGAGAAAACACAGGTGCGAACTAGTCAATGGGGGTAGCAACATAAAATCCCAACTCGAACAGAGGGCAAGAGGAGAAAAACAGGCAGGGGAAAAAACAGGAGGAAAAGAAGAAAGGAAAAAGAAAGAAGACGCAAATTAAATAAACTAATTTTGAGATGAAGAAAAGAAATTATAAATTTTTTATTAAAAAGAATTTTTATTCATCAATCAACAAAACCGTTCATAATTATAAAATCATTGAAGGCACAAACAAGTTGGTGGGTTTTATTTGGTCTTATTCATTTACTTCTACAGAACCAAGTAAGAATATTTGAAATAAAAAAAATAGGTGGGAGTGTTCGAAGGAGGAGAAGAAGGTTTACGAAAGAAGGTGTCAGGAGGGAGCTCGTCGTAGGAAGAAGAAACAGGGGCGAGGAAAAAAATATGGGTGCAGCGAGGTTCGATATAGGAGAAGACGACAACGGGTTGGTGCTTCGAAGAACGGAAAAGGTTGTGGGGTTCGTGGTGGATAAAAGGTAGAGGGTGTGGGGCGTGGAGAAGGATGAAACCTTATGATTGGAAAGAAAAAAGGGGTCTATTTTTTTGATTTTTTACATTTCACTAGTTTTTTATGTTGCCACATCAACCGTTTTGGGTAGCAGGACATCAGGGGATTAAATTAATTAGTTGTTAAAGTTGAAAAAACCTAAAGAAGTTTAGCAGACAAACTTCAGGAAATTTTATCATTTTTTCCTAGTATTTTATGATGATATATGGGGTAGTCCATATTTGACCCACATTTAAATTGAAAGGAAAACTCATCAATTTAAAGTGGTATTGGTCAAACGCTAAACAGGGATAAACCATAAATTTTACTCATTTACCGCCCCTAAAATAGATAGTGAGGAAAACGTTAGAATTACGCAGATTGAAAATTGCTGCCCCATAACACATTAGGGCTATGTACCAAACTGACCAACGAGGGAGGTGTGAAACCAGAGCCAGACATTTAGCATATTTGGACGATCGCAAAATTGGTCAATCTTAAGTTCGATTAAAACTTCTACCTCTGCTGGCCCAAAACCCAAACACTAGACCCTAGGTTATGCATGTAAATGAGCAAGATTTTATAGTACTAAATAATATAATATATACATATATTTTTGATCGATATCATGCTCTAAAGCTGCCAAATAGAGTCTAATCAAAACTAAAGGGCAGCTAATTATGGATCCAAAAAAAGATCTCATTTACTCTGTTTTTTACATACTTTTAAGTCATTCACTGTCGCAGCTATTGATTTTTTTGGAACAGCTCACTACATTACGCGATCAAGAAATCACAATTAAAAGCAGGCGCGAATTAAATACACTCAAACTCAACCTTGATAGGAGTTGTAATTTCTCACCCATTTCACCATTACCACCTCCCAAGTTGCCTTCAGTTGACCATGGAAGCAAGGTGCTAGAGCAGGAAGTAACTCAATAGAAGGCCACAAACTTACTTCTACAATCACCCAAAACTCTCAATCTTACTTGTAGAGAAAAGAGCTGCTTCAACCGACACTCCAATGCAGCAGTACATTGAAAGACGAAGAAAACAATAATGATAGAGATGACAATCACACTTTCGAATCAGGAAACTAAGGGGGGGCAGCACAGTAGGCACAAGGGGTTTTTCCATTGCCAATGCCATTCACACTCCTCTATATTTATCATTTTCGAAACATACCATCTTTACTAAAATAAAATACATCGAAGGAAAGTGCCTGGGGAATAAGCATGTTCTTCCTGAAGAAAGACAGAGGGAGAGACAGAGGAGGGAGGGCAGGGAGGAAGGGAGGGGATGTGTAAGAGAAATGTTGGTCATGTTACAAGATGAGGGGAAAGGGGGAGGGGGGAGGGTTGATTTCGAAACTAATCTAAAGTCTCATAGATCTGAAATTCTAAAACAGGACCATAACTACTGGTTAAGAAGGACAAATGGCATCAACTTATGAAGTAGGAAAATCAAGGTGATAGGATGAAGAAGAACATGGGATTGAGCCTATAAAACCCAATGCAGATTTGCTCTTGACAAGTGAAATCTTTCATTGTAAGCTTCTATGCACTATTTTGATCAGCACAATTGACAAGTGACTACGAAGAGAGAACTAGCAAATTAAAAAGTTTGTTCCTTCCTCAGTTTTTCTGCTATCATCCCCGACTAAATCATCAAGGAAACACCTGCTAAAATTTACTGTAGGACAGGACCAGGGCAACTTAAAACTCTTGTTTGGTTTTTTTCAAAAAAGCTCTTATTATTAAGAAGTGAGAAAAAGAAGAAAGAATGAGGACACTTCCTATAAGATCACATTGGCCTGTAATGGAACTGTGCCTACTTATAGTAAAAACATTTTCAACGTCATATTCATGACCTGAAGAAAATTAGGGTGCTTGTTTGATATATCATACAGAAAGGAAAAACTACAATCTATGAAGTTAATTCTACCCAGCTGCTGAATAGCTCTTAACAAAGGTAGAACTTACATGATGATATTATCTGGCACTTTACATTCTGTAAAGCTAAACACAATCGATCTAGGAATGATTTAGAAATCAGCAGTTTTGAAGTTATATTACAAAAGATTTCAAAAAAACTAGAATTCACACACTTAAGCCCTTAATTAAAGCAAAAACAATTGTCATTTCTTGTCCAACATAGAATAGAACTTCTTCCTCATGAAGGAAGCTTCAACTTTGTTGTTAGTACAAAATATGACCACAAAAGACAAAGAGAGAAACCTGGGCAGAGCAAAGAAACATGCCTGCTATATTGTTCTTTAGTGTAGGCACAACTTCACGCAAAACCAATTATCTTAAATTGGAAACCCAGATGGAGCCCATCCCTTAGCAGCTTCATGTGGCACCAAAACCATATGTGAGAACTCTCTCCAAAACCAAAGGCATTCAGCCAACGCCCTCCCTCTAAACAATACTTAGGACACAATAATGTAAGGTGATTAATTATGCAAGAGTGTACTTCACATTTTAATTGCTGAACCTCTCTAAAGTCTTTCAAGGCTAACACTTTTCAGGATCTGTAACTCTTCAGGACTAAAACTGACTATAAAAACTGGAAGTCTCTCCAACATGGGTAAATCCACTATATTGATTACAAACAGTTTGTAGGGTCAGCACCATCTAAGCAAAAATATGCAGACTTTAAGAGACACTGGACACCACATAAGAAAAACTGGAGGATCATACCAACCAAACTTATCATCCACAAATGATCTCGCTATTTAAGTAAGATATTGGGCCTTCAAAAAGTTTGTGTAAAACAGTAAGTAATCGTTTCGGGTTTTCATATATTACACATATAAAGAAAGAGTCGTCAAGCATTTGTCCACCCATTTTCTATCAAAGTCTTGTCCATCAATCTGAAGTTTTGAACTTGACCTCATTTATACCATTTGTTGGATCTTGGATTAGAGCTTTTAAAAAAAAAAAAAAAAACTACCCTAAATTTTCATGATTCAGAATTGTGATTGAACATTTATTAGGCAGGAACATTAACTTGTCTCAAAAGTTACATCTAAAAGGAAAAAAGCTTAGGTCGTTTATATTAGAATTGTTGTTCAAAAATCCACATTACTTTATGGTATCCGAAAGTGCACTTATGGATCCTAATAACAGACACCCAAAATTATGAAAGTATCAGAACACTTTATACCAGTGTCCTATTGCAGAATACCCACTCAAGCTAGAGAAGCAAGAAAATAAGAGAACAAACGAAACAAATCTCTTTGTGAAACTAATACACAAACAGTTGGTAGACCAAGGACGAACCATTCAGTCAGCGCAAAAATAGGTTTCAAGGCGATCCGCCGCAAGATTGTCTAGAATACTGAAAAACAACAAGAAAATACAAATTACTCAATCCAATTTCAAACTAAACGTTTTAAAAAAAGGATTGCACGAATTGACAATATTATAAAACGTTCTCTATAGATACCTTGTTGAGGACCCAGAGGGAATGATTTATAAGTTGTTGAAGGAGTTCTTGGAGAGCATTTGGATAATTTGAGTCGATTTCTCTGTAGTTGACGGAAGTGTCTCGGGGCGTATGGGGATACTCCCATTTTCCATCGCTATCCCCATTAACGCTGCCGCTACTCAGCTTTTTTTTCAATAATGCAGTTCCGCTGCATCGCTCGGTCTGTTTACTCCATGTCTCGCAACTAGTTCACACCACATTTATCACCCAATCCTTAGCACCCTCTTCTTTCCCACTCCTATGATCCCAATCAACTTCTTTCCCTCTCTCGATTTTTTGTTTTTCGGTAATCTAGTAAGGCCTTGAGTCTTCGGTAGTGCCCACCAAGCCTTAGCACTTCCCGTAAGCACTTAGCTTTCTGGCATTTCTTGAAGAATCATTTCGCCCGATCGTCTTCCCCTGTTCTGCAAAGCGCCTCTCCTGCCGCCCCGGGGGCCTTCTGTCGCCCCCCCCCCGGTTTCCCCTCTTCCCCTTCCTTCCCCTTCCTTATCTTAATTTACCCTCAACTCCCCAAACAAAACTATTTTCCTCTTTCTTGTTATTTGTCGGGCTAATTACTTTAATTCTTTCTAAAAACCATCATTCCCTCCCAATCTTTGCATTCCCTTTTCTACTTCCCTCTCTTCGTTCCTTTTATTCGCCTCTTTTTTTGGTTTTTTTCCTCTCACCCCCCACCCTCTTCTCCCCCTCCACCCGTTTTCGTTGGCCCACCCTCGCAGCTTTTTTCCCCCGCGCGCACTCCCGAGCCCGATTTAGAGCGACCCCACCCCACGGTGCCCCACACAGTGACGTTTCTCTTATCAGCTGCGGATTTTGTTCCCGGGTTTTGGTTCGCTGGCTCTTAATTCTCCCCTTCTCACCTTGGCACTCGTTCGCTCGGTCTCCGTTTGTTTTTGTGGTCTCCTTTTCGCCTCGCGGTCCTTCTGCCTTCTCCCCGCCGTCCTCCCTCGGCCCTGTTGTCCTGCCCGTTTGATTGCTTTCCTCCTCCCTGCCTTTTTTTTTCCTGTCTCCCGCTGGCTGCTGTTGTGCTTTTTTTCTTCCTCTTTTCGCCTTTTGATCTGTTCCGGCCCCCCGGCCTCCCCCTGTTTTCCTTGCCCTCCCCCCTCATCTGCCCTACCATCTGTCTCCTCCCTTTTTGTCTCTTCTTCTTCTTGTCTCCCCTTTTCGCTGCCCTTTCCTGCTTTGTCCTGCCCTAGGTCATGTTTTCTTGCCGCCCTCTTTTCCCCCCCCCCCTCCCTCCCTCCCGTTCTCCTCCCTTTTTCTTCGGCTCTCCCTCCTTCGTTCCTTTTCTTTTTGTTCTTTCCGTCGCCTTTGTCCCTTTCCTTGCGCTTCCTGCTCCCTTCTGCTCCTTCCTCCCGTCCTTTTCTCCTTCCCCCCCGTCCACTTTGCGGCCCTTGGTCTCCAGGCCCCTCCCCGCCTCCCCCCCCCCTTCTCACTCCCCCACCCGCCGCCCCTTCCCGCCCCCCCCCCCCCCCCGGCCCCCCCCGGCCCCCTCCCCGCTTTTTTTTTTCCCCCCCCCCCCGCCCCTTCCCCCCTCTCTCCCCCCCGCCCCCCCCCCCCGTGCCCCCTGCCCCCCCCCGCCATCGCGCCCGGCCACCACCGAGCGAGACAGCCCCGCCCGCCCCCCACCGCTCCCCCCCCGTGGACCTTCCTCTCCCCCGCGGCCCCGCCCGCCCGCCCGTCCCCCCCGCTTTCTCCCCTTAACCCACCACCGGCAAATTTTTCAACATGCTATCCACACTCCGACATCCCCTTCCGGCGAATGGGAAAAAAAAAGACAATTGGAAAAAACATGAAGACCCGCGTCCCAAAAGTAGGACACACTCGGGAAAAAAAAGACAAAAACGAGGAAAATGAAGAAGAGAAGAAAAAAGAAGGAGGAGAAAGAAAAAGCAGGAGAAAAAGAAGAAGAAGCATGAGCGGGACGGAGCAAAAGAGAAGAACGAAAAAAGGGAGGGGCAAAGAGAAAAAAAAAGAAAACAAAGAGAGAAAAGGGAAAAAGAGACAAAAAAAGAAGAGGCGGCCGGGTAGTGCGGGTCCCCTGTGCCCCCCCCCCCGCGCCCCCCACCCCCCACCCGTGTGGCCCCCCTGCCCCCCCCCCCCCCCCCCCCCCGCGCCCCCCCCCCGTCTCCCCCCCCCCCCGGGCGGGTTGTTTTTGTTTTTTTTTTTTCCCCCCTTTCTCCCCGCCCCCCCCCGTCCCCACCTGCCCCCCCCCTCCCGGCTCCCCCCTCGAGGCTCTGTAGCCCCCCCTTACTTTTTTAGTCCGGCCCGTCCCCCCCTTCTTCTCTCACCCCGACCCAGCTACCAAACGTAAAAAAGACAATGATTCTACACATAATAATTAATTTGTTTTAAAACAAAAAAAGGACAAAAATTAAAAATGGTACATGCATGAAAAAAAAAGCGGTGTTTAAAACCTCGTTAAAAAATAAAGATAGTCCGAAGCTGAGGGAGAAGGTGGAGGAGGGTAAAACTGAATTGTAAGCGCAGTGAAAAGGGCAGAGATCGATTTTTTAAATCAAAAAAAAAAATCCAATAAAATCCGAAATTAACTTGAATGGAAATTTGTTTTTAACTTATAAGATACGCTCAAATAAATTAATCCCCTAATAACATGAAAAAATATAAAAAAAATGTAAAAGCAAAAACATTAAATAAATAAATAAATAATAAATATATAAAACAAATATGGTTGTTTCAAATTTTGAATTAATGGGACCACACCCCAAAACTAATAAAAGTAATTTGTAAGATATTTAATAAATAGATCGATTTTAAAAAAGGTTTGAAAATAAAGGAGAGCGAATAAAGTAAAAAATAATAATTTATTATTAAGTTGAATAATATAATATCAAAATTAAGTCAAGTCATATCAAAGAATGAAGCGCCGTGTAGAACCACAGGATCGAGGGGGCCTAACAACCTTTCCCTAGGTCAACAGAATTCCTTACCCGGATATTTTAGTTAGGATACCAAAAAAACATAGAGTCAAATTCCTTTTGATTAGGATTTTTAAATAAGGTGAGTTGGAAACACCAAAAACTCAATTCTAAGTGGCAACTCTAAAACTAGTTAGTCTTTTTCAAAATGTCGTCTTTAATGGACAAACTCTTTTGCTTTCAAACCAAATAAAAAAATTCAAAACAATATTGAGAGGAAAAAAAAAAAAGGGGGTGGGACCCCCCCCCAATCATCCACTTCTTCCTTTGCGACATGGTGCCCCCTGCTTTAACAAAATTATTCAAGCATTTATCCCCTGGTCCTCCCAGACCTCCCTGTGCCCTTTCTCCAACCCCTTCGCTCTTCATTCGTCTTCGGTCGCGAGTGAACGCCCCTCTCTCCCCCTCCTTTGTGGCCGCGGGCAAACGTTTGTTCCCCACTCTCCCCCCCGTCCGCTGCGGCTCTTTTTCCCCTTTATGATCGTTCCCCCTGCTCTCTTGCTTTTTCCCCCTTCCCCCCCCCCCCCCCCCGTCTCCCTGTAGCCTATATCTGCCCTCCGTCTCCCACCCCCCTCCTTTGGGGAAGCATGAGAAGGGGAAAAGAAGGGAAAGCAAAAGAGAGGAGGTTCTGAGTAAGTGGAGGGGGGTAAACAGTGAGGTTATGACGAAGACGAAGGGGGGGCATATGGGGGGGGTGGGTAATAGGAGGATATAGAGAGATAGATCTAGGAGCTAGAGAGCGCGAGATATACGACACGGCGGTATGCTATTTTATACTGGGATAGGTGATAGGCGAACTATCAATATTGTAGGAAAAATTACTAAAAACCGGAAACGGGAGAGAGAGACTCACAGCAAACGATCCGAAGTGGCAAAATCATGATATTCCAAAATTTGCTATATATTAGTCTTCCATATATACCATACCATGCCACCCTATAAGCTATGCTCACTCTTAAATTTGGTTAGCTACGCCTTACATTAGATATGGCTTACCTCTATTCGTTTTAATTTTTTAAAGTTCTATTTTCTTGATTTAATTTTAAAATGGAACCAATACACTTTTCCTTACAATTAAATAGAAAAAAGAGATCGTTCTAAACAATTAAGCCGTGGGGGGAAATCTACCGGTTATTAATGACATTGATACCTTAAGAATTTAATACTAACACGTCTAATTCACGAGAGTCCATCAGCAGGGTCTAATTTCGTTTTTAGGAATGAGCGTGGAATATTGTATGCGTAAAAGCCAGTTGCATGTATATTTGTGATAGGTGGTGGATTCCAAATTTTTATTTAACAGTGTTTGTTGAAAAAAAATAATAATTGAATTCATAAATACCTAAATCATTTATTTTTGTATTTAGAGGGTTCAAAATCAATATTACAAAAAGTTTTTAGCCAACAACAAATATATATACCTTTAATAAAAATAATGATGAAATTTGTGTTAATCACCTCTAACAGCAATTTTTTTTAAATTGTTTATCATTGATTTATTGTATCTAAAGAGTATTTGATGTAGCGTAGCTAATCAAGAAATGCATATAATTTTTTTTAAAAAGTAATATTCAAGATATTACAATATAATTTCTTTTTTATGAAAAGATTTAGATAAAATACTCTTGATGCCTCCCATGAAAATCCAATTATGATATGACCTTGTATATTCATTACGTTTTATAAATATTTTAAAAAGATGTAGTTATTTAAAAATTTGCTGTTGCCCCTAGTCGAAAACCCATGTATCCAATTTGTCATTGAAACCTGAAAGGTGGAACTTCCCACACACTCACTAAAGGATCATAGAAATTTGGCATATTTGCATGATGATCGACGTCCCCTTCTTATTTACACCAACATAAGTCTCTATTCCCAATTATTTAATAATAGTACCCTAGAAAAAAACTAATATTTGTAAGTTTCCTCAATAATTCAACTTCTCTCCAAATGACAAATCAAAAATAGAAAAATATTGCCATTATTTAAAAAAAAAAACTTTTAAACGTATGGAACATTTAATGCAATAACATTATAACCACTATTCTTTCGGACAAAATTACCTCCCATGCTTGGCCACTCTTATTCACTTCATTCACTTTATAATACTTTCACTTAGCTCCCACACTATAATCTATACTTCAAAAAAAATAAAAATTAGACATAACAAAGCAAACACAAAATTATGGATGTTTGGTATGGATATGTGAAAATGTCTGACACAGAAAAATGAAGGGGTATGAAGTAGTATTGAGAATGATGATTCCTTTCTCGTTGTTTACACTCTTGCTACTTCATAACCAATTCCAATCAATCATTCAATTCAAAGCTGAGAAAAAAAATTTAACCATAATAACACAGAGACAAATTCTTCATGGTTTTCTCTATATGTTTGTTGGGTTCTTTCATGACAACTCTCAAGAAGAGGTGACATCTGGGGTTCTGACACGTGCTCCTATTATTCGGAAAGCCATTCTTGACCACTTGTTCTACAACTCTTCAAGAAATTACATTTCACCCGTTCACCAACTGCGCATGATAGCGCTTGCTCACTCCCACTTCAGAAGAGACTTCAACCGACACGGTTTTATGGATCATAGATTTCCCACTCACCCAGAATCATTCTCAAGATTCTTCAATCTCATCTTCCTCACGCGGACTTTTCTGGATGTTTACCTTCGACGCGCCCTCCGGCGGTTGGGGTCTTATACTTCCAACTCGCTGCTGCTCCGAACTCGAAGCCGTCTCGTGCAAGCACGCGCCTGTCTTGAGAACTTTCTATACAGTAGGGACTGACGTGGAGCTTTGTTTCATGCGCACGGTGGGGACATATGTTAGCCAAATGGTTGATTTTAAGAGAGTTGGCGGCGTACGGATTTAAAGGACGCGTTACGCCGTTTAGCATCTCATTATTTAGGATTTTTCAATGCCCACGGAGGCTCAGGGTTAGGATGTTTTAAAAGGAATACGCGCCGGTGAAGGCATATGAAACCCAACGCGCATTGATGAATATTGAAAATTCAATTCCTTTATTGAATTCGAAAGAGATTTGCACTTTTAATATACACTGGGGCCCATAAACAGCTTGAGGCTGTGTGATACAGTCGAATATACAGTTGGATTCTATGATGGTTTTATCCAAGTGAGGGCCCGTTTTGGATAACATACGTCTTGGTGTAAGCAAGATTGGGCTTTAAACAAAATAAGGATGAGAAGAGTCTTATTTGCTAGAGAGCATTTCCATCTAGGATTCGGTTTGGGTTGGTTGGGCCAGAAATTGGTGCTAATTATGTTGGCGGGATTAAGTTTGCAGGCCGCGGTCCACTAAACAACGTCGAACGCGAATTCGAAATTGCAAACCGTCTTAAAGGGCATTTGGAAACTCAAAAAACAAATTCACAGTGAGACAAGGGCCCAAAAAATGCAAACCAAAATCAAAGATGAAAAATTGGGAGGTGGGACCTAAAGCGGAAGGGAACGCAGCTGTATACGACCATCAATATTAACGCTCACGTGTCTGCTGGGTGTGAAAATAGCCGTGAAGCCGATATTAAGCGGTGCATGATAGAATAATCAACTTATGAACAATTTTAGATGGAAGATAGTTTTGGAGGGAATAGGGCATTTAGTAAGAAGGGGGTTGGTATTTGCTGGGGATGAATGTGGTGAAGAAGTAGGATGGAGATCGAGCAAAGGAAATGGAAGAAAGAAGTTGTGTGAAATGGAAGTAGGGGGTCAAGTAGGTTAGAGTTATTGGACAAATAATGTAAAAAGTCATATTATGAGAACAGGTTCGTAGGTGGAATGTGTGATGGGTAGATTTGCCTTGATTCCTGGGAAAATATTTTAAGAATAGTAATATATAAGTACCTAATTCATGTCATAATAATATATTTTCACGCGTTCTGTATATTATGGTATATCTTTTTGGGAGTAGAGTAAGTAGTAATAATATATATATGACTTAAAACTCTTAATTCTTGTTACTACGAAATGTTGTAAAGCTTGTGATATTATGTAGGTTTATTAGAAATAAGATATCCTATTTTGATGAAGGGTGTGCAATTCCTAGTTTTTATTTTTGGGTATGTGTTATGAAAATAACGGTTGCCCACTTAATAGTCATAGTATGAGGTCAATTCAACAAATATGTCACACAAATTCAATATATTATAAGGTCATTTTGGGTGGACATTAGGGCCAGGGACAAAGACTATGGATTGCGAAGGTCCAATTTGATAAGGCAATTGTAAATCTACAGTAAAACTTGGACACAAGTTACATATTTTACAAGTCAAATAAATAAAAATAACATACAATGTTCGTTAAATAATTATACCATTTTGTTATATTAATAATTATAGTTAGTTATTATTATTTTAATGGACGGATATTGCCTATTTATTAATTTTAAAATTTTAATTCTCTTCATACAAAAAATTGCTATAAATTAATTAGAATTTTAATTTTTCTTTATAATACCATATATATATATAATTGTCTTTCTTTATTTAGTGTTAGTAGGAAAAAATTTATCGCACGAGTGTTTGAATTTTTGGCTCTCTTACTAAATTATCTCTCGAAGTCTCAACTATAACTCAAATCTGATTTTCACCATCCTTCTATTATTTAAGTGACAAAAAAAGTACTTAACCATCCACCAAAATAACAAAAAATCATCCTTTCGGACTATTATTTGTGTTGAGAAACTAATGGAACAAAAATATATATATATATATAGTATATATATATATCTATATATATATATATATATATATATATATATATATATAGCTATGATATATATATAAATTTAGTTTTTCATGTCGAGATAATACGAAGAAGATCAATCGTTATATAAAAAGCATAAGGATATGGATAAAAATGAATTATTTTATTCTCCAAATATAATTTTGTTGTGTATTGTTTATATGTTTTTTTTTTGCCTAATCAAGTAAATTGAAGCAACATATATAATTAGGGATCTAATGGTTTGATTGAAAGATTGTGCAAAAAAAAAATCATTTTAAAATATTTTCTGACAACTATTTAGAGATTTTCTTTAATAAAAAAATAGATAGTATGTATACTACATATAGACAATGCAATTCCATTTATAAATATATAAAAAGTGGTAATGAGTGAAATATGTAGGCGGGTTTTGTGTGAAATTGAATAATAATTACTTATTTGATATTTTTGAAAATGGAGTTGTATTTGAACATTTTTTTTTACAAAAGAATAGTTAGATTTGAATATAATTTGTTCTGGAATATGTAAATCTCAATTTAACTAAAAATAAAATAAAAAACACCTACTTGACTAGCTAATGGTGTGGATATATCACGACTTCCTTCTACTTGACACGTTTTTGTTGGATAACTTTTGAGTTTCTTAAAAAAATAATAAACAGAAGGATATAAATCTTTCACTTTTAAAAAGAAGTAAAAATATATTTGTTCCTTTCAACTTTTAAAATAAGTTAAAAATATTTTTTTCACTTTTATATTACAAGGAGTACTTTTGAATTTAAGGTCAAGTTGATTGGATGATTTTAGCAAAAACTTTCGGTGTTTCACCCATTAATGCATTTTTTCATTATTATTGTGATTTAATGAAGAAACAACATGTTTTTAATTAAGATTAGTGAAATAAAGTATAAATTCTAAACACATGGCATTCATGTATTGAATTGATATAATATCTGTGCTTAAATTTTACTGCGTGTTACCACGTTATTTACAACTTCAAATATTTTCTTTTCTCTAGATAATGTGAATTAAACTTGAGAGCCGACAGAGCTGATGTTTTGGTCAGTACAAACGTGACATTCGTACATTTTGTTATTTTTCCTATACTTCAACTAAAGCGGATTGATTTTCGCTATCAACACGTTATATTGCTAATTATTTTTGAACTCTAATAGAACAAATTTGAATTCTGTTTTTAATAGAGTTATTGCTCAAATGTTTTCAAAGGGGGCTTTTGAGACAAGTTTCGAAGTGGAGACGTTTGGTGAGCCAAAAATATCCAGACAGATAATTAAAGATGTAGATTTAAAATCCAAACGTAAAAAGTACCAAACATGACTTGTTTGGGGAAAAAACAAATATTCACCATATAGAGAAACGGGGACTAGTTATGCACATTTAATAGTACTACCCTGGTTTCATTTGGCGAGCGTACACGTCTTTTCCTGGTCAACGCGCAGCAACCGTGCTAGCCCTAACCCTAATCTAACCCAACCATTTTGGCTGAATTTTGGAAGAAATCCAGAACAGCAGCTATGGCTTGGCGTGGTTCCGTCACCATATCACTCACCTTCCGTCCTAAGCTTCCACTTTAATCCGTTCACATCTCCGACCGTTAACCCGCGTTCGCGCACTCCTCCGATCTCGCCCTCTTCCAACACGCCCGCTTCTCATTCACCTAAGTCCCAGTCTTCTATCTATAACTTTTTTTTCAAACTGATTGGCGTATTGGAACGGGAGTTATCAATATAGAGGATAAATTTATAAATTTAACTACATACTCCAACTAGTTTGGTATTGAGGCTTTATTGTTGTTGTTATTGAATGGTGAGATAAAACTAAAATTAGTGGGCGAATTACAGTGGAATGAACGTGCAATATTTTGTACTTATCCACTGGCAGTTAGTTTGTTATTGAGCGTATTAATTTTTGTCATTAATTGTAGATAAACTTAAAATTAGATGTGTGAATTAACAGTATAAAGGATGCGTGGAAAGATTCGTACTGAATCCACTACACTAATTTGTGATTGAGGCTTGTGATTACTGTTATTGAACGATGAAACGAACTAGAATTATGGCGAAATTATGATACTGGATGTGGAGATCCGTAAGATCACCCCCCCCTCGGCCTAGTTTGTGTTGAGGCACATCTATTGTTGTTATTAAATGTGAAGTTACCTGAATGAGATAGCTGAAATATAGGCAGAATGGGGATTGGGAAGGTTCACACTGATGACCACTCAGCTAGGTGTATGATAAGGCGTTTTTTTAAGATCAATATTGAGTATTGCTTTTCCCCAATCAAAAAAAGAATTTCTCACATTTGTTTCGCTCACAAATTTTTATATTATATCTGGTTAGGACATTGGGACTTTGGGTGTACTCAGGTCCATTTATGCCTCTGCATACTGTGGTGGCTGAACTCATTGACTTCTCACTGACGTTAACGTGGTCGGGCCTGCTGTCGAGCTGTATCCTGTACCTTCCAACGTTCTTAGTCATGGTGGGGCAGGATCGCTAGTAGTTTCTTCTTTGTGAGGCTGTTCCGTTTTAGGATAGAAGAATAAGATTATGATTTTGTTCGGAAATTAATTTTTAGCTTGTTTACATGATTGTCTTCTGCCCTGGAATTGCTCGTTCCATGCTTTTTTGCTAGAAGAATTTGTTTGCTTTTTTCATTGGTGAACTTATGGTTTCTAGTAAATATTGTTTTTAATTTTGTTGATGTTGGTTTATTAAAAAGGATTGGGGAGTTTATAGGGATGAATGGCAACTATGGGTGATGTCGCAGCACTTCCAACCTCCATGGAACATTTTGCAGCATTGATGTTTCCTTAACTATTCCACCTTCTTTTTTATGTATTTGCTTGATAATATATACCATTTTAAAGTTAGCACGTCCTGCCTTGTTGATGAATATAAATGCGCATGTAGTGGGAAAAATATAGTCTTCGAGTTTGGTGGGTTATATGAAATACATCATTTTGATTTGTGGGAACTATTTCATATGTTTATCTCTCTTTGCAGTTCTCTTTGTTTTTATCTCGCTTCTTATTCTAACTCCTTCTCATACCTGTTTTCTACATGGTGAAATTTAGCTGTATGAATCAAAGCTGTTTCGTCAATTTTAGTCCTAGCGTAATGATTCGTGTTAAGTCACTACTAGATTTCTAGCCAATTTTTGTCTTTCTGCTCTAGTATTACTACACGTAGTAAATTGAAGTTCTTTCCAGAATATTCCTATTCATTTTGTAGTTTTGGATGAGCTCCTCATAGTTTAATGACAGTTTCTTCTTTTCAAACTATAGATCTGTAAGTTAAGTTCATCTGTGTTTGCTAGTAGTATTGTTGCAAGCAGGTATCAGTGCAATTTTTTCATGACGCAGTGACGTAGGTAGTGGCTTTTTTCACGAGCTAATCTAATTGGCATAACATCTGACAGACATTAGTATATATCTGGAAGCGTCAAGGGACTTAAGATTCAAAACAACACTCAGATAGTTGAAGGACAATAATTCATGCTTGGGGGGACTACTCTCTTATAGATTGACAAGTTGAAGATGATCTTTATCACTAATAAATTTCCTATCTTGGACGATTTTTTTAGCGCCCACAGGGGATATGTGGATTCAAATTACATAGATAAATGCAATAATAGGAAGTCGGTGCAACTCTATGGTCTAGCCATTTATTTGTTACAGACAAACAAGTAAAATCAGGCCATATGTTTTAGTCCAATAAAATGTAACTAAACATTGAGGTGAGGGATATGCTGGGGTATTGGTTGGAAGGTTGTGAGATGCTTCACATAGGGTTTGAACAAACAAACAGATGTCAAGACTCTTGTATTTTACTAATATCTCTATAGATACCTTCACATAGGTTGGAAATTCTTGATGTTTCTTGCTATTGCTACCAACACTTGTATACAACATGAGCACCAATGTACAAGTACAGCGAGACAAATGGTTAAAAGTCTCCTCTCTTTCCATTGATGTTATTGTGGTGAAAAGTGTGTACATAGACATGATGACATTAAGATGAAGCTTTTTAGCCTACCCATCCCATCCTTGTGAAATTATCTTATTGGTTTTAAGATGATTGTAAGGTAAGCAAAATAATGTACTGAACTTTTAAAATCAGTTATCATCCTTAGTTCTCTTCGTTTAAATTAAGCGTGCAGATCCTAAGGATCGGCCCTAAACTTGTAAACTTGGATTGGATATATCGGTTCACTTCGAGTGTACTCCAAAGACTACCTTACTACTATCAATGACATGAATCGAACAAGTATATTTTCGCAGGAAACCAAAGATCACAGAATTCCATTTGACTTTATATATTTATAGAATTAACACTTCGACAAGAAAAACCAAATAACAAACTCTATGGGTGAATGGAGAAGGAATTAATTTGTTGGGACCTAATAAAAAGATTAGGACTTTAACAGAAATTCCTCTTCATTCTCTTGTTTTAGAATAAGGGGAACGCTGTCGACAAAACCTAACAAGCCAGATCCTCCATTTAATTCTGAAACATCAATCATTCTATTGAGCCTGCAGTCCACTTTTCCCTGTCATTGTGTTGACTGGACCGAATTCAATCATCTTTTTCTCTAATTACTTCTCCTTCTGGTATTTGCCTGTAGAAATTTTAGGTTTAATCTAGTGCTAGAAATCCCTCAAAATATCACTCGCGCGTGCAGCAGTATAATGTAATATCTTCTGATCCAGATTTACAGATGCATAGTTCCTCGCTTTTATAGTTTTGAGTGCTATGTGGTGTGCTTCATTCAACAATTTCTTTGTTCAAAGAGTACCAGCACGTTTCCATGTGTTTTTTGGTGACCTAATTGAGGTTAGTTGCCTTTGAAACCTGCAGTCTGGCACTAGGGAAAGTTTGCTCTAATAGTTCTATAACTTGCATTGACTACACAGATACCACACGTGGATTTGTATCTAACAGGTACTTGAAACCAATCAAATGGAACGCACAAAGTTGCCTGAGGTTTATGGTAGTCTGGCGGGTTGATGCATCTCTGACAGTCTGTTTGGATGCAAAAATAATAACTGTAATCTTTTGTTTTTCACTTCTAAAGATAAACTAGAAATCTGGTTTCCGACAGTATCATAGAGATTAGATTTAGTTCAGTTAAGTGTTCTTTATATGTTTTGGACCCGTCTTATTTAAGGCTCATTTAGATGCTTGTTAAAACTTCCTTTCTTACGCAATCTAGTATGATGTTAGAGTCGAAGTTTCCCATATAGTTGATTTAAATTGAATAGGTGTTATGCTGTCTATTTTGCACATCTTTCAGTAGGCAAGCCTGCCTTACTGTGGCCATTTTTAATGTCATGCGGTCTTGCTAAACGAAGGCGTCTATTTTTGGTCAAACTTTCTGAGCTTTAGTAGTGTTTATCAAGTGTAAAAAGTGGTTAACCTGTAAAATGAAAGAGGTGTCTATGATTCTGGATACTTTGTTATGGATTATTATGGACCGTCTTTAGCTTTGTGAAAATAATATACTGAACAATGTGGAAGTAACTATATTTTGTACTTGTTTAACAACACCAACCTGTCTATTCCTGAACTACTCCTTAAAGAGTACGTAAACCCTAATAATGAAATAACATACCACAGACGATTGGATATTCTTTTATTTTTTATTTTTTTATCTTGATTGAAGGTATTAAGTTCGATATGAGTGAAAAACTGTCTACCACTACCTTTGAACGTTTCAGATAGGATCAAATTTTAAAAACATAATACAGATAGATATCGTTTCGTCATTGTCACACTTGGAAAGAGTCTAAAATATCCTTACAAAATATGGCAATGGTATCAAAATTATTCCTCCATCCATCTATTGGCTCCAAATTACCACATGTCATCCACCTTTTGGGTTCAAATTGACCATATTTACGATTTTAAGTTCTAATTATTTAAATATTTTTTAAAAACTAGCACTCAAATATTTAAATTTACCTTACTAATATAATTATAAATAAATTCACTACCTCCTCAATACTAATTAAATCCCACCCCATTATAACCCCGGCCCTTACTAATGCAACAATAGTACAGTTATTGCAATGAGTGTTTCTAAAAAGGTTGAGCAAAATATCTAGTGAAGTACATTATCATACATATCAGTCCTAACTCAAAAATATTATAACTCAAGTGTCTAAATAAATTACGCCGATAAACCTAAATTGTCTATGTTCATCTTAATTATCCGTCTTCTCAGTTTTTTTTTTATAAAAAATACTATATTAAGTTTTAAATATTTAAAACACATCATAAATATTTTATACATATATTTTAAAAGGCTGAATTAATTTGAGATGCCCTACTTCTTTAATCTTTAATCGTAAATTTCAAATTCAACAATCTTGAAAGATAATAATCCTATGAAAGTGTCCTCTTACTATGGCGGTTTCACCTAATTAAATTGTCACTACTTCGCATTCAGACTCTAATAAGTTTTGTCATATTGTATACTGTGTCGGCGATTTTATTATTAGGTATTGGTTTTTTAATTTGGGTGAATGATAAGGACATTTAACGCCAATAGGTGAAGCAAGGTAATTATACCTATTTCAATACTTAACAGTATTATTTAGAAATCTTTCATTTTAACTTATCCACGAGATATTATTGGCACTTACGCTATAATAAAAATATTCTGTGTTTTTTACTAAGACAAATAAATACAATTAAAATTATTTTTATTATACTGAATAAACAACACAGCGGATAGATTGATAAATACTTGCAAGTTGCCACATAATAGACCAACAACGGACGGCAAATCTTTATTTCTTTTCTTTTTCTTTTTCCGAAAAGACGGAATAAAAGGCTTTCGGACATCTCAAATTCATCTTGATATTTTAATTCAGGGAATCTGATTGACCGCTAAAATTCCGCAAATACCTAATTCCACAATTTTCAAAAATCTTCTGTACTAAAATTAATGCGATGATTCTCGTTTTAATCAATATTAGGTAATTTTTTACTCAAAATTGTTATTTACATAATTTTTACGTCTTCAATCTTTTTCTTTATACTTCTTATTTACTTATTTATTTTGACAAATTAAATAGGATAATTTTTTTCTCCTATATATTTTTATTATTTAAATTCTCAAATTTTAAATTTTAATGGCATCTTTTAAATCATATTTAATAAGGATAAGATTCGTAACTTCACTATGTTAATTATTGCTATCTTAATATATGGGCCTTTTCTATGTGGACACTGAATAGAAACAAGGGAGTATAACTAATCAGAAATCATTATTAAAATGTAAATAAAAACACTTGACTAGCTTTTTTTGTTAATTATATTTAATCAAACAAAAAATTGTTAAGGCCGCAAGTACTTAAGTATCAAACCCTCCACATTACTAAAGTTCCAGCAAATAGAAATAAATTACCTATTTCACGGAATTTGTATAAATTATTATAATAAAAATATTTATGCATTTATAAAAATTTTTTTTCACTTGACTACTTTTATGCATTTAATAATGCAAGTTTAATACATATTAAAAGATAAATTTAGTTTCAAATATAATACAAGTTTTCATGATAGATAATACTTTTATCAACTTTTAATACACTTATAATATAATTGACAATTTCTACCAACAAACATAATATATTTCAAAAACTTATAATTCAAATATATGCATACCTATTAATCACAATATGTTAATATATGGTAATCATACAAAGTATCGCTAAAATCAGTAATTATTTTTGAAAAATATTTATTCATGTATTTTTCCTATTTCAAATACTAAAATAATTTGTGTGGCCCAACTTGGCTATTATTACTCGCTCAATGGAAAAAACTATGTCCTCAGATCTATTTTAGTGTTTTTGTAACCCCCTCATACAAAGACTGGTCGAAAAGAATATGTCCTTCCTAAAATAAAATTAATGAACAAAAAATATTTTGGCATTTTTCGCTAAAGGTGGCCTCATGATCCACTATGCTTACCATGATATATACCCTCTTCTCTAAAGTTGCTAGCTAGATCTCATCAGTCATTAATGTCTTCCTTGATTTACCAATAGTTGGACCTTGCCTTGACTCACTTTAATGATAATAAAAGATCTCTCCGACATAGATTGTGATGAAATGATTAACTCCCTTCGTTCAAGCCCTAATATTCCGAGCTTTGATATGGAAAAAAATTATATTGGAAGCCGTCACCCCCCCAAGAAATGGATCTTAATGAATGCGCATCTGATAAATCGCAAAGTGTGAAGGACATAAGGAAGGGAGAGGGGAGCAAGAAATGAGTAGTTGTACTTGAGGCGGAATTAGGTGGGGAATGCTGCGAGGGATAATCGAGGAAGTAAAGGGCGGCTGGAGTAAGAGTTTGGTCCAAATAATATCGAAATCAAGTGAAAAATCAGAAAGAAAAGAATAATAAAAGATCTCTAAGTTCCATAGGTACATTGCAGCCAATCAGACGACATCTCTTTTTCATTATCTCATTCTCTCCGTCCGTCCAATAATCAAACATAAAACCACCGGCCTAACTTTGCCACTTAAAAGGCCCATTTTGCTCCCATTGGCCAAGCTCCAATACTAAAAAATCTCTCATTTAATAGGCCTCCACTAAAAGAAGTGTCATAATCCAGAACTTTTTTTTAGTTGTGAGGTTCATCTAGTTTCTTTTTGAGAACCATAGTTTCAGAGAAAAGGTTCTTTGAGGATATAGGTAAAGAGTCCAGGCTATATTACTATTCCCTCATCGATGCATCGTTATCCTCTCAATTCGCCTATCTCATTGAGTCTTCAACATTAGGTCAGCAGACCTATTGGCTTTCTTTTGTACTAATCAGAATAAACCTAACTGGTACTTTGGACCACATGTAGCTTGTAAAGTTGGATTGCACAACTTTGTGTACAGTAACAGATTAAACTAGGTCAGATAAGTTTTTTCATAGTACTAGTTCTAAGGTACCACAACTCAGTTTACCATTACCTACCTTTTTTGCTAATGATGTAGCAGTACTTTTCAGAAGCTCTGATCCATAGAAGAAAGGTTAAGTACCAAACATCCAATAAGTGGACCTAACAATCAACATCATCAAGTAAAAAAAATTGGTTACAAGGTTCAACAAAATGCTAGTATATACTAATCTAGTCACTGACACGAATATCATTATCTAAAATAAAAAAAAAAGGGTATCAAAACCCCAATACTAACATATCTATAAAGAAAGAGGGATTTTCCCAGTGAAATAGTGCAACCCACTATACTTCATGGGGCATTTGTGTGTAAAGTAGTATTTCATTTTCTCTAGAATGAAACTAATGACGGAACAAAAACTAATCAGCTCAAAATCCAAAACCCATTTTAATAAAAAGTCTAAAAACAGATAGTTTCATGTATGTTGACTGATGATTGCCTTCAAATATGTACCAGTATCACACTTCATTAAATGAACTCAACCAAACATTCGGTGACTCATAAGAAAAAAAACATCAATTGACATTAACTAAATGATCGTTTCTCTAAGCTTCATCTACCCTAACTTCTTTTCAGATAACATAGTAGCCAGGTCAACCTTGGTGTTTAACGTCACCAGTCCACGGGATACTTATTACACCTCACAATTTAGTTCAGAGGATTTTTGTTTCTCACAAAAAATATTTTTACTCATTATTTTTTAAATTATTGAGAGATAGGAAAGGGGGGGGGGGTATCTATATCTCATGGTGAACCTGGACTTTTCTGCTGTTCATATACAATGCCACTATCTTCATAAAAGAAACCCCAACATGATGACACCACAAGAATTCCTCAGGTTTAGAAGAACATAGCTAAACAAAGTTGGAGAAAAGATGCTTCCTCATCTCTTTACTATTTTAATCACGTATTATTGACAATCTTTGGACCCTAACACTCCATCAGACATTGAAACAAGGGCACACTCAATTTAGTATGCCACTACCACACGCACTCCCAACATCTCATTCTGCTTCCTAAAGCATCTCATTCACTCATTCTTTTCCACAAAGGAAACAAGTCCCGCTGGTGGTTCCTCTTTCAATACTTCCACACCTACTTATATGAAAAGTTTTCGCAAGCTACAAAAAAAATTTTACCCATCACTCCATCAAATAACCGAAAATGACATAGAGAATCAGAGAGGAATTGATTCTGGAGCTATCGAACAAATATCCAGCGATAAACAAACAATGGACTCTTTGAAGTGGGACACAAGCTTCAATAACCAATCTTCTAGATGCAAATCTATGCCTATTAAACTAATCTCAAGACCCATAAACTCAGTCATGTTGATCTCTAAAGTCTTATCATACTGACTACAAGCATAATATAATCATTCAGGATGACAAATTCTACTGAAAGGCAGCTGCACGTCAGCAAAGAACTGTATATTAGAAGACCGCTAATTGATCACAGTGATTCTCAACCTCAATTACTCCAACAAGAATTTTAAAGTCAGAATTGTTGATTAGATAAAAGAGAAAACAAGAAGACGTGGGGAATCGCGGCTTGGACAGGGACTGCATGAAACAATGACTAAGGCATGTCCCCTGGAACACCAAGCTCACTAGGTGGGACGTGAAAAGAGATATGATAAATTTGTCAAATACCAATCTCACCTCACTTCCTGCATGATCTCAAATTTTATTCCTTGCCTCTCTGATCTCTAGTACTTTAAAAGAGCCATTTGGTCAGATCTTCAGCAAAATTGTGGGGAGGGAGTAAAAAAGACTTCTGCATAATTTCAAACAGCCAGCAGAATGAGAAGTGCAGAGGATGGCAGCCAGTGAAACTTTCATATTTGATCAAGTGAGTGGTTGAGTTGTGAAGCTTAGGACGAAACTCACCTTCAACATCGAAAGAATCATGAGTCACAGACAAGACCTACGCCTGGCAACTGTTTTTTTCCATGTAACTTCTGCATGAGGAAGTTCTACAGTTCACAGGCTCCTGGGGAGGCCCCAGGAATCTCACCAGAAGAGAAAGAGGGGCATTGAGACATTCCCAGTCCCAGAGGATGATGACAATGATGGCTTTGCCTATCAACAATCCCATGTTCAGATCTCTTGGCATGGTTCCTCACTCACTTGTGCATAGAACAGGTAGAGATGTAAGTACAACTGTGGCAAGGTTCAGCGATGCTAGTACAGGCTTTCAAATGACATCTCATCCCAATCCGGTGGATGAAGGATTTGACTTGAGATGGCCAGGAAGTTTTCGACTAAATCCACAACAATCAGAAGACCAGGCTGCAAATACAAATAAGATTGATCTGAATCTCAAGCTGTAATTATTCTACTCATCTATTGCAAATTGAACTGTTTTCTATCCTCTCATGTAACAGCTTCAGCTTGGTTCATCATCAGTACATGAACTGACTGTATGATTTGCGAGACCTGTTTAGAGTAAAAGATCCTAGAGAAGTACCGCTCCTAAATTCAAGATTTCCAGCTTAAACCTATCAGATGAATGTTACCTAAGATGTAATATGTACTTTTCAGTTTCTTTTTATTCCTACTGCACTAAGAACAACTTTTTAACGTCTTACTCTCTCCCAAATAGTGGCAGAAGGTTATTGAATATGCATTTATAACTTTTTGGTATTAAGCTCGGAAATCTAGAGCAGTATGTTTAAGCTCAAGAAATTAGACAAATACCAATTAGAACTTTAGAGGAAACATCAATTTTCTATCTTGGTCTATTGATGAATTTAAAGAGATTCACTGGCAAAACAAAGAGAGAGAGGAGGGAGCGAGTGCGTGGAACGAAGTGCAGATGGAAGCTATGGAAGTCCTCATACTGAGTAAAATATTTGATCAGATGTAATTCCATTTCCTGGTTAGCAACATCTAAGAGAAGGAAATGGATATCTAGTCTCTCCCCTTCCCTTCTCTACTTTCTTGTTATTTTAGATGGTGGTGGATAGTGTTCAGGAAAAAGTTGTCACACAGTACACTGGCAAAAGAAATGGATGGGCCTTCACCTCTATTGCTTTCAACATGTCAAATGTAAGTTAGACCTCTTTCCACTATCACATGCCACAGAACAGAACTCAAAACTACTTATGGTCAGCAATAACACTTAAGTGCTACACGAAACAGCAAAACAGAAACCCACCACTCTAGAATTTTGTTGAACTTCTACTGCACACACATGAAACACAAGTCTAAATTAACATTTTATACTTCCCCTTCCAAAATCACAAAGTCTAGGCCTACTTTATTCAGCACCAGAGTCAGCAACCCATTCTCTACAAAGTGCTTCATAAGGTTGGTATGAAAGCATGTCGGCAATCAATCTAACTGTTCAGAGATGTACCCTACTGCCATCAGATTCTACAGAAATAGCTGACCTACAAGTCGTCAACTCTCAACTTTCAGATTGTCTAATGCATAAGAGATAGAAACATAAGATAATATCTCATTGTAAGACCAAATTTTCAATCAATTGTAACTTCACTTACACACTTAGGAACCCACATGACCAGTTGAAGTTATAATATTTCAGTCAGTAGCAAAGAGAACTTTGACTTCTCAATTTGGCAATTTTAAAGTTTTGAGCTTCTCAAAAACTTTGAGGAAGAAGTGGTGCGCTTCTACATGTCATGACGCATTTAGGAGGGCTAGCATAGGCCACAACGCCTTCACTCCCCTCCCACCCCCACCTTGAAATTTTGGTGTTGCTATTATCGATATGAAGCTTTTATCTTTCATATCGATTTGACAAAAGCCACCCAACACCACTTCTTCGCCAGTTTAGATATTAGAAGCAACAGTTACCTATACTAGGGTATACAAATTATTGTCCATTATTAATTTTTTTTAACAATGGTGCAAATTCTACGGAGCTTACAAGAATCCTTTCACATTTTCAAAAATTACCACTCACCACCTCTGAGTACTTCATTTATTTGTACATGCTGCATATATGCTTGAATGCACTTCATAAACCTTTTTGGTCCGCCCTCCACTATTTAAAATATACCAGTATAACCTGTTGAACCTAGTGTCCCTGCTTGACTAACTAATGCAAAAATGGCCTTAAGATCTCATCATTTACATAGACGTACTAGTATAGACCATCAAATACTAATGCACTTTGCAATCTTCTGGAATACATAGATCAAAACCACAGCCTACAGTTGAAGACAATCTTTTTTACATGTTCTACTAAAGCCTTGACAAAGAGAAAGTTTGAAGAAAGTAATTATGGGGAAAAAGGTTGGCTAGTGACTGAAGTTTAATTAGTTGCCCTGAATCAACCCCACCATCCTGGCAAGGAACACTTTCAATATATTTGTCTTATGTTGCAACATGCCCTTTCAAGTGCAACCTTGATTTTTTTGGTTTAGTAGCACACGAAATAATCCTGTTGATAAAGGCGGTGAAATTCAAACTTAGAACCTCTGACTGGAATCATAAAATTGTATGAATTGTCTTGTCTCAATTTTTTGTATTTATTTGTTTTACTTCTGAAAAATAATGTTCATCATAACTTGACTATTATCATCACAAATGGGTTCTCTGTTGTTCATTTACCATTTACCAACTAACTCATCATCAAGTTTACCAATAACATTTGTTCCTCAATCAAAAAGTTAATGAAGAAAGGATTTTTTTGCTCAACCAGATCTGATACCAAGGGAGGAAGTTTCACCAAAAATATACTAGGTGCTTTCATTTTTAACTTTTTGATCAGCACAACTCTGCTAGTGCAATCACAACACTACCAGCAACCTCTTCCCAAGAGAACCACTAAAATTCCAACACTTCCTGATGAGGTTCTGCACTTCTGCTAGACATTTTTGTTGGTGAAGCAAGGAAAAGCTTGTGAAAAAGCCACAGATGCATCATTTTGTGAGTTTGAAAGTTAAATGCTTGCAAAATAAGTTTAGGTGGGAAGGTGCAGAGTGTCAAAAGTTCATCTGCCATAGAGCCTTTTTTTAATAACGGTGGTGTCCGGACAGCTAGCATGCACCTTGACTGTTACACCAGTATTTGCTACCTCCCACTAGCACATGTACTGGACAACTCTGCCTATCAAGGCTCAAGTAAATAGAAAAAATCACCTAGTGTTTGCATCGCTCATAGAGCCTTTTGATTCTTTTAAGAAAGTCTCTACTGTGTCATATCACTTCCATTTATCCAAGGCACCAATCATGTTGCACTCTTTGCATGTCTCGATGCGGTGTTTTTTCCCATCCTTTACACTTACATAGGGAAGAAAATCAAAGTCGTAAGAAGAAAAAATCAGAAGTCAGAAAGTCAAATAATTCCATAACTTCCTTGAAGATCAATGATTATTGACTAAATTCCACAAATAGGAGGAACATAGAAAGAAGGATCAGATACAACAATGTTGTGCACACCTAATGCTTACATGGTTTTTCGATACTGAGCTTTTGACACTTCTGCATTATGATGGTCAGCCTTTCACCAATAATGCTTGGATCACTATACGCAGCACAATCAGAAGGATATCCTTTCTGCAAAAATTAAGAAGACCTGTAAGGAATTTCTAAAAAAACTAAAAGTAAGTTAAAGTAAATACCATCTAACACCAGACCAGAGTAATCCTTACATCCCCAATCTATGAGATACAAACTTTTGGATCTTTTCAGCCAGCATTTTGTTATGCCTTTCAATGTGAAGAATCTGTTTACTGCTTGAGGCAATTGTAGTACCAGGAAATGAGGAAGGATCTTGTAATACAGTTGTCATCATGTGTGTTGGGTTTTATGAGGCAGAAGAAATTCCAGATGTTTTGAAAGGAAAGCTGTTTCCAGCAGCTAAAATACAAATGACTTTGGTTTTTAGTTACCATTCATAAAAAAAATTAGATACACTGAACGTCCAAAGTAATGAATTTTCTGAAAACGGATATACGAGAAGAAAGATCTGCTTCACCTTCACTTAATTGGACCAACTAAAGTGAACTCTCTCAAAATCCTTACCGTTGAAGTCATATAGAGAGAGTGTAATGCCATCTAAATAGTGCAGGCATTAGTTTCAAGGAATTTTACACTCATTTGTCAAGGTTATTTTGAGATTTTGGTCAAAGGGAGCCCAACTACTTTTTTTGACTTTTCCTATCTTATTTCTTTCGTTTTGCCTATGTGCACTTGCACCATAGGGAATCTATTATAGCGGTTCGGGCGATTTCTAGAGGTATAATTGAGTCCTAGTAAAATCGATCTTTAAGATGTCTAGTAACAACTTAGTACCCTGATATTCTAAAGGCAACAAGAGGTTTTAATCTTCAAGACTTGTGCTTCTTGTTATTAGTTGTAATTGAGACATGAATTGTTCTGGTCTGGTTATGAAGAAGATTATGATTTGAAAATGTGGAGTGCATAGATAGATTTCGACCTTATGAGGGTAAAGAGGACTGCCCACCTTCCCACCCCTTTTCTCCTACTTCCTTTTCTCTTTCTTTATTTCCTGCATTTCTTCTCACTGCATTAGAATCTGGTTTGTTCATCTCACTACAGAAGAAATCTTATTCCAAATCCTAATCTGTTCTTTATGAAAATCCTCCCTGAAGCCTGTCAACTATTCTGCTTTGAGTAACTAATTTCAGCACCACAGTTTCCTGTATCATTACGGCATCAACAAACCTTTAGGGATCATGAAACATGCCAACAAGTCTATAAAAGGAGTAGATGAATGACTTCTCCCTAAAAATACAAAGATAAAGTAACATCGAGACTGCCTGCTCAAACAGTGAATAAAATGGTCTCTAGTATGCCAAACAACCTAAATTGTCTATGTTGTAGAAAATATTAGGGAGGCACCAGAAGTGACAGACAACACAGATAGCAAAAATAACAGCTTTGAAATCAAGAACAAATGTTAGCAACTGTGGAAATCTAGGGTCATCATCGTAGATAGATCAATAGGTGTATATAGAAGTGGAAGGGGTGGGGAGGTCTCCCTGGTACTATTCTTTATCTTTTTTATAAGTAGGTCTCTCTGGAACATGTATGGAGATGATATTGAACTTACAGAAGACAAGGCTTGAAATGTGGCTTCTCTCCAGCAGTTTTCTCGAAGAATAACTGATTTCATATGCCCCAAATAAACAATGTAAACGGGTGTCTCTTAGCCTCATTAGCACTCCATCAACTCTAAGCTGTGTAATGCATTCAACCATAAGTAAAAGAGACTAAGAAACAATAACTCAGGCGCTAAAAAATATTGCTTATGTTTCCTCAACAGAGACACTCACCCATAAACGCTGCAACAAGAACCAACCACTTGGCATGACTCTCTAAAATTACACAGAAGTCGTTCATCAGTGAATCGGAAGTCGGACAAATTGATATGACTTAATAAGAACCAGAATAACATTACCACTTTCACTGTTAAAAGTGAGACTCCATTATCAGCAAGTTCATCCTCATATAAGATGATCTGTTGAATGAAAAAATGGAATCAACTTGGGTGCTAGACAGGTAACACAGGTAGAAAATGGATAATACTCCTCAGTTAAATGACCCTGAAATCACCAAATTCTCATTCACCAACCTCAGCATAAAAGAGAATAGGTTGTTTTGATGCCAGCGCAACCAAATCAATCTTGTCAATGCAATCCTCCCATTGAAGGCTACAGCTGTTTTCATTTGATAATCCTCTAACACACTATTATCAAAATTAACAAGAATAGTTAAAACAACTTTCGAGTCTGACAGCAAAGGATCAATAACTAAAGGGAAAGATAGAAGAAGGGATATAAATAAAAATGTTCCCATTCAAATAAATTAATTTTCCAAGTGATCAGCAATTATTGAAAGTGTAACTCAAAATTCAATATTTAAGTCATTGACTGAGGATAAGGACAAAATAACTGATGAAACAGCCTAACCAAAGTAGAAAGCATTAAACAAGCTGGCATATTAACTTTTACAATCTAAAAAAGTGTGAGTGAATAATAAAATGTCTACAAACTTTAATAAGTATTACTCCAATGATATAAGATTCAGACCCAGGCATTCCTTTCAACAGTTTCACTTCCATTGTAAGGCGTGGTGAATGTCTAGTCATAGTCAAGCATTACAGTAAATTTTTGTGCCAGTATTCACATGTTTAAGCACCAAAGAATTGTCCCCAAATACCATCTCTGGCAAGTGAGAGGTCGCAAGTTTTTCTTCCCATCTTTATGCATATCAAACAATTTAGGGAGGAATTAGACCCTTTCAAGATATCAAAGAGATAACTGTGCTTCCCAAGAAGAGGATATGAATTACTATATGCAAAAACATAAAAGTCCACAAAAAAATGTCCAATACAGCAAATGCATGGCAATCTCTTTTCATGGGGTTAGGGAGAGTTTAATATTTAGGGATACTTCTTCACAGGTCATATGTCACAAGCAGGACGGTCAAACAGCAAACATTCTTCGAACAAAATTGAATAATTAAGAACCCTCATCAATGCAGCAGTCAACCTAAGATTTGCAGGGAATGCATACACTAAGAAAAGAATTAGTAAAACCTCAAGCCTGAGTGATGAATCATTGAAATTCAGGATCATGAGGAGTTATCCAAAGTAGTACAAAAGATTCACGCAATACGAAATTGCATATCAATTCTCATCCAAATAGCTATTGTGGATTAGAACAGTTCAGATTAAGTAGAGGAAAAGGCTACAACTCCAATTCTGTAGGAGCAGAAGTCTTATTTCATGTTTCACATCTTTCTACCGTAGCCTGCATGATTTTCTGTTTCCGCGTAGTTAATCAATCAACTACGCAGCAATCCAAACAATTTTTAAATTGTTTAAACATGAAACAAACAAGTTGCAGCCACGGAAACAAAAAGAGAACTGTTGAAGCTGAAGAGAAGTGAGAATGGAATGCTTTCTCCCAGCCGTGTATACGGAGTCCACTCCGTCCGTCCGGTAGAGGCTTAGCTCCGACAGCCTTTAGCTCTCTCTCATCACTCTCCCACTCCATGTTCCGATCGTCCGGTAGATTACTTTACTGGTTGGTTTAGGAAATTTTACAAGTACCAGTTTCTCCAAAAAAAAAAAAAAATTGTGTACCCAAATATAGACGTCTAAAAGCTAACCTGAACACATAATTAGCCCCGAAAAAAATAAAAATATTTTTTAATTTTCTTTTTTTTTTGTAATTTAACTGTTTACTCTTATTTATAAAAATTACTTTAAATTATTTTGAATATATTCTTCTTTCTCATTTCTCAAACCTTCTTATTATTCCGTGTAATCTCCGATATATTTTTTTATGTTCTCTTTTGAAGATAGCTATTCTAGTTTTTGAAACTAGATCTATATACTGAGTAATATCATTTAGAGTAAAATTTCTTTGTTGAAAGATCATATGGGCATTAACAACTAGAAACATTACTAATACCCTCGCTGGGATATACCGTCTATAAAACTCACTAGTAATTCAATTCTTAACAAATGATATATTTGTCTTCACCAAAATGGAGCAGCAATTCAACTGAAATAGGTTCATCTTTACTGACAGTTACACAACGGAAGGACAATGAAAACCAAGTAAATAAAAAGAAAAGACACATTTTAATCTGCAACACCGTACCATGTCTACTGTACGATTGAGACATAAATGTAAAGCATAATTGAAATTTAAATACAATCTAGTCCCTGCTAGATCCACAGCTTTAATCACTGGTAACTACTAAGAACAAAATTCAGCTCATCTCTCGGACTCTCCATGATATGCATATTCATTCGAGTTAGGACTCCACATGATTCTGTACTGCAAAGTTCCACCTACAACTAGCTAACGTTTCAATCTTTAAACATTCACCGATATCAGAAATCTTCCAGGTTAGATAATGTTCCACACAAGAGTACTCGTACATTCCAGAATTTGGAACTTCCACTCTTCAGTCTTGTTTCTGCAACCTACTACTTCTACGGACGTTCTGAGAATTCGGGGTATCAACCTTCACCATCGGCTTCTTGCGAGTCTTACTTAGGGGAGTATCATCTGGTCCTTGATCTGTTGTATTATCGTTCTGAGAATTTGCAGTACCAACTTTTGCCTTCTGCTTCTTGGAAGTCTTACTGCAGGGAGTGCCACCCGATGCTTGTTCTGTTGTATTATCATTCTGAGAATTCGCAGTACCAACTTTTGCCTTCTGCTTCTTGGAAGTCTTACTGCGGGGAGTGTCCTCTGATTCTTGATTTGTCGTATGAACTTTTTTAGTTGGTTCACTAGATTTTTTTCCACTGGTGTCCTGTATCAACAATTCTTCATCACTCTTATCTATTGCATGACCTTTTTCTCCATTTAGACATTGCTTTGGTTGTTCCAATTTCTCAACCCCATTGCAGGAAGCAATGATGCTATTAGATTCAGTTCCAAGTGGTTCTCCAATTATCTGTGATTTGGATGGAGATTCTTCCGACACTTTATGACTCATAATTTTTTTCCAGTTAGGAGAATGACGATGGCAATGACGAGCATTTTCAAACCATTTACTGACCTGTATATTAATTAAAAGAAAAAAGTAACTAAGGCAGCAAAATGAGCAGGCCACAAAGCAATAAAGAAGACACAAGTGACAAAAAAGAGGATGAAGCTGAAATTAACATATGCCAGGGAAAGCTTATAAAACCTGGTGAGCTGTTAGCCCTAATTCTTTACCCAACTTCTCCTTTGCGTCACGGTCAGGATACTGATTGTCCTTGAAGGATTCATATAGTCTCTGAAACCCAAAAAAGCATTAAACTGAAGTGAGGAAATGCATGAAAACTAACAAATGATATTCTTCTAGTAAACTAGAAAATTACATGTCAATCCCAAACTAGTTGGACCTGCCTAATGAATCCTATGTAACCATTATGTTCTTTTCAGTCACATTTCATTCAAAAACTTATCAATTTGTCTCTTCAAGCAATTTTTTAAAAAAAAAAAGAAAAAAGAAGACATAATTAGAAAAGCCACAAGTACCATACAACAGTTTGAAAAATAAACTTTCAGAAGGCATCACCATATTAGGCAAGCACAGCTATAAACAAGTCCTCTTCTCTTTTCGGGGCAGCTAAAGAGTAAATAAGGTTTGCTTGAAAGTTAATGAAGTGTGTTCATCATATCCATTGAACACTTTTCTTCAAGAATGACATAAGTATGATCTCCTCCTACCTTCAAGAGGTACTGTTTTTACTTTTCATGAAGTAAGATGTCGACCCCGCTAGTAGGATTTCATGGGGTCTGTTGTTATTGTTGTTGTTGGAAAGTAAGATATCACTGGAACTATAAAGACTGATCAAATTATGTAAGCAGTTGGAACCAGGGTAAAGCCGACAAATACCTTGGTGGCGACTTCTCCATGTGTTTTTCTTTTACCACTTGAAGGAGATTCGGAGGTGCCCGCGCCTCCAACTTTGAGTTTCTCAGAGATTCCACTATCAGAAGCATGCCCACTCCCTTTTTGTTTCCTACTTTGATACTTCATATCTGCAGGAGTTGAACTAGGAGAAGCCATAGCACCTTTGGCGTTTCTCAACTTTCTCACCTTGGGTAAAGGACCATCATCATAATCTTCATCACTAGAATCAGAAGACCCATTTCCATATGTTTCCTTCATACACCAATGAATCCGAGCAAATTTATCCAATCAGGTTGAAGAAAAAAGATAAGGAGTCACATTAAAGAGCACAAAAAGCGTACATGATTGATGAATATACGCCATGCAGAGATGTACCATTTAAATTGGAAAAAAAAAGTTTTTCAACATAATAGATCTTAGATTATGTTGATACAATATAGAAAAAAAGTAATGATTTAATTTTTTTAAGAATGATTTTAATATCCATATTAAGTGCCAAGATATCTCAACTTGGTTGTGCCAGAGTAGCGGTCCATCAACTCCACCAGCTGAACCACACATCATACAAAAGTTACAAGCCATGGTTTGGGAAAAGAATCCCATTCTTTCCAGGAGATGACCTTTATATCACGTGACGACTTCAGGAAGATATCAATCAACGAAGACAGTAAGAACATACCTCAGTAACCTAAACATTAGTCATGCAGCTAGTGCTTGACAGCTTGTACAACTTAAGCACCTATATAAGAACTTCGATCGACTCAGCCGTAAGAATTCAATTTGAATGTTTTAGATAAGAGCTTATGTTGTATTTCCCTCGAAACCTTTCTGTACTAAAATTTAGTGACCCAGTTCTTGTATATGCCATGTACAATGATATTCTAGACTTCAAACCACAGAAAGTGACTACAATACCCAATCACAAAGAGAAAAAATGTGACTCCCAACAAAAGGCTGGTGTGTTTTTGTTCCCACTTATCTCCCACTATCCTAGTCCATAGATAATAGGCTCTCATGACAAATTTTACACTGATGAAATCAGGACAAAACCAGAAAATTATGTTAATGTGACTATGTGAATGACCAGTCAATGATAGATAAGTTGCATCTAGAAAAAAAAATCGAAGAACTAACCCAAACAGGAACTGAATCTTTGTGCTAAAGAAAAACCGGAGTAATATTGAATATGATAATCTCATAAACGATGACAGAAACAAACTGGTCAAGCAAAACTGGCATGATCAATACCACTGGAGTTTCCATGTGCTCTTCTAATAAATATGGATATTCTATATGGAGTACGCCAGTAAATTTAATACTCTGAATCTAAACAGTTAAGAGATTGACCAAGGCAAGAGCATGTCAAGAGGGATGAGAGGTACTAAATTAGTTATATACATAAATACTACTCTAGATAATTAGAAAGCATATATTGGACAATTATACGAACATAAATAATTATAAATAAAAAATAGAAGCTTACATCGTGCAGCTTTTTGTAGTCCAACCTCTCTATGTGCCTTTTGGCAGAGACAAGAGGGCTATCAGACTGCATAAGATAAGACAACTCATCCTTCAGCGAATTCCCTTTAGCTTTGCCAACTTTAGCTTTATCCTCTAGGGAAGCCGAGTTTGGCATACTGTTATCTACTGAGTTGGAAACCCCTTGTTCATCACCTCGCAACCTATTAGTATCAACTATCAGACTAAAATCCTCAGAGTCGGACGTAAAATCAGAACTTGAACTTTCTGTTTTAACCGGCTCATCCTTATCTGGATCATCAGGATTAAAGTCATCATCTTCCGAGTCTTCAGAAGAAAGCCCCAATATCTCATCATCTTTAGTAGGGGCTTCTGCCAAGTCTTCAGATGCAGAATAAAAATCAGATTCAGATTCATCAGAACTCGACTCATCTTCCGAATCATTTTTTCCTACATCTGGAGTTTCAGGGTTGTAATCATCATCCTCCGAGTCATCTGATGGAAGACCAGAAATATCATCCAGCTTTTCCCCGGAGGCAGCAGCAGCAGCTTCCTTGGGATATACTTTCTACACATGTTAGAAGAAGACACTTAGAAACAACAATTGAGATCATAAAGATCATAAAAACCTAACTGCTGATTATCAGGAAAGAATGATCTAGACACAACCTCCCAGCTGTCAGTGACAGAAAGATCTGTTCCTTGAAGATCATTAAGCAAGTCAATGCAGTCTACTTTGCAATCACAGCCAGGACAAAGCCAGCCTTCATCATCAGGTGGAACTGTGATCATAGCAAGGAACAAGAGAACCATGAGAGTAAGGAAGTTATTTGACACTTTATAAAACAAAAGCTATCAGAAAAATTATCAACGGGATAACTGAACATTACTGTCTTCTTTTAACAGAGGTGGCTCCACACACAACTGGTGAAATCCACGCTCACAAGCACCATCACAGAGAATAATATCATTATCAGCTGGCAGATCCATAGAGCCACACTTCGCACAGAATATCTGCAGAAAAATAAAGATGCCTAAGTAATCCAGTTATCACATCATAGCACCGTGAACACACCTAAAATTATAGCAGCCAACAAGCATATCCTACATCTTCACTGTCGATCTCCCCTTCATTGTCAAATAAAGATGCTGGAAGCCTTCCTTCAGCAAGTAATGTATCAAGGCGTTGAAACAAATCTCTTATTTTCAATTTGTAACGAAAAATATGAGTCTTGGCTCGTTGTAGCTCCTTCTCCAGCTTTATCTTTTCTAAGCTGCAAGAGTGTCGAGACCATAAAACCCAACAGTGACTTTGAAAAGTATGTTCTCAAAATTTTAATATAAACAGAAAATACAAGCAAGATAATTTTACGCTAGGTTAAGAAGGGAAATGCAATTAAGGGTTCAGGTCAAAGAGCTGATAATTTTATAGAAACAAAAACAATGCACTAGGCATATAAACATAAATATTCTCCCCGCCTTATGAATGTGACATGAAGGGGTAAAATAGAATCAGCTTATTTGGGAAATAAAATCTAGTCGGTGCTAAACCCATTGCCCTTGGACTATGACAGATGTCAGCAAAGCACAATACAAATCTACAAGGTTAGTATGCTTACACCTGCTTCCTCCCAGTAAAGAGCAAGTAATTAGACCATCATATCAAAGCAACACTAATTTGGCATGAACAGCTTGAAAGTACCCCTCCCCAACTACTTTTTTTGTTTTTGAATAAGGTAAATGATTTTATTGATATAGGGGAAGGCAGTATACAGGCATTAACGTATAATATTTTAGAGTAACATCTCTCGATCCAATGAACTAAAGTAATTATGCCTTTGTTCCGTCAATATCAATCTATTATACTGTTCACACTTCAAAAATAGGAAATATTGATTTAAGCTAAAAGCTGCTTTGAGTGGTCAAGTATCTGCAAGTCAGAAAACTGTGTACTACAATAAAGCTGCAACAAGTTATAGAAGATTGCCTTTTCCAACCTTCATTAAGCATTCATCAATTAAATTCCCACATATTTTACAGCATAACAATTCTGATAAAAGATAACAAACCTTTGTCCTTTCCAGCCTTCACCAGAGTAAGCTTCAATCAAGGTTTGCTCATATGTTATTCTTTGTAATAAGTACCTCAGATGGCCCCTTATTCTTGTGAATTCGTTCACAGCTATATGTTTACTGTGTTTTTTCTTTCTCCTTTTTCTTTTCTTTTCCTCGGTAGCATCATGAGTTACCACAGTATCTTTTGCCTCAGAAGCTCCAGACTTCTCCTTCGGCTTCGAACGTAGAAGTCTAGTACTGCTAATTGGGGATCCTGAAATAGATTTTCTTTTTCTAGGCTGACCAGGTGGTTTCTCTCGATATTCTGACTGATTAAGATTTTGAACTGTGTTTTCACATGCTTCTCTTGATTGGTCAACACCAAGATTCTCAGACATATTACCTGCTGATGCAGTGTGATGGCCCCCACCAGTTGTTCTTGCCTTTTCAGGTGACACGGATGTGTTTCCAAGAGTTGACATCTCGGTTTGATCTTCTAGCTGAAGTCTCGTCACTTCCCGATTGGCATTACCAAAAATGTCTTCACAAGACAGTCATCCTATATGTAAATCCTACTATACCTGCTTTTCGACTAGTTAGTTTCTTCTCTTTATTTTCATCTTAATGACCTCTGTACTCAAGTTCTAAGTTCCCGCAGAGATGAATATTCCAGTGATACAAGATCACTAGAACTCTCTCAATTCTCACAAAGACCAAGGGGCTAAATTTCTTATACTCCAAACTGAAAAATCCAATATTGTTTCTCTGACAAGAACAAAAAGAGAGGAATGAGCACATATATATCAAATCAAGTTGCAGTTATTTTTTTTTTTTAAAAAAAAGTTAATACTTATTTGTACCAAATCTTATTTGTACCAAATACTTAAATGTGAGTAAAAAAAAGAAATGTGATATGCGCTTAATATAATGAGGCTTAATGGTTGATGACAATATTAGTTAACATTAGTTGCTGGCATTTCTCTAATGTGTAACTCTTCACCTTCATTGCTATCACATTACTACAGAGGACTATTAAAAAAACTTATCTACTTTTGGCTAAACTTCATAAAATGCAAACTGAGCAAAAAAAAAAAGAAAAGGGGCTAAAGATCTCCATTTGAGTCATGAGGATATGTAGCCCGAATAGATATCTGTCGAGAGTACTAACTATAGATTCAAGTATTACACAAATTATGTATTCACTTATTCTCATAGCCTAAGGGTAGGAAATTCAATCTTTTCTTTTTCTTGACACCTATTTGCTAGTGATCAAACCTTGATTTTTAGAAACTAATCTGTAAGAAAGAGCCGACCAAAGCTTGAGTTGACAATTAACCCATATCCAAAAGCCAATTCAGATTTGAATAAAATCTGACTTAAAAAGTGTTTCAACAAAACCCTATGCACCCCTCAAGCTTTTACTTGAGCATTTGAAAACTAAATGGACAAGCCAAAATCAGCCACTTAGAGATTATAAATAAAAAAACAGATAATCAATCTAGTGCAATTGCATGAATTAGTGTGATGGGGAAAAGTATCAGGTTTCCCCCTTTTCTTGTTTCTACCACATTTGGCAACGATGCTGCAATAGGTTAAAAGAAGGAAAACAGAACCTGAAAATACTTTCCAAGATTAAATAAAGAAAACCCATGCATCCCTAAAGTTTTAACTTGAGATTCAGAAACTAAATTCAGGTGAGATAAAAAAAAAAACAAGAAACACTAAGTAGCGATAAATATAAAAAATAAATAAAATCTAGTTGCAAATGCAGAATTTAGGCGTAAAATGGAAAATGTATCAAGTTTCCCCTTTTTCTAGTTCTACTAGATTTAGGCAAAGGGGGTTGAAAACAGGGAAAAACGGAACCTTAAATACTTTCAAGATTCAAATTTTTATATTCTTCAAGCAAATTACCTTTGTTTGCAGATAAAGAAATCCCGACAGCGAGAGTTTGAATTTAGAATCTGGGAAACTAGGGATCAACTGAATGTGTATTTCTGAGAGAAGAGTAAGTGAGTGGATGAGAGTATGAAAAATAGGAAGAATGGCTGGTAGAGAATTGGTGTTACCGAGGCTTTCTCTCTAAACCGATGAAAGATGAAAGCTCGTCGCGTGCAGTTTTTGGTTCCCTTGAAATAGGTGGTATTTTTCAGCAATAGAATTTACCACTCCACTTGCCGCGCCGACATGTTTCCCTCTCTTTCGCCTCCACCCAAATGTGACGCTTTTTCTATGGCTTAAGCTTGATCCAACTCTTTCTTATATCAGTTTTTTCTATTGGGCCTAAAATGGGAAATTCTTTAATGGCTCAAGTTGCATGAATCACCTCTACACCAAAAACGGGAAAAAAAACTTAATGCAGTATTACATTGTTTGTGACCAAAACAGGAAAAAAACTTAATGGGGAAAACATTAAATTACTATTGAACATAACAATATTTACCTTAATATCATATTTTTTATAATATTTTCTATATTTACTTTTCTATTATATTAAAAATATTATTAATAATATTTGTTCAATTTGAAAAAATTAAGATATAATTTATTTTTTTTATGCTATTTTACCCAATTAATATTAAATACTATTTAGTACTCCTCCATTCCGATTAATTGAATTATTGAGGTGTTTCACACCTGTAAAAAATAAGATTAAGGCGTCTGTTTGGCATTACGGTTAGAAAAACGATTGTTTAAAATCCATTTTTAAAAAATATGGTTTTTGAAATAAGTAATTTGTGTTTGGTTTATTCATCTTGAAAAGTCTTTTTGAGTAAGCAATTGTGTTTGACGAATTCTTTTTAGGAAAATGCTTAGAGGAGTAAATTAGCAAAAGTGTAAGTATCTGTGTATTTTTATTACTAAGATTACTTTATAGAAAGAAACGTATTAAATATGATTAGAATTTTTTAATGCAAAAACTGCATATTTGAATGTTTTTCCATCCAAATTATAAATAATAAAGAAAATATAGTTAAATATTAACATGATGACTTAATATAATTCAAAATATCAAAGAAATAAAATTAAAAACTAATACGCAAATTAAACCGCTATATACAAAAAAAACTTCACCATAAAAATAAATAAAATCCTTCATATTTAATCCTACAAAAGTGTTGTTGTTGCATTTATTATATGATTCTGTAAATAATATAGAAAATGTAAAATAATAATTAATAGTATATAAACTTAAAATAAAAACATTTATTATACAAAAATAAAAAATCAAAGCTTGTGTATGAAACTTAATCAAAATTTATGATATAGGTTAAATAATTAATAAGAGATAAATTGATTAAATAGGTATAATGGAATGGATATTTAGTCTTCAGGAAAATAATTTGTGAATTCTTACTTTGTTTAAGAATCTAAAATTTTAAGTTTCTTCTATCCCAAACAGCAAAAAAAGTTGTTTCTACTATCATTTAAACGCAGTTTTCATATTTGCCAAACATATTTTGTAGAAAAAAAAAAATATTTGACCTCCCAACAACAACTGTCAACAACCTCTGAGGACACAAATTATGGCATAGCATTCCATTTTATCCTTATTAATAATTCTTAAATTTATGATTAAAATAATTCAATATTAAAACATATAATAATTAGTTTCCATACTAAACATTTGTTTGGATAATTGTATCCATGATTTCATAATGTATATATTGTATCATACTCATATTGTATGTGTGTATGGTAGATACAATGTTTAGACTTATGGATTGTACTCTATTGTACGTATTGATGATAGATACAATGTTTAGCTAGATTGTATTGTTTGTTGTTGTTTAATAACATTTTAATTGTGTATGTGTGATTGTAAAAGAGTATTTGAATATTATGTTAAGATATATTGAAAAAAAAAAGAAATTAAGTAACAGTCGAACACACCAAAATTGGTTGTTCCATAAGTAGGGGTTTTCATTGTTAGTAACAACGAAATTTAAACAATACAGTACAATCCGTTTTTAAGTAACAATCAAAACAATATTGTAGGTTAGTAACAATACAATACAATACAAATGGCAAAAAGATCCAAACTGTGTAGAGTCGTTTGGATTGGCTTAATAAATGTCGTTTTAAGTTAAAAATAAAAAGTCAAACTGAAAGGATTGACAAGTAAAAATAAAAAGTAAGAGGACAACTATTTTTGATTTTGACTTAATTTAAGTCTTTTAAAACTAGTTTAAAGTCAGTTTTACTTGGTCAAAACACTTCTACATTTATTCTAACCATTTTTGACTATTTTAAGTTATTTTATACTTGACTTAAAAGTAGGTTTGACCAACTTTTAAGCCAATTCAAACGCTTTCTGGACCAATAAAGGTAGAATTGGAAAAAAATTAAAAGGTGATCTTAAGATTGACAATTAAATAATTTAAAAATAACAAAGGTATTCAACATTGAATTAATTTGAAATGAACAAAGTATATAATAATTTCCAAAAATATAAATGTACCCTATATTTATTAAAGATTTTGCTATGTTTATTAAGTTAATAGGGAACAATTATGATTAAACAAAAGTAAACATATACCTTAATGACTGAAATAGTCTGTCTGAATTCAAATTAACCACGATACAAACCCTTATCATGGCCCTATATTTCGGCTAACTTATTTACTTTACCCTGTTTTTCATATATAGTTATTTCTTTAATATCAAACTTTTATAGACAGTTTAGAATTACTAAATGAATATATTAAGTATTGTCCATAAATGTACTGATTACCTTGTGGCTGAAAATAGTTGATATTAAATCGGAAAGTGAGTGTATATATTTGTTCAGAGATATTTTACATTTTCATAAAAAATACTAATCTAGAATACATATAACATATTTATACTCGTGTCTAAATAGAAATATTTATACTTACTCTAAAAAATACTTGACATAAATATATTTAGTCCAAAGTATTTATACCTTTTTCTTAAAAATCTGGAAATAGGTATACTTAGTCTAAAATACGTATACCATGTTTGCTCTTTAAAATACAAGCCATGTATAAGTAGAAACTACTTCTAGCTTGTATGAAAAAAGATTTTATACTTTATTTAAAATAATGGTAATAATATTATAATACAATGAAGTGTTTCATATCTTGGTCCAAAACAATATTTATACCGTAAAGCTTCCATTAAAATTTATATAGGTACAATGCAAATTATTGTTATTTTACATAAATATTATTTATCGAAAAATTAAACAATTACTAATTGATGGAGTGTTTCGAGATCAAATTGTGGATTGTTTGGGACTTAAAAAATTTCAATATATATCGAAACAAATTTTATTCATATTTATAGAAAGCTATTAAGTGGAACATCAAATTGATCCATGAAAAAGTAATGTTTTTGATGCTATGAGTTTTGCAATCACAGCTTGGACAACAAATGTTCAACAAAAAGATAATAACAAATTATTTTCGACACTGCAAAATATACTTGGAGGATGAAATCTCACAGAATTTGAATGAACCAGCCCACTTGTGAAAAATTCATTTTTGAACTTAAAATCATGATTAATGATCTCAATTAACGCAATAAAATAGACGCAAATAATCTAGTGAAAATATTCAGTGGTCTAGAGCTTATAAAAAATTGTTGATACCATAAAAATAAACAATGTCGATAATGAAATTTTAGATTATATATATATATATACACACACACACACACACACAATACCTCTAGATACATTTGTGCGTAAGGAAACACTTATTGAATCTAGAACTCTTTCACAATATTATAGTGCAGTTTAAAACTCCAACACCTGAGCTTTTGGATGCAATAAAAAAAGTTGTTAGATATGCACATTACTAGATTTAAAGTTTAACAAAAAATACAAAACACAATAGAAACAAATTTCCTTAAATCGTCTTAGAATATTTGTACTTTAAACGCAGGAAAAAAAGTGTCTGAAATCTATTCGAACTTTGACTGTGAAAGTGTTGTTTGATACCCAACTTGGAAAAGACCTTTACTCCCTTACACTACTAATAGTGGATTTTAAAAGGTATGTATGTACCCACCGTGGGCATAAAAAATATTGCGGGAATTATAAATAGTAATGTGTTCATGTGGCCACACATATACCTTTAAAATACCACTATTAAATAGTTCATGAGGGTAAAAGTCCTCCATTCAGACTCTTTTCCCTTTAAAGAATTATTAATTTATAATATCAATTGAAACCATACTATTGATAGAAACTTCTGGAAATAATATTTATTATCTTATGAATAAGGATTTTTTTTCATTGCGTCAAAGTCGTAAACTGAAATAAAATATTATTTAAATAATTATTAATTTATTGGTATTAATTTAGTAAAATTATTTGTTTGTAAATAGTTAATACTTTATTACTTGTCTTAAAAATTAGAAAGTTTATTTTAATTATATTATAATATGCAGCTTATTTAAAAATTTATATTATTATTATTACTATATCATTGTAAATACATACATTAGAACATTTAAATAACTTGATAACATTACTGATAATAAACAATGAGAAAAAAGTCTGAATATATTCGAATTTGACAAATTGTTGTTACAAAATCAAACTACTGAAAAGCACTTAAAGATTTTATTACCTCAAACCAATCCGTAAAGGTGACTTAAAGGGATATATGTTAGTGAGAAACAAAAATTTTATGTCGGTGAAACTAATAATTAAAAATGTATGATGTGCTCATAACTTTTATTTTACATGTGAAATAAATGGTTAGATTTATACATGTGGGGTTTTTAACAAAATAAAAACTCCGTGGATCATTTTTGAATTAAAACATCTCAAATAAGATATGGTATCACCATGTGAGTCCATATAATGGTTTTGTGAGAATATGTTATCACATCTAATGATCCGGCATCATGAGATGAAAATTAGGCGTAAAATGACAGTCCAAACGCGATTCGTCTCACGATACCATATGGTTCGCATGGCCAACCCGACTTAAACAAATGGGTAAAAGAAAAGTAGCAGTCCTAATTACCTATTCATTACATATTTGAGATTGATATTTATAAAACACACAAATATAATAATAAAAAAGAGACTGCCTTTAAGTAGGTGTCGTGTAAAAAAAAGTATACACCGGACATTGCCCTTCAAAGATTAAACTCAATATGTATATGACATAAAATATTTAATATATAACTTGTACTCAATTTTTCCAAAATAATTTTCAACTATAAATAAATTATCTCTAATTAATTTTCATGTTGTTTCATTATGACAATTTAACAAATGAAATATCCCCCTTTAACGAGATAGTGACAAGTAATCATAATGGACTTCTATAAAATAGGAGTTGCACTTTTTAATTTAATTTCTACTCTTACAATCTTGGACATTATTGATAAATTAGTTAATTCATCCTAGCAGTAGTAAGGAGGCGCATTAAATATTAGATTAGGAATGCTTAGGCAACTTAAAAATAAAGTTCTCAATTGATTCAATACTTGATTGCAAAATTAAGTTACTTATTACCTTATTTTATTACAATTTTGATATTATCGACATAAATTAATAAAAAAATACGTAAAAATAATGTGAAAAAATTTAGTATTTTTCATTTAAATTTTGTTAAAAGGCAAAATTAGTACAAAAACTCAATTTCATAAATATAAAAATTGAGTCTAAATTTTGTTACTCGCTCATTTTAATGTTATATAATGTTTATGTGACTTAACATGAAGTATTTTAAAAAAAAATGCACTTGAAAACTCGTGATTTAAAACAAACCATCGAGGTTCTATAATTATAATATCTTACTAAGAATAATGAGATTTTTGAAGTCAAAATGTTATAAATATATGGATAATTCATCTTTTGAAATTGACTACAAAGAAAAAATATCGTCACATAGCATTTTTTCATAGGTTGTTTAAAAGCTAATTACATTATATCCCCACTCCTCTTTTTTAAATTACAAAAAATTATCAGCAGCCGAAATGCGGAACATTGGTTGTGATACATTCAAAAAACTTGCGGGACACATATTTGCGGATGATGGAATTTGAGAGTGGAGACGTATATTAGAGAGGGAGAATATAAGTGTATCTGAAAGGAGAGAATGTATCCAAGAGAGAATAGAGAGTATTCAAGCGGGGGATAAAGGATGTATTCGAGAGATGATAGAGATGGATTCAAGAGGGATAAAGATGTATTCGAGAGAGGATAGAGATCGGTAGGAGAAGTGATGGTGCTACAAGGATAGAATGTAAGCTGAGAGAAAATTTTGTAATTTTTTTAAATGGAAGAAAATTTTAAAACTATAATAAAATAAGATGTAAATTAGGTAAATTTTTAAATAAAAATTGAAAAGATAAATTGTTATAATTGGGTCGTAAACGGGCTTAGATTATCTAGTATATAACTAGACACTATGGAAAAATCATTTTGGCTAGAGTGCATTTTACCTAACACATTTTTACTTTCCGAATACTTTTACCATTTAACTTTATCATACCTAGTAATAAAAATAAAAAAAAATGAATTAATTTAAAGAAACAAAGACGATAAATTTCTTTAGCTGGCATATTACCAATCACATTAACACTAATAAATACTCAATATTAAACGAGAAAATCGTGGACTTGTGTTTATTGTTTTCACTCTGAAGTGCCATTCGTGTTGGATTGAAAAATTACACAACAATAATAAAATAAATAATAAGAACAAAGTTTTTATAGCGAAGACCAATCATTCTTTAAAAAAATAATGTCACATATGTAAAAAAAAAAAAAGGATAATTTCAAGGTAGTAAATTTGCGCCTTTTAGGGCAATATCCGAGATGAATAAAGCTCCAAAAAATTAGCATAACATGACAATTTGTTAGTAAATGGAAATAAGTAATGATTGTAGTATACAAAGGAAAAGTCAGACAGAAAATGGGATATTATTATATTTACAATATTTATAGGAATTATTTATGATTAGGTCGTGAGCAATATATTGGCTCATTCTAATTAATTCATTAACCATGATAAGTTAGGAAATCTCAAAGCAATTTATAGTTTGAAGATTTATAACATTAAAAGTTATATACATTTAATTCGATTTACAATTGTGTTTTGATATGTATGATGTGCACTCATGCATCCACTAAATTTCAATGTATCAAAACACTAAGTATTGCAGGACAGGATACACGATGCACTCCTAATACCTTGTCATCACTATAATTAAACCAATATTTTACACACAATCTACCGTCTCCACTAAAAAAAATAAAAAAAGATACAATTAACATTCAATTCAAACATTTCTATGGGAAAATTTGGGTTTCCTCGTAATGACCGGGATAATTATCCCTTTACAAATTAATTTTTTTTAGAATGATTTAGGCTCAAGATCCATATTACATGGTATCAGAGCAATCCATCATAATTTCTTTATCACTGATGTTTGGACCCATATTATTAATGCTTCCACGCTATTATTAACGAGTGCCTGAGGTATGGGAGAGTGTTAATAATTCCACATTAAAATATCGAACTTAGACAAATCTTCCTTGACCAGCTATATTTGAAAATTAGTTAGGTTCAAAATCCGCCTATACATTTTTCATTTCATTCTATCATCAAAGATATACAAGAGAAAATTAACAAAGAAGAGATGGGTTACAATTTATTTGCTATTAAATCTGATAATACAATCTCTATGGTAATATTGCACTGGATCTAATCTAATCTATCGCTATTTAAGTACATTTTAAACACTCGCTATTAAATGAAAAAAAAAAGGACATATATGTTTTCTGGCATAATCGAATAATTTGTCTTGGTCGTAAAACTTATCACATATGTTATATAATTCAATGACTTTGGACCACTGCAAATCAAAACATCATTTTAGGCCCAACATGAAACAGTCTTATGTCAATGACAACAAAAACAAAATAACACTAATTTTACACGTGGATACGAGGTTAAGGGGACGTGGTATATACCCAATACTTTTTTTTTTTAAAGTTTGTGAAAATAAAAAAAAAAATATTTCTGATAGAAATGTATTCTATAAAATAAGGAGAACATTTAAAAATATATTTAAATTATAATTTTTTATTTTATACCTAACTATTGAAAGTCTGAGTTTTATACCTGAGTTATCATTTTTGTTTTTAGAAAAAAAATATGAATTAGGTGCATTGCATGTAACTAATAAACTTCAAGTTTGGTCAGAACCTAAAATCGCAAAATTTAGGTTCTTGACCAATTACACTTGGAACATCCACAGTGATACTTTGCTTTTGAGGGTGTTCTATTATGCTTTTGGAACCACAGCTGTTAGATGGACTTATTAAAAAAGATTTTAAGATTAAAAAGTACAAGTTTAAGAGAAGACTATTTTATTTGTGGACCTTGAATTTTAGAATTTTTCTTCCCTATGCTTAAAAGTAAAAAATACTTAATAAGTTAACATAACTAAAAAAAATGCACTTAAAAAAACCTAAAAAAGATACTCGTTTGGCCATGATTTTACAAGTAAGATTTGGGGGGAAAATTGATTGTGTTTTAAAGGATAAGTTTGTCCATGCACTTTGCCTTATTTGGCAACTTATTTAATAATATCCCCAATTCTCAAATGCTGGTTTTTATGATCCAATCTCAGAATTTGAATTTTAAAGAAATTTAATTTAGATAAAAACTCATTATAGTAGGACTATTTGTGTTGGACCTTGTTGATTGAAAAAATGATGAATAATCGACTTAATGCAAAAAAAGTAAGTGTTGGTTACTCTAAGATTATATAATGATGTTTTGTTGCACTATTTCAACCTATCGCATGGCTCCAGGTCATGGACACTACTTGTATTTGTTGTAAGTGTAACGAAAAATTCGATTGACTGGTAATACAAATTATGCGATTAGTGTGATAGTTTTTAAACTAATGGTGATAAATCGTACTAATTTATGATTAAAACTAAAATGTGTTGCCCAAATACTATAAACAAATCACATGTAAATAAATTTTACAATTAAATATGATTTCCAAAAAAATATTTTAAATTTTATGACAAAAACTAATGGAATCATGGTCTTTACCGCAATTTTCACGATAATAAATTAAGGCTGCGTGAATAAGTATTGGTACGAATGCCATTTAGACTTATCATAAGAAGTTCTTCAATGAACAGACAATATATTTTACGTGACAAGAAAGAGCACCCAAAATTTTCAATTATTCGCTTTTAGCCGAAAACAAGAGGGGACAGGGCAGTTGTAAATCGAAATCAAAAGGCTCTTATATTTAAAAGTTACGTGACAAATTAGGCTATATAAAAATCACTTTTTTACGAGATAGTGCAAAATAAAAATTATGTTACTATGTTCTCAAAAAACCTATGATATTAATTATACTACGATATATTATAATTCTTATAAAAATAGTAAGTTAAAAATGTAATTTCGTACATTCATTCGCTAAGTCCGGTGTGAGAAAAATTATAAAATATTCCTAATAGTCAAATCCTCCTTGCGGGACCGGTGGAATGAAATTAAATATTATGGTGTTGTATTTTGTTTTTGCTATATTTATTTTTATTGATTTATAAAGTATTTACGTGAGGGGCAAGAACCAAGGATATGCTATCCAACTTTGTTTGACGTGTTTTTTCATTTTTTCTCCCCGTATTTAAACCCCCTTCTTAGTCACATACAATCAAGTAATTGTATATTAGAAAAAAAAAACTCTCCGTTTTCCCTCAAGTTCAATTTAATTACTTGAATTATCATGACCTTTGGTAAAACCTTCTCTTGTTGTTTTTAACTTTAAAACATATGGCTTTTTTCTTGATTCTGTACTGTCATCTCCTTTTGATCCCTCTACAAATGAGAAAGATGCAAAAAATCTTAATTTATCGAAGAATCACTCAAAAGGTTGATGTTATCCGACAAATTGTCTTGAATGAAATATGACCCAAAACTTTCAAGTTAAATATCATCAAAATTTTAATCCAATTTTTCGAAATAGTACACTTATGAAGATTTCAGGTGGAATATGAAACACAAAAAATACGATCCAGATTCAATCCCTCTCAGCGGCGATTAGCAGTAAATGCAAAAAAATTAGAGAGACGGGGGATTACAGGAGAAAAGTATCAAAGAAGAAGATGGATTTGCAGGTCATTATTTGCTATATTAAAAAAGTGATAATATAAGTCCATAGTGTATTTGCTATTAACCGGTCTAGCGCCTAGTTGTTAATTTTAAAGCTCTCTTGTTAAATTGTAAAAAGTAAAATTAAAGGGCATGTATTTGCTCCGTCCAGTAAAATTGTATTAGGTATTATTTTGAATAAATAATTGATAAATTTGATAATATTATTCATTTACTATCATTAATAATACATTAACAATTTATAATAAATTTATACGTATATGAAAAGTAAAGTATGAGATAGTATGCATTTAAAATATTATTATATTCTTTAGGTAAGTAAAATGATTATACATATGAACAAGTGTATTGTAAAATGTGTGATAAATATAATATATATTAAATCTTATTATAAATGTGTATAAAAGTTCAATAAAAAAATAATATTATTATGAAAAGAAAAAAAACAATTTTTAGTAGAACATATCCCTATAATTTTTTTAGTTATCAGGTTATAATCACAAAGCTTAGATTTGTATTCGTTTTACCTATAAGAGGGTGGATCACGTGGTCTCAAAGGGTTCACTCGAATCTCTCAAAAAAATTATGTTGTATATATAAAATTATTTTTCTGTTATTTCTGTAGAGATATTATATTTTGAACGATGACGTACTGAAGAAGTCTTCAATAAAAAACCACTTTTTTCAAAAGAAAAATTCAGTTTGTTTTTTATTTTTATTAATGTTACTTTTTACTTTAAAAACGTGTTAAAAGTATGATTTTAATAAAAAAAAAATCCAAGTGATTAAGGTCTGTAAAAGTAAAGAAAAAAAAAACAAAAAAAAACAGAAAAAAAAAAAACTCATGTCATTGCAGTACACAATTTTCAGTATTGGCGACAACTAGACAGATATTGGATTAAAAAAATTGCTTCCATGAGTTCAGGTCAAGGAAATTAAAAATAAGTGGTTTAAGGAAAAATAATCAAAATAAGAAAATGAATCTCCAATTCTTGCTATTAGATCTGATAATATAGTTTATACAGTGTAATTTGTAATAAACTAATCATCGCTGTGTAGTAATTTTTTTTAAACTTTCCCATAAATGGAAATAAAGGACATATGTTTGTTCTATCCCATAATTTTCTTTAAAACATATCACATGCTATTGATAACAGACTAAAGGATCATTTGGGAGGTGTATAGAATGACTGCATTGTGAGTAATTTTATGCTATTAGTAATGCAAAGTGATTTATGCCTACATTAACATGGTTAAAGACTCATTATCCTGTTAGGATCATTTGTTAGAGTGTATTAGAAATGACTGCTGTAGTAAATTTTATGCTCATTAGAATGCAAAGTGATTTATGCCTACATTGACATGGTTAAAGATTCATTTACCGTTAGGACATTTGTGCCCTAGTTTTCACCATTCTATGTGGAATAGGCTTATAAATAAGTAGTATTTTTAAAAAAAAAATCCAACACATGTCATTTTTAACAAAACCAATCAATGTACCAGCAATGATCTCTACATATTAAGTTAAACATTATATCCAAGTAAAATGAATAGATCGATACACTATGGAAAATTACTGTTATACCTATTCTTATCAAAGATCACTAGGTTGGGATGGTGGACCACTTTCAACGAAGGTGTTATTTTTAGGCCAAACAAACTTTATATTAAGAGGACCATTCAAAGCAGTGTCATTTAAGTTCATGGGATAAGCCCCACTTATGTCAATCACTGACGTGGGACGTTTCAAATAATAAAATTCATTTTTAGGCCCAACAGAGTCTTATGTTAAGTTTCATATGATGGTCCAAGCCTGAAATAAACACCTCCCTCAGTGTCATTTTTCTACAGATCTTTTGGGAGGGACTGTTCACTATTTTTTATTCTTTTGTTGTGTGTTTTCCTAATAAATTATAAGATGCTTTTAGATACAGTTAAAATATTATTTCCAACAAAAAAAACTTAATGAAAAAGATGTTACACATATTTGAAAATGGTAAATATTGTAAGATTAGAGGACACCCTATATTTTCATTCCTAGATAATATTTTATCCTAAGAATGAAAATATATGAACAAACATTATCATCGAGTTTGACATTATTTACACACTAATTTTCTACGAATTATCTGAAATTAATTCTTAATATATTCAAATAGCATTATACAAATATTTGTAGGATAACTTTTTCATCAATTTTATTTTCTTGAATTTCCCATTCGATGTCTGAACCCACCTTGAAATCCTGAAACTATGACGTAAATTCGATTGGTTCCCACTTAGAGAAGTGTTATCTAATTTAGAAAGAGAATAACAATTAAAATAAATATAAAATTCAAATTTTTACCTTGCGGGAGAGGTTTACACCCGGCTATCTAATTCGATATGTGAACTTCAACTGTGGGTTCACACCTCTAGATTTCAATATTTTAGAAAAATATTCACTACTAATATGATCTCGGGAGACGACTATGGATAAGGTAAACCCAATAACCCTATTAAATTAAATACGCTCTCACTCTCACTAGGGCACCTTCAAGTTTTAAATTCCTTTAAAATAAAGGGTAACTGTTTTTTTCTAAACATTATTTGAATTGCTTTCTTCCTAAAATTTATGATTTCACGTTTAAAAAATATTACCAATGGAATAAGATTTTTCAAAGTATTTAATTTGAACGAAACATATTTACAAAGGACGATTATAACATATATCATTATTATATCACACATCGAGACTTATTACACATGCAAATGATATACGAAACTTGTAATGTCTCCATTCAAAAATAACTAGCAACTATTAAAATAAATATCGTGTAGAAGTCAAAATTCTTTAACGTCAAAAAGGTGAAACTGAAACAAAGAAGAAGAAAGTAGGGCGATGATTTATCTTAAAATGTTTCCAATTCAATATAATTCTGTAGTTTTTATCTATTTTTTTAATTATATACTGTAAAAATCGTTTCTTTTAATTTATATCAATATGAACTGCACTAAAATGCATTTAATCAACTTCGTAGCGTTAGATTTTTTTTCTTTCGTGCGGACTTACGAGTGTTGAGTATTATTTCTGAAGTGATAGTGAAAAAATCGGGGGTGGTTGACAGTATTAAAAAAAAAAAAATGTTTGGTAGACCTCAAATTTAAGGGGCCCATTTTTTTAATAATATAGGTTATAATTATTATTTTGAAACAATATTGGAATATTATATGTAGAAAAAAGTTAATTTTTTATGAAAAATGATAGGAATTATTAGAACAATTGGACATATTAGCGTACTATAGTACTCATGAAAAAACTTCAAACAAGTAATATATCACTGAACTGGGAAAAAATAATTATGTTAAAGTTCAGTATCATTCAAGAGTAAGGCACTATTTTATTTGCTTTAGACCAATAATATACTTGTGCCGCTTTTGATCGCAAAAAATATAAACACGTGAAAGAAGGTAGTGGAGATGTTTCTTGAACGGCAGTTTTGAAGACTGGATCAGGTGCAAATGGATGAGTAATCCTTCACGTGCCTCTTTTGACTTGGAAAAAGATAGACAACAAAATCTACACCAACTAATATTTTATGGATATCAACCACAACAACCAATTCCTCACTACTTGAACCTCCTATTTGGCCTCCCCATTATATTATTCCCACGTTTTTCACGTACAACTTGTTATCATTCTTCTTTAACATATGGTAGTAAAAAACAAATATAAAATTTATGTTTTAATTAAAAATACGTAAAATAAAAGTATTAATTTTCAAATCGATTCTAATTGACATTGTTGATTGAGAAGTTTTTATAATAAAAATGACAATAATGGTTTAAAACTTGATAGTCTAGAACGAGATATTGTGCAAATTTAAAATTTAATTGATTCTGACATCCCAGTTTAAAAACATTATGTATATGTTACTGGAGACGGTAAATGGATGCATGTGAAAATAATTAGCACATATTTGGATGGCCTGAGTCGGTCGGCGAAGGTTGAATTGGCCATTATCAATCTGTTTTCTAGTCCAAATCGATAGATTCACAAAACTCTTTGTGTCTAAAATTTGGTATTTTTGTGAATTATTCAAGTAAAGTGGAGATTTTGGGTGAAAAAATGAACAAAAAGGAATTGGATACTTTTGTTGTTTAGTCAACAATGGACCTAACTATGCAAACAACTTCGTTTTGGGTTTATTCATCCAGTCTATTGAACACAATAATTAAGTCTTCCCTTACTTTTCCCGTTGCTATCTGCGTTTTCAATTAGTATACACTATTTTTTTTAAAAAATAATTAGTCATTGATAGTTATTATTGTAAAATTTTCTTTTTGTTGTGAAATAGAAGTATTTTTTTTTTTTTTTTTGGTGAAGTAGGATAGTTAATGAATTAAATCTAATGTATAAACTCAACAGAGAAGATAGATAATAATTAGGTGCTAAAGGTGAATTAGGCGTGGTTAATTATGTCTTATCGTTAATTTTATATTGATTTTTAAACTTATATATTATTGTATATCAGTTTTACTCGGTTGATTTTTGGTACTATATAGTATCGGTATGTTCGATTTCGATTACTAATAGATGGTAAAATGATAATCAAAATCTGTTCATCTTTTACTAAAAGATACACTTATATAACAGGGTATTAGACTTCGACAATTAACAACAGATCTGTATTGTATCCACACTAACATATACACATGTAGAAAAAAAACCTATATATAATATATCATATATATATGCGAAATTAAAACCAACAATATTTTTCAATCCAAATCCAATTCAATCCAAAATAGAGTAGTCAAAAGTTGTAACTTCTAACATTTAAGTTATGCTTATATGGTACTTGTAGCCTGTTAATAATGTGGTAGTTTATTCGATAGTGGTCTGTTATATATAAATATCCAAATATTCATATTATTAGAGACCAAAAAAACTGATAACATAGACGATATACCACATTAAAATCAAATATCACATCACATTTATCAATATTTTTGATATATTAAAAAATTTTATATATACTATACCAGCCCACCCCTATCTACACTAGGAGTTACTATTAATATAATGTGCATGAGTTTTCAGTCAAACATAATGATCTCTTGAATTTTTTTTTTTGATTCAAAAACTAATGATGACGGGTAATAGCCATTCATTTTATTATATTTTAAATAGAAATTATTGAGGATATTGACTCTCATCTATTCATTATCTTTTTGAACTAGTTTTGAGGTGTTTATATATATCAATAGTGATTTTCATTAATTGATATCAAGATTCATATGTATTATAATAGTATTTATTAGGTGTAGATCCCGTATATTATGTAAGAATGTTATGTATCGATGATTCGAGATAGATATTTAAACATAAGATTAAACCAGTCTTTACTGTCGTGATTATATAATTACTACTTGATCTTTTTATAGTTTTAGATACTTCCTCCCAATTTTATAAACTTTCGACATTAATGCAAAATTCTGACGTAGGTTTCGAAAAATAACGAAAGCATGTTAACTTAATAAATCACCCAAATGACAATTTGTGACAAAGCATTCATACATAACCAAGTGAAGATATGTTAATTAGACGACCACAACGAGTATTGACGCAATTTGCTAAACAAATAAAAAAATCATCATACTCAATTGGTCTGACAAAATTTATAACAACGTAACAAACGATAGGGACGCGATCAAAAAAAGCGCATGTAATTAATCTTTACTTCAAATTGGGCTAGGACCTAAAGCAATATACAGTTCAACAACAACAAACCCCCCCCCCCCCCCCCAATTCATATAATTTTATAAATGGCCGAAATAAATTATCTTTTATAGACTATCGCTTCACAGTTAAAATATATAGTAAAGACAAATTAAACGACGAATATAAGGACATTGTGCAAATAAAGTGCAGTAATAATAAACTTTAAGTTTGGTTAGGAACTTAAAGCCAAATTAAAGTTTCCTTATACCAAATTATATATAATGAAACCACATGCTACTTGACAGGTTCCATTGTGATTGGGACATAAGTCATGGTCTTCACAGTCATTTTTCCATAAATACCTAACAAGGAAAAACATGCCTAAAAGGTCTCGAAAAAGATCTCTTTTTCTAATTCACCCTTTTTGAATTTGACTGTTGATCAAAATAAACTCAGTTTGACTTTATACGTAAAATAATTACATAATGACATGTACTATGTGAAAGATGAATCATAATCTACAATTGTTATAGCTGCTTAAAGTATACTGATAGATAATATTGAATATTTATAATGGTCAAATTATAAGTAATCCGGTGATTTATTAATTAAGGCTAGTGAATAAGGTTATATTTGGTCGACTGTCTTTCTAAAAAAATAACTAAAGAATGTGTTCAAATGAACACACAATACTTTTACGGTACTATGTTGGGGAAAAACGTTATTATTTTCCATTTACTTTATGGTCTGAGAAAGAAAGACCACCAATTCTACAACTAATTTTATCTTCAATAAAATAAATAAAAAAACTTAGTATATGGTTTACTTTGAACTTAGATGGAGTTATAGTTTAACAAAACCCATTTCCTAAATTATTCACTTTATGCTAAGATAAGAGGGGACAGGGAAAGTTAGAAAATTTTTACAAGATAGGTTCTTTCGATTAAAAATAACTAAGTGACGAATTAAGATAATATAATAAGTAGCAATTGGGACACTTCATTTGTTGGGATAAATCTATGTATATTTTATCTGTTTCAAAATTATTTGTGAGGTTATATTGCGAATTGTTGCCAGTGAAAGTTATCTTGCGAAATTAATAAAAAATAAAATCTAATACCATTTATATATCAGACTTTTATTGTGACGATGATCTAACAAATATATATAGGTGATGTATTCCAGTTGTTCTTATCGGTTAATTCTATCATTGATTAAGAGGTTTTTTTTGAGTGCATCAACTAATCCAGTAATAATCCTCCTCGATGCAAAATGTAGCAAATATATCATTACAATATTGTAAATGTTTAATCAAAGACTTTCTTTAATTTGTTTATGCTATAAACAAAATTCACATTATATAGAGATTGTTTGATTACAAAAAGTTGTGGATTAGGTATCTGCTAGGGACCTCATGCGCTCTTCTTTTTATCGATAGCTAGTAATAAGTAATCAACACAAACCTAACCAATGTCCCATTATGATGTTCGATAAATCAATGGCACTGAAGTAGTACTTTCATCAAAGTCGTTCCAGATCAAGCATGAAAGATGCCCTTTTGAGTCAAGATCATATGTACAAAAGCAAAAATAAAATAAAAATAAAAAATTGTATGCATTCAACAAACTTGGCATATAGATTTCAGATAAATTCAAGATTTAAATTTAGGTCCATAAATTCACCGGCACTATTTAATTTGTAAGCGGACGGCATCATTATTGTGGGCGGTTATTTATTAATCTGTTTTTTACGTCTTCGTTATATTAACATTCTAGGGGGGCTTAGGGACTAGTCAACACATTGGGAACATTATGTGATTTTTAACATAAGAAGAAAAAAACGGGAATCTGTACAGTGCGTATAAAATTAAATTGTTTTGTAATAATAGTTGATAGTATAATGAGGCCGTTTACAAGCGGGATTAAATAATGAAAAGCTAGAAGATTAGCTTAAACCTATTGATTATAATACCAACAGACCAAATACTTTCCCAAAAAATTACAAAGCAAAATTGGGTCTTACCTTCCGGGGATGAGGGGAAGTAGGAAGTACAAAATGTCCTAAATGGGGCCTAAATTAGTGTAAAATTAATAGTTTATTATTAAGATACTCAGAATCTAAATAAGTTGTAAGCGTCTTTGTGTTAGTTGTAGTACAATGTCCTTACTGGAAAAACATTATTGAACAAGTTGAGTAAACACTAATAGAGTTGTTTTAGATCTTAATTTAAAGGATTTTGATGTACCACTATGATAAGAAACAGCATATGTAAGAATTTTAGACAGCCTGAATATTTATGACAATTATCTTGTTAATTATCTGTATATTAGGAGTGATTTAGTTTTCATCGATGACAATTGGAGGACAAATTAAAATTTAAAAATTTATATGTTACAATGACATATATAATAGTTAATAACTAGTTTATCGGAAATGATCCTTTTTGTATTTGATTTTGATTGATATATAAGATTTGTCATCCTTATTCTGTAAATATTTGTTATTCTTAGATAGTTTAAATTGTGATATAATAATCTGAAAAAAAAAACGTACTAATATACCTCATTATATTGCATATTACGACAGCCATATTTTTGTAATGTTAGTGTGGATTAAACTCATAAGATATTTTTAATACTATACTAAGAATTCACAATTAATTACGACCAAAATAGATATGATACGTAATTGTACGTAACATACAATTAAATATGCCTACGAACATCCATATGTTAAAGATGGACAAAAAGTCCCACATCGGTGATTAATGAGATTGGGTGAAAATCCTTACAAGGCTTGGACAATCTCCTTCAGGAGCTAGCTTTGGGTGTGAGTTAGGCCTAAGACCTAAATTTTTCCCCGGTATAGAGCAGGGGTTTGTTCTCACACGATTGTTTGGGGGTTCCCAAAATTAAAATTATCCACGAACTAAGCATTGAGTGCCGAAGGGGGGGTTAAAGAATGACAAAATGCTAAGACCTAATTTCCACAATATCCCCTATATCAAAAAGTGAGATGGTTACTACATGCAAGCGAACAAAATTAATGAGATATATATCTTTAATTTGGTGTTTTAAAAGTGATCGACACAGAAATTTAAAAAAGGTGTCCAAAAGGAAACAAAAGACGTGGCCAATAACTCTAATTATACCAATAAACGACTATTTTAATTCGTGCTGCTTTAGAAACTGGGGGCTGGTGTCTTACATCTAGATATAGTAGCGTAGCTAGTATCATCTAAATTAGGTTCGATATATGTTTTAAATTGATAAACTTTAAATTCAGCGTTAGCTTCATCTTTGAATTAAAATCAAGATAAACAAATCATTTAAATGTATTTTAGACTTAATATAAAGGAGTTAGTATAATTTGTTAATAAATAGATATAGGGGTGGATGTCCAATTACAGGTATAATATATATTTTCAAAATAAATTACTTTATAGGAGGCAGATGTTTGAAGACAAATGCTTTAATATTAGTAGTACTTGTTTGTTGGGAGGATAAGCGAATCTTTCCTTTTTAGTTTTGCAATATTAATGGATGCTTTAAAATTCATTCTGAATTAATCATCCAGTTCATGTACCCAAAAAAAGAGTAAGTGTTTCAAGTCAAGTCAGAAATATCATAGTGTCTTCCCTCCGTACTACTATCTCAAATACATTTCCAAAGACACATTTTAAGGGAAAATTCAATAATAATAATAACTTAAATTCAATCATTAAAATACATATAGTAATAGTAAGTAATTAATATTTGTTAATAGTTTTAAACTCTATTAAACGATGATTAAATTAAATTGATAAGTAATTAATAACGATAAATAAAAAATATAGCACTCTGTTAAATAGAAATTTTATAACCACTAAATGCTATTATGTTGTAGTAATAGACCATACAATACGTAGAAGTTCACGTATATGTGAAGAATAAGGATGATTTGTGATTTAATGATTGAGTTACCATACTCTTTATATAGGAAGAAGAAGTCCTCTATACTAGCTACATTATAAATACAGAAAGTGTATATAGCTACATAGAAATCCTAATACAACACAAATATATATTACACCTTATTCTAATCAACTACGTCATTTAATGTACCAAATAATAGAATCGTACATAAATTAAAAGTGAATCGTTCTAGTCCCGAATAACTCAAACTCTAATTCGCCAGAGTCGATTTTCACGGAACCGTCATTCGACACGTTTGAAGAACGTTCCATCAGCTCTTCAACACAAGAATGACACCATAAAGTAGTATATTTTATCGAGTATCATGATTATCAATTTATATAAAGTAGTACTAGTATCTTTTCTTGACAACAAAAGAAAGATGACATTTTCAATAAAGAAAATAAATTAAAAAAAACGTTTTTCTGAACATCCGTCCTGTCGCATCTTATCTCAAAATAATTAAAAGAGAACACACAATTTCATAACAAGGATCAAGTCCCCCAAAGCACCAAAAAAGAGGATTGGAAAGTGAAGGCACCTTTAAAATAAGGTGACCAGTTACTATTTTTTAAATTTAATATTTAATTATTAGTTGAAATTACTACTAATACTACAGATAGCTTTAATTATACTAAAACGACATGAAAATTAATATAAGTTCCACTCTAGCTAGTTTGATAATTTGTAAGTTAATAAAGGCTAACCACTGCTATCGCCGCATGAATGTTCCAAGTGGTTTCTTTACTAATAATAAAATAAAGAAATTAAATAATGTGCAACAAGATAATCCTGATTCGAAATAACAAAGACACTTCACGAAGTGCAAGGAAATTACCCACCACGTGATTTTTCCAATTATTTAAATTAATTATTACTACATTCAATCACTTTGCTTCCACAGTCCCAAATTCACGAAACATATATTTTGCGTACAGTGTGAACGTTACTGTTAATACGCTCATAATAATTGTATTTATTAGAGTGAAGAAATTTTTCGAAAATATCTATGAAAACGAGGATAAGATTTGCCTAACATAGATAGAACTCTAAACCTCTGGTTAAGAGTGAAATTATTTTATAGTGCACACAACCCTATTGTACCACAATAGATTGTTGTTTGTCTTTAGCCTCCATAGATACAACCTTTTTAAAAAAAAGCACATAATTATTGAATTTAACTTTTATATTCGATAGCAACGTAAACAACTTTAAGTTGATTGAATTCACTGAAGAAATAATTCAATAAATTATTCATATATGAAGTGGAACAAGTATGTCAAAAAATATAGGGAGTATGTGACAGATGTAAAATCACATACCTGGATGGGTGAGTATATATTAAAAAAACTTACAATGTGTAATCACCAAATATATATTTTAGTCTTCGTTTCTTTATGTTTAATTATTAATCAAAGTATTAATATGTAAATGCCTCTAAGACACTTATGCATGGGATTAGGGAAATTAATGGTACTTCACTATAAAAGTGATGAATAACTTGCAATAACTTAAGTGCTAGGATAGCACTTGTCATTGTTAATATATTTGATTATAGATCGTCGTTATTAAATTGCCCAAAATATAACAGTATAGTTTAGATATGTTTGGGGAGTATGTTTGATGTTTATGATATAAATTATATATGATGACTAGAGAATTATAGAGAATTGCTCTTTGATTCTTTGAGGTGCAGGTGTTGTGCATATGTTCAATAACTGTACTATGACTATTATAGCTTAATTATAAATTATCCATTCTCATCTAACCCATATTCAAATATTTTTTACAATATCTTTGTTTTAGTATTATTTCTAGAGAAACATTAAATATTATATCATGCATCATTTTGTTTGGATCATGCTACCATAGGTATTTTAAGGAAAGAGCAACCAACTTTTTGTTTCTCATTTCTCCTACTGGTGTTAATTTGCAGAATACAGCAGGAAAACACAGCATTAAGTGCTGTTTCACTGTATAGGATATTAATTTCATATTTTATATTAACTAATAAAATTATAACGAAAAACCTAATAGGTCATGCAGATCTTGTAGGTGTAGGTTGCATAATAAAAAAAAATACAAAAATTCACCCGATAAAGTTTTTGTTGCCACCCACATATATAAATTTGCCTAACCATGGATTTAATATCAGATGTTTAGAACGATTGAACTATTCAATCATTCACAAATTCTTATCTTATGGGGGGCCACCAAAAAAAATTCAAAACGTTTAAGACAACATACCGAAAAGAACCACGGTAATTTCCGGTGCTGGGAAAACATTAGACAAGCCAGAAGTTACTTAGCAAATCTGAAAAGTAAATATTATAAAATATACGAAATAAAGTAAATTACTATATATCTACACTTAAATTAAACAAAAAAAACATTAGTGGGCTATCGCCATCGGTGTCAACAATATTACCGAACGAGTCGCGTGGTTGTGGTGATGCACCACCCCCAGTCAAATTCCAAACCCTAGGTGAGGTGGCCTTTACTGGGCCACCAGCACCCAACCTAAAATTAGGCTTGTTAGACGTGGTTGGGACCACTTTGTCCCCTCTTCACTCAACATTTTGATAGTACAAAATTGTCACGGCCCCGCGCTACGTCGACTGCCTGCCAACCTTCTTTTGTCTGCCGCCCCTCTATGGGTTCCCACGGTTACAGGACGTGGAACGTGTCATCTTACCCTCTCTTCCCCCTATTATTTAAAACACCCTCTTACTCCATTCCTCCACACATCGCTAATTTTACAAAAAAAAAAAGATCTCTTTCTCTTCTCTCAAAGTTATCAAACAGTTAATTATCATATAATATTGGTTAAAAATCACCTTCTTACTATATCAGCTTTGAATATGGCTGTTGATTCGGTTTATCATCTCCGTTGGGTCCTCCGCGCGAGAAAGATGGCAAAAGCACACTTTCAATTCATAGAAGAGGAGACTAAAATGATGATGATGTCAACAAAGAGTATTGGATGAGATATTAACTCGAACTCGAAAATGAATACCTCAAACGCTTTAAAATTGGACGGCGTTACCGACCGTGAAAACTTTAAATTACCATTATTCCGTCGTAAACTTATGAAGATCTTAACGGGATTCAACGGATCGCAAACGGCGATCGTTCCCTATCTTTCGATCAATCCCAGCTAGAATTCCAATGTAAGCAAACCGCTATGGTCGTGAATATATATTCGATCTTCGTTCTGAATATTATTAAATTATTTTGCAATTTAGATATGTGTTTTTTTATTGTTAATTAACAGCTCTGGAAAAGTAGATGGGTGAAAGGAAAACTGATGCCAACAATTAAAAGAAGAGTTAGATCGTCGCCAGCTACTTTACAGTGTCTTATGCCAGTTATGAACCTGTAAGTATATAAAAATGCAAAAGCAACTTTGAGTTACGTTATCGAATATTCGGGAACATAAAGATCATTTCTACGAAACTTCAATTTACGTGACAGATACGTGCCTGGATTAGACAAAGGCAAAGACTATACTCTTGTTTATCAATCCGAGACGAAAAACTCCAGGTGGGCTATTGGCCCGACCGTTTTGAAAGCTATTACAACAAGTGAAACATTTCCAAAACCAGACCCTCGGAACCCAGTACAATGTGGACACAAGCCAAATGAAACAATCCTTTGTTCCGACTCTTTCCAGAGCATGTTCACACTCAAATGCTGGCGTCTCTATGAGCGCGAGCAAGTCTTCGCCCTCGCGCGCTGTTTGCATCGGCCTTGTTCCGAGCCATTCGATTCTTGCCAGCTCCACTGGGAGGAACTTGCTCATGAAATTCGAACTGGAACTCTGAACCACCAAATTAACAACCCTTCCGTTTCGAACGGATGGTAAAATCATAAACCGAATCCAGAGCTCGCTGATATTTGTTGCAAATGAATTCGTAAGGAAAATTGGAAGGAATTAACACGAGGATTTGGCCTAAGACAAAGTCCTTGACGTTATCGTTACGGGGTGTATGGCCTAGTACATTTCCTACTCTTGATTATTACAGTGGTGGATTACCAAAAAGCGTGCACTATGATTACGCAGCCTTCCGCGTGTTACTTGCGGCTTAATTAAATCCCATGTGTAAGCCATCGGAAGTTCCGTACACCATTCATGCAAACATGGGTTATTTTGAATTTTTACCCCCATGACCCTACAGCAAACACAACAAACTTTCCTTCACCTACCAAATCTCGTTGGACCTTGTCGAGTTGGGGGGAAGTTGGAAAGAGTACGAGTCGTCATACAAACATACGCCGGTTTATACCGTTACAGAGTCGGAAGGACATCATCGAGTCACCGGGGTTCACAACTCAGCCCCGCAGTTCCATTTGGTCCAGAGATAAAAAATGTTCTATGAGGCATCTGATCTGACAAATATGAAGTGAGTTACAGGGAGCCGTTAGAGAATCATCCAAATTACTCAAGGGCGGTCAACACCAGCGTGGTGAGTACACTGTTATGCAGATACAAAGACAAGTCAGGGAAAGGACGTGATATATGGAGTTATTAATGAAGGATTTGAACATTATTCTAGTGATGAAGTATTGAACCGAGTTGTTAGCGATGGGAAGAGTCACTCAAGCACAGTTATCGACCAGGGCGAGTTGCTTGTAACTCAATTGCGCCATTGGAAATTCGGAGTGGTGAAAAATGGTACATTTGAAGAATTAATGGATATGCAATTCAAGAGGTGCTTTCAATTACCATATAAGGTGCCCGATTGTGAATTTTGGCACCTATTTTGGAAAATTCGTGACTCAAAGAGTAATGTCCAAGACATTTAGCCCATCCTTACCTCAATGGACACCTGAACGACGTCGTTAAAGAGGCGGAAAAGAATGGGTCTTAAATAACATTGCATAGTAGAGGAGGTTCATGAAGGATGTGATTCTAAAACTTTTTTATTTTTAGTTTTGTTCTTTTTATTTTTTATTTTATGTCTTACTTTGTGATTAGATGCGGTCCTGATGAACTAGACGAGGACGTCAGCAACATTAGGTTTGGTACGGTTATGGCCCGCCTTCCGTTAAACCTGTGAAAAATGATGTATCCCTGCTTGTTAAATGAACTGTTCTTTCTTCCGAGTTCGGCTCATCTATGTCGTTTTATAAAAAAAAATATAATTAAATTTAGATTTACGAGTTCAATAAGTTTATTAACATCAAAACTGTTAGGTTATAAATTCGTGATGTATCTACCATTAATGGCCCTTATAGTCATCTTTTTGCCTACAAACATTATATTTCACATTAAAAAGTACTAGGTATGAACACGAAACTATCTAGATTTGTTCCAACTTAGAGATTCCTATTATATATACATCTATAATTTTTTTATGTGGACTTTAAAGTCTGACTATATAATTTTTGAAAAAAAAATGTATTAATTAGGAGATTATTAAAAAATTTAAAAATCTTTTATTATTTAAAAATATTTGAAGGTATATTCCAAGTTAATTTTTAAGTTGCGTAGACTCGTCTAATTTGACTTGTTCTAACAGTTTACTTCTTTTCAGGTTATCAAAACTAGGCTTTCTAAAATATGGTTAAGTGTTATTGCATGCAAATTCAACTTAGGTATAAATATGTGGAAATAAATACAATACATACAAACCTACAAAAACTTTAAAAGAGACATTGATGACCAAGTGTTTACTAGAAATACTCATAATTGTTATTACGCTGATTATAATACGATAATTATAATATTATGTTTAATTAATTACATTAAAATTCTTTATGTTGTAATAAAATGAAAATGGGAGGGATTAGTTTGCTATGGTTTAAAAATATTATCTGTTTGTGCATGAAAACTGACCCTCCACGGAAGTGGAAGGTCCCAATCAGTTTTTAATAGATTTTAGTTGATTATTGAGCTGTATTTTATACAGTGAACATATATTTAAAGTCTGTCTAGCCTTAGCTAATATTGCCAGACTTTTGAGGAATCCACTTTTTTAATTTTGTGGATTTGTCTAACAGAAGTTTAGTCCTTTTTTCTTGACTTTTGGGGTTTATAATAATCAAGTTTGTAATTGCTTAGTTTATATATTTCGTGGACTAATCTAATGTGAAAATGGAGACATACTCTTAAATTTTCTGATGTATAAAGTGGGCCTGCTGAGTTGAGACAGATTCATGGATAAAAAAAATTAGTAAATTCTGTCTGAACTATATAATATGGTTTGCAACTCATCGCCAATAAATTGAGAATCATAAAAAAAAAAAAGGGAATTTTAGAAATAAGTTTTACTTTTTAAAAAAAAAAAAGAGATTTTACAAAGATATTCTTTTAGCTCTCACTCGAGGATGCATGGGAGAAGTACTTACGCCTATCAACTGTTGAAGATAAGTTTACTCGATTAAAATAATGGAATAATTTACAAAGAATACATAAACAACAAGAAATGTGTCAAAAATGATAAGAGTATTCCATACAATTTCCTTTTTTAAAGAAATGTGAATACAGAAATTTCGTACTTTTCTTTTTTAGTCTATTTAAAAATAATATTTTTAATTTGTTTATTTTTAACTTTTTGTATGATATGTTTAAAGTGATGAAATAAAAAAAATGAACATGTCTACAGATTTCAATTAATATAAAAGATTTAAAAGAGTATTTTTATCTTTTAATTTTATAGAGATAAAATCAGGATAAATAAATTTAAACGAATGGGTGTTATATTATATCTACGTGAGGCTATAATATATTAAGTCGTGAGGAAAGTATCCCTCTATGGAAAGTGGAAGGCCTCTGTCTTCTAGCTATGAGCAGTGACACGATAATTCAATTGAATATTAACTCTTTTTTTTATACCACAACATATATAATTTGATAACTTTTAAATTAATCCTTAGAACTCTTGCCCATACTTTTAGCTCTTAATATTTTTTTATTATCAGTTGCTTTTTCATATTAGAAAGTCACCAGTCCTTTTCCTCAGATAATATAATTATTTTAGCCTTTTTTTCCGGGTGCTTAAGGTCTGTAAGGGTTGATTTTTAATGGACCTCGACGGAGGAAAGAAAACAAAAAAAAATACAAATTAAAATTTGTTTTGTTACCGCTTTTGGATTGAGAACCAGAATTAATGGGAATTTTACTTATGAAATAATCAAAGAAAAAAGTCAGAATTTGAAGGTCTACTGTCTAAAATGGTTCCAACTACAGGCAATTAATGTTGGAACGAAAATAAGTTAATGGTTACTTTATTTTTTCTAGAAAAAATAAAATTAAATAGGGGTACGAAAGGGGAAATGGGGGGGAAGGAATTACGGGCGGAGAATCAACGGATTAGTACCTTACCAACCGTTCCTCAAAGTTAACTTGGTGATGATTGAGCTGCTAGAATTTTACGAGTGATACAATTTTATTGATAAAAAAAAATTTATTACTTTTCAGATTCAACAGTCAAAGACGATAGTGTTAAGAATGAACAAAAATTTTCACATTGATAATTAATGAGAGGAGTGAACTCTTATAAAGATTGGACAATTCTTCACCCGTTATCAATTTTTGGAGTGTAAATTACCGCAGACCTAGTTCACAATATAGACAAAATAAATTGTCTCTGTAGTTGTAATAGTTTTAAATCTTGAACTATGAGCTTCTGAATCCTTATGCCTAGCTAGAGGAAGTGAATACCAATATTAGTTTTGTGCCATACAACTTTGAAAGTTTGGATAACCTATTTTTGTCCTTGTTGTATTAATCCATGATCAGTAAGTATGAGATTATAAATCATACCATGAGTAATGATAAGCCTTTCTTAACCAAACTTTTTTTGCACTAATTTTTTCGATAAGATAAACGGTTATATTGAAACAGGATACCTTAATCTACGCAATCCATGATGTTTGCACTTATCATGCATATTACAAATTAACAAGTACTACCATAAGATTGAGGAACAAATGCGTCCCAAGACTTCAATGAACAGTTGATAAAATATATTAAATTACGTATATTTTATATATACTTCATATAATATTGTTAGTGTAATTCGGGCATTTTAGTATATCATAAAAGGCAAAAAAATATATAAATTTCTTTTTTAAATTTTGAAAAAATCAGCTACACACTTAGTAAACTAGTAATGTACTATTATATTAAAAAAGTGAAAATTTTTTACACTATAACAAATGTTGGCCAAAAAATAAATTAACAAATAAAAAAATAGACGTCATCATTTGAAATAAAATAAAAAAAATAAATTAGAATCCTTTTTCCCATCCTAAACACCTCCTCACTCTTCTTCTTCAAAAAACCCCTTACCCATTGTCCACTTCCTCGTTTTTTTTCATTTTCATCAACTTTTTATTTTTATCACAATCTAAAAGCACGACTGTTTTTAAATCTTAATTAGGTTATTCTCATAGATTGTTAGTGAATAATTTCTTTTATCTAAAAAAATTGATGATTGTTTCATTCTTTTTCATTATTTGACTGTATTAAAGAATTTTTGTGTTAATCAATTTGTCATGTATTTATGGTCCATAACAATGTTATGGGTTTGATGGTGATGGATGGCGTGGGTAGATAACATTAATAGAGGTGAATTAGGTGTGTGGGAAGACGAAAAAATCGATAGTGATAATGGTGGTGATGATATTGGTGGTGTTGGGCGACACAAATAGTGAAGGTGAGGAGATATAATTTGTCGATTGATTGAAATGAAATGGGAATTGAAAATAGATGAAATTTGTGATTGAGAAGATATAATGATTACCAGTTAAACAATTAATTAGAACTTAGTTAGAGTAAAATCTAGTTAACAAAAGAAAAAAAAACTAAGATTAATAAGATTTTTTGATAATTTATGACCATTGAACGCTGACGTATGTTGAATTTGTGACAACGAGTGTATACACCATATATATGAGAGTGACGTTATACATCTCAGGGTGAATATTCAAAGTAATAAATTATTAGAGAGTCATGTTAATGACTTTTAAGAAAAAATTTAAAAAAAAAAAACTAATTGGTCAGGAGGAATATAGTAACTGGGGCATTGTAGCTAAATTAGTTCCTAGGCCAATAAGGAGTCAAGCCTGTAGCTTTTTAAAGGGCTCCTAATTTCATTGCGACCTCCAGACCCACCCCGTACCCACTTCTCCACACTCAGCTCGCTTAATCAAGTAAGTATTGCCAACCAAAATACTAGGGTGTCTGCCCCATTTGGCACGGTTACTTGTCAATTGTGTTCCACCAGGTGTCCATCTTGAGGGATTGGACAGTATTTAGCTTCATTCTTTAGCAAAATGAAAACATGAAATTATATTAAAAATTATGATTGAGTATAAAATTATTTTATTTATAATTAAGAAATTTTGGCTTCGATTTCATTATATATGTACTGTTGTTAATGAATATAATATTTGTATTTTATTATTTGGACATAAATTACTAACAACATTGAAACATTAACATAATCAAGGTCTTAAAGTAACATGTATAAATATTAAAAAAAATATAAAAATGAAGATCTTGTTGGTGTTAACATGACTTGTGAAATGAAAATTTTCCACATTAACATCACTGTGAGTTGTGGTTAATTCAAAGATAGGTATACTGAAGATTATATTCAAAAGTCACACAACATTCATCCTAAAACTGTGAAAAATAAAGAGGTACTCGTAATAAATGCTCGTCGCCTAATCTGACTTGAAATAGCGCAAATTATTAATTTATCATGACTTCGTAGACTAATAATACCAAGAAAAGTTAAATGGTATTGTAAATAAAAAATTATTATATCAATAAATGTGAATAATAAAATTTTAAGCACAACAAAAATTATAAGTAACATCATAAAACTACCTAGGGTTACTTGTAAAATCCATAATTTTCTATTTTCTAGTAAAATGTCTAGTTTCTGAAGTTCATGTGCGGTTACAATTTTAGTTACAATGATAAAAATAAAATTAATAGCCGCCCCAAAATATATTTACTCTTCCGTTTGAAAAAGATTAATCTAGTTGATTTGAAATAGAATTTACGAAAAGAACGAAGACTTTTAATCTTATGATTATAAATTAAAGTTTATGTCAACTGTATCACAATGTCCTTTAATTTTTAATATTAACATGTTATGTATAAAATTAGAATTCAAATATCGCTAAAAAAAAGAGATCATTTTTCTTGAAATAAATTAAAAAGAAAATAAGATCATTTCGAAAGGAGTAATATTTATCAAATCATCCATTTTTTTATAATCGTCGTTTATCTATCCACACGTTTAGATCTTTTGAATGTGTTTACGGTGCAATTAGCATTAGGCCATTACGGTCGTCCATTTCGGGTCGGGTCGGATATATACCAGTTTTTCCTGGTTTTGGATCGGAAAGAGGGCAGAGAGAGAAGGAGCAGTAGTGGTTGTCAATGGCAGCCTTCTCCTTCTCCGTCTCTACTTCTCCTCAACCTATACGCCATTTCAAACGCCTAACTATTTCTCCCTCTCTTTCTTCTCTTCCCTCTCGTTCAACCAAAATTCGTAATAAATCTTTGCACTTAAGAACTGCTTCAATTTCTGCTTCTTCGGCTTCTTCTTACGATGATTTCAGTGCTAGCAACCAGAATTATCGATCCAAGGTTATTTAGATATTGAATTTGCATATCCTGGTATTTTAATTTTATTTTTCTTCTGATTTTGTTGATTTGGTTTAATATGTATGTCTGTATCAACAGTTTTTTCGTAGTAGTTGAGTTACTGTTGTTTTGCTGCTAAACCTAAACTAGGTTGCCTTATCGCTCTCTATACATGGAAATCAATTGCCTAATTATGCCAAGCGGAGGTTGATTTGTGGTTGTGATCATTATTAGCTTCAATCAACTAATGTCACCTCCTGACTTTAAATGAGAACTGTTTGGTTTAGAGGTGAATTTAGCACATTGTTGAGCTTGGACAATTGTGTACACATATTGGAACTTTAAAGGACTAGTTTAGAAGAAATTTATGTAAATATGTCACTGGTGTATTTGTTGCCTTTTAATCCTGGATGCTCTCTGGTTAGTTGGGAGATGAGTCTTAACTAAAGAGAAAGTAATTTGGCTTTAGAGTTTTATTCATTTTAAAGACGTAGTGTTGATGCATTGAGAGCTGATCCTTGGGTTGATTCATGGCTGCTTATGATCTTTCATCCTGTAACTTATTACGGGGAATGAAAATGCTTGAAAATTATTGATCACTAACTGAAGAGGTTTGACATTTGTCTTATTCAGCGAAGCTATGATATTTTTCTCAAAAAGTATTTTTATGTACTATTGTTTAGGCAAAAGCAACAGAAATCATAGCTGGAGTTGAGTTGCATTCATGTTCTTTAAGTTTGTTACTCGTTGATGTACTACAAAATGTTTTAGGTTTTATTTACTGCATTAGAAAAGCTAGTATTCTCATAATAATGACTTGGGTTAAAAGTTTGATTTGCTCGTTGTTTGTACTTCCTAGTTCCTTCTATATGTTGCACAATTGATGATTTTTCTTTCACAAATAACCAACCTTGGAAACTGTTCCGTTTAGGAAATGTTATCATAATGCTGAACTTGATTAAAGATTTCTATTTCTTTTTTGTCTTTGTTTCTTACCAGAAATCAGTCCTCTCAAACTTGATACAAGAGATAGAGCCATTGGATGTGAGCCTTATTCAAAAAGATGTACCACCCACTACCATTGATGCAATGAAAAGAACTATATCAGGCATGTTGGGCTTGCTTCCATCAGACCAGTTTCAAGTTCTAATTGAAGCTTTGTGGGAACCAATCTCCAAGCTTTTGATCTCTTCAATGATGACTGGGTATGCTTTATCTTTTAGCATGAGCACCTCTTGCCCACAACCTCACCATATTTGTGCTTAGTAGTATTTAGTTTTAGGGATCAACACAAAGATAGAGGAAAGAAGATTTGGTTAAGATTATAGCCAGTATGGCCATCTTACTTAATACCCATTTTCTTTTGGGAGTATTATAATTAGCATGATCAGCCACCTCCACTCCTCTTTCCTTTTTCTTTATTTTCTTTAGCATGGGTGTATCATTTCTCCTATTCAGGACAATTGAAATCCTACTGACTGCAACCCTTTTTATTTGATAAGTAAATAAAAAGACGCATCCTGTTGTGTAAAATATTAATAACGTTGAAAAGGATAGACGATGTAATACCTTAAACACTCGATGGATGCAGTTGTGTTAGATTTAAACTGCATCAATTTTTTTGGTACCTCAAACACTATATTCCTCCTCTCTTTTTTTGTTGTGCAAATAACAAAACTGAAAAAAAATGGAACAGCGAGAGATGGAAGAAATGAACTATTCTTACAAAACTCTAGCAGAAGGAGCTTGAATTGCTTCTGTTGCTCATTCAACTTGATGCTTGTAGTGACATATAGCATAAAATGCAATCCATTGTAATATTGCAGGTATACACTACGGAATGCTGAGTACAGGCTTTGTCTTGAAAAGAACATTGAAATATATGATGGAAACATTGGTAGACAAAAGCTTGAAGATTCCAAAGTTGGAGATGAGAAATTGCTGAATGAAAATATATCGAGCAAAAAATCTGAACAGAAACAACCAACATCAGAAGGAAAGAGTGAACTTTCACCTGATATTCCAGACTTTGGTAAAATGACCCCTGAAGCTCAGCAATACATATTAGACCTACAGACTCGCTTAGCGTCTTACAAAAAGGTAGAATCAGCACTCCAGTGTATGCACATTATATTCTTTTTTTAATCAAGGAAAGTAAAACTTCATTAAGACTGCACCCATCGATGCTGAAAATTACAAGCAAAAGTCAAAGGGGTTAGTACCAGTACAGAGATCTTCCACATGCTTACTAAGGAGCTGACAAAGTCAAAAAACCGATAGAAGTTATTTACAGTTTGTTGTTTACTCCAGCCGAATAGAGTATACTCCTTATATTCATGGTTTAGATCCCTTGAAGTATAGGGTTTACTTCTAGAATACCTTGTTTAAATATTTTCATCTTGTCCGAACAATAAATTATCATGTCTGTTGTTTGTGTGTTGAAGGAACTTCGTGAAGTTAAGAGGAAAAGTGCAGCTCTTCAGATGCAACAATTTGTAGGTGAGGAGAAGAATGAGTTGTTGGACTACTTAAGATCATTGCTTCCGGAGAAGGTAATGGTTCTTTTCCTGTATAACATGTCAACTGTCCTTTTCTTACAACTCCATAAGAAGTTTATCCTCTAATAATGACTACTACTACGTCTCAAGAGTCGAGCCAAGCTAGCCGATGATTGCTGTATGAATTTCAGTATCCATTTCGTTCCATTTGGACCCTTTCGTTTCAATTTTCAATAGGCTCTTTATATTTTTCGCTGACATATAAATCTTTGAATGATAAAAAAAAAAGAGCAAATTCTAAACATAATGTAGGTGTATCAACAGCTAACCCTAACTAGTTGTATGGATCTTTTGCATAAACATTTTATGTATGTGAAAATAATTTGAGTAAGCTACCCATATTAGTTGCTTATATGGATCATTTGCATAAGCATTTACGTATGTGAGAAATATTCAAGCAAGGTGACAGATTCAAAACGATACAGGAAAGATGTATTCCATTGCTCCAACTTTGTTTTCCATTAATCTGCTTGGATACATTAGAGTTCTTGTTGCTTATAACCATAAAAAAGGAGGAAAATAATATGGTTCTTGCTGGACTTACTGATGTGCTGGATGTCAATGAAACTAAAAGTTATGGAAGCAATTTAAGACAAATTTTTTAGTATTAGTCTATTTTTGGATGAATTTTAGGGAGAGAAGGGGTGGGATAAGGTTATGAAAAAAGCCTTAGGTTTCAGAACGGAAGAGGACCTTGTTAGTTGGACTTTTTCTGTCTCTAAGGAGACCACAGAATAAGGACAAAGTAAAAGATATATGTGGGGTTCAAAGTGAAATATCACCTATTCAAGTTCTTCTTTTTTACACAGATAAAGAACTAAGAAAAAAATGCTTCTCGCCTACTTTTTTTTCTTAAAGATGTCCAAGAACTCCCCAAGTGGCCGGTGGCATTCTGTTAAAAACTCAGTGGATAATGGGCCTTGCCATTTACCCTTCTCCACTTAAATGTTAGGCTTTTGTTTGTGGCAGGTACAAATCTGTGATGTGCGCCTGACCCACGTATCACGCACTGCACTTGATCTCTCTATTCTTTCTATTGTATAGTTTTGTTATTGAGGGTAGGGAGAATCTATCTTATGTTGTTAATTGATTTTACAAACATTGCAATCTCGACTTATTCTATATTTTTGCTGTCTCTTGATATGCGTTCTTTCGCTTCCCTGTAATTGTAGTTGTGTGATCTCTTGGTTGTTCACACTCTTCCTTTCAGAATTGGAAATTAGGAAACTTATATCTTCCTTATTCCTATCTAATTGTCTTCCTTTGTCTTTGTTTGCTCACTATCAACAATTCAACATCAATGCAGGTTGCTGAGCTATCAGAACCAACATCCCTGGAAGTAAAGGAGACCATCCGTTCAGTAGTCCATGGACTACTCGCAACTCTATCACCCAGAATGCATTCTAAGGCTCCTGATCTATCAGAAAATAACTCTGCAGGAACTGTAAATATTGGAGCTGAAGATTCCATCGATCTTGTTGAGAACACATCCATTCACTTCCAACCTCAGATATCATTGACTCGAGATTATTTGGCTCGTCTGTTGTTTTGGTGAGAACACTTTCTCAATGATCTATATGCTTAGGTTTGCAAATGTATTAATGTACAAGTATGAATCAAATGCTTTACTTGCTCCAAACTGTATTGGGGGTTAGCTGCAATCCTTACTCTGCTTTCCCCATTTTTAGTCTCTCTTTCTGGTTTGATCAGATGTCTTCCTGTCAATCTTATGCATATGTTACTCATCTACCAGATTGTTAGCTGTCTGAATGAGCTCCTGTGATCATGTAACGTTAGACATCTGTTACTCATGCTACTCTGTTTGTTGAATGTCTTATGTGCTGCTGTGTTGGTTTATGATATCAAACTGTTTGTACTAGTTTCTCTCACTATTTTGATAACCACTGGGTTTACTGGCTTTGAGCTGGATGCTGAATTTTACTACTCCTACTTGGTATTTAAAGATAGGAACTTTGACTTTGTCCCTTGATAATTCATCAGGTGCATGCTACTAGGGCACTATCTTAGGGGTCTAGAATACCGGGTGGAGCTTACTGAACTGTTATCCTTGCCATGTGGGTTAAAGAACGAAGGTTTGAGCAATTAGCAAGTTGATTACACTTGTTTTTAGCCAAACAATGCCAAGAAAGGTTTCAATAAGCAAGTTGATGGAGCACTTGTCTGGTTTAATTTGGTTTGACTTTGTAAATAGGCGAGTTTGTTTGACTACAGTGTGCTGGCTGAAATATGGGTCTGCATATGGTAGGTGATTCTGTAATTATTTGATGTAATATTCGATAGAATGGTCATCATGCTAGTCTGTCAAGTATGTCTACTCTTGTTATTTTGATTTACTAATGCTCGTCTGTGGACTCTTGATGTATAACTAGATGGGAGTAAGACAGTATTTTAAGGCTTTGAACTAGTACTAAGATGTTCAGGATGTACTGTTCAGAATTCATTTTAATATAATCAGTGAAGAACAAATGCTTATTCATTAATTTTCTCCCTTTTTTCCCCTTTCTTTAGGAGGAGTATGTTGGGCTCTAGAAACAGTTTTTTGGCTTTATATTGTTAGTATATATGTGAAATTTACCTCACTTAGATGCCTGAACATTCGTTACTTCTCTTGCTAATTATTGATTTATAAGTACTTCAAATAGGTAGCTCTTTTTTTCTTTTAAAATAATTCGCTGTCAGTTTGCACACCTCGATAAATGTTTCTAAATAACATCTTGAATCAAGAATAACTGAGTAATGAGATTGTTTTAAATGAGAGAGGCAGAAAAGGACATTGATGAGTAAAAAGAAATGGGAGTAATTGAAGTCCAGAATTCATCTCAATTTTCCCATAGGTAATAAGCACACTTACATTGCATACAAACATTAATAAGTCCTAGAGGAGCTCTTATTGTCTGAAAATTTTGAAAGTTTTAGATGCAGAAAGCAAATCAGGATGAGAAATGTGGTAACTAGGAGTATTGTTATTTCTAAGGACATTTGGGCTTTCCCTTAGAGTTCTTCATGTCCCTATAACAAGGGCATTGATGCTTATTTCCATAAGTCCCATTTGGAACGCATTTGCACTTTGCACAGCATAACTCACAGTATTTCACGCACCGATCCTTCAGTCCTGCCTTGGAGCACCGAGCCTCGCATTTCTGCGCGCAGTACACTGTACCATACAACATTGAATTGAGCTCAACTTCTATTATTATTATTATTACGAATATAAAAGAATTTTTACACAATGCAATGCGTATCAGATTACCTAAAAATAACTACAGATATCAATAACCCGAAAAGTAAGCTATTTAGTGCTCAAAACCTTGACATATCGATTAGGGTTATTGTGTGGCAAAAAGAACTTGTGTTTAACAGACTAAATATAGTTTAGCTTTTTTTAAAAAAAATGTGCATAGCGAAAGCTTAGTATCCAACCAAAGTTTTTAAATTTGAAGTTGTGCAAGAGTGAATGGCGATGATATTTACCTGATTTGGCGGTTGCAGGTTGAAGAAAGGAGGATGTCAAAAGCAGAGCAAAGAGCAACATAAAAGCTACCAAAAACCTCTTCATTTTGGCTCTCTCAACTCAAGGAATGTTTCTTTGAAAACTAAGAATTTTAAGGCAAAGTAGAAAAGGAGCTACAGTGCATTTATAGACCCGTCGCAGGGTTTGTTTTATTTTTTATTTTGTTTTATATTCCTCAATAACGGAAGGGTTCTCAAATAAGTAAAAAGATAGGTTCTCATTAGTTGAGTTGTGAATATTATGAGAGTTTTCTTATCTGTTCAGAATTAATGTTAAATTTACATTACAATTTTTAAAGCAATACTAGCGTATTGCATTAATGTACATTGGTTTAAAAAATATTTTTACGTGCAACTGAATTATACTATGTCAATACGGTAACGATGGTTTTTTAAAGATAATATATATATTATTGAATCTTTCTTATATACTGCAGTGTTTGCCAATTACTATATAAATATAATATTTACTAATAGCGAATAATTCCACACCTAATTACTTCGACTCAAACCATAATAGAAAATTTCTGTCCATTTTTCATATATCTCAACACTTACTTTGAATTTAGATCTTGAATTTGCACCTCCTTAATAATGGATTATTATCTAAAATCTGCCCCTTTTTGAGAAATCAAATGATATGCCTTGCATATTTTTTTTAAAATAAATTATAACTATAACAACAATAATAACATATTCGATGTAATTCTTCTAATATAGTCGTGAAAGGGTAACATACACGTATCTCACCCTTCCCTTTGTATGAGGAGATGTTTTCGATGGAGCCGTTTGAATTTTTTATTGTTTCTGAAATTGAAAACAAATTGGGCGCTGGCAGCAGAGAAGTCAGTCGAGTGTGCAGAGACAGCTGTGTAGCAAGGTCAGTACACGGATTTTTCTGCAAAGAGAAAACGTACATCCAATTGCCTCATCACTTATCTTTATATCTTTCTGAAACTGGGCGTGCGGTGCCATATTCTGATGGTGATGGCACATTATTGTATGACGTAAATCCACAATGTACACCTTATTCATTTTTGTATGTAATATATGAGCTTGCACATTTTGTCTTTACGTGCAAAAAACAGCTAGGGTAGATTCATCGTTTTGTGTATTAAAAGATAATTTGGGCTGAACTGGTCTCTCCCTATAGCCAGGAATCACTCCCACTCTAAAGTGGCACTGATTTTGTTAATTTGGATCGATATCTAAGTACACAAACCAATTAATGTTTGTGTTTTCAAAACCCAAATTAAGAGAAGCTTCTGGATACATAAAAATAGTTATCTATGTAACGTTATATTCCTTTCTTTCTTCACTACTCAAAATGCACCTAAATTGAGACTTTGGTATGTTACAAGTGCAACTATAGATTGATAATTTAAACGCATCGTAAATTTTAGGGTCTGAAACCGCCGTCAACAGCTTAGAATGCTAGTCTTTACAATATCTGATATTGGTATAAAATGAGCGAACATAAGAGGAAGAGACACTTCAGTAGTGTTATTAGTCGTGCACAACCAGTTTAGATGTCTCATAAATTAGCACTCTACTTTATACAAATGTTACAACATACATGAGGTTGATCAAAAAGAAAACCAGATAGTTGAAGCAACCATCTACAAAGATTCCACGATTGCTGTCCTACATCCTTTTCTACAATACTTAGCTAGTCTATACTGTATCTACAAAGATTACTGCAGAAACCATTAAGTACCTTTTTGAGTTGATGAAATGTGACTGCAGAAAGATCAGCCTCCGCTACTACATAGCGGATGAGAATGCCGAGTGTACAAGTTCCCTTTGTCTTGGTCAGTTGATGCCAACAGATTTACCTGCATCATATCCATGAAAGAATATAAGGCACCCAGGTGAAATAACAGGCTCAATGTCAAAAATCAACTTGTCAAGGCAGTGAATTGAACCTTGACAATTTCTGAGTTTGAGCTTGGACGTATATAGGCTGCCAAAACGCTCATGCTAAAATCCTGAAAACAACATAATATCAGTACAGTTCTGTGATTTGAGGGATTGACTTATTGCTGTATCTGCCTTCAACTCTGGATTGAACTGATCTCAACCAATACAAGTGCCAAGTTAAGGTTGCATGAGAAGCTTCATGAAAGATATTTCAACTTCTAGCTTGGTCCAACTAAACATCTGGCACACTAGACCTGTTTAGATGGACAAGTTGACTATGTATTGCATACTAAGAGGCTTATAGATCATCAATTTGAGGGGGAAAAGGGTCCTTAAGTCACACAGATCGTTTCTAGTTGGTGTTTATTTCAAATGACACTTAAATCATTTCATTTGAAATTTCCTCGTTAACCCAAATGTTTCCTTCCAAATAGAAGTTTTAAGACATTAAGCCTTTTGACAGTTTCATGGGGATAAATAAGTTGAAAAACTTGAGTGCTCGATATACTAGTTTACCTCTTCTTTTTTTTCCCCTCGTGTTAATAGATTGGAAGCAAAAGCCTCCAGATCTATAAAAACATTTTTCAACATTAAAATCTCTTTCCCATGTGCTCACACACGAGAACAATTTCTGGACATTGAAACAATCTAATCAGACCCTCTTCACTGATGATGTAAGACCCATTAGTTTACTGATTGCTATTAGATATATTATTACAATTCCAAATGTTAATATAAACTGCTATCTAATTTCGTCAATTGACACATGGATAGAGGAATTTAATTCGCTTAAAAACTAGTAGAGGCATTTTTATATTAAAAATAAAAGGAAAAGAGAAGTAGAAAAAACTTGTTACGTGAAAAGAGGACTTACTCTGAAAGGATCACCCCTCAATGATTGGACAAACATTGAAGCTCCTGAACCTTTTCCCTGAGAAACATGAAGATGTAATCTAAGTCAAATAGCATCGAGTGGCAATTATGATGTTATGATGGTAAAGATAATCATCATCTTGTCGAATCAGTTAAATATGTAAGACATGGTAGAAAAGCAAGGAAGGCTATTGAAGTGTGACAATCAATAAACCAGGTTACCTCCAATGATACATCTCTAAGCCGCCTACCCGTTTGAGCACAACAGATGCGGACTACATGTTCATCACAGCTTCCGCTGATGACATAATCCCTTCCGTTCATGTAATAAGATCGCGTGTAATTCTGAGAGCTCCCTGTTGAAGTAATACTAAAATCTAGATGGAGCCTCCCATCAACAGCTAACAGTTGTTTCACCTGCCAATTATTTTTCCATCTTCTCGATAAATCTTGGAAAAGGATGACATTTTGTGACATATATATATCCATAAAAAAAATTCTTCCATAAATCTTTTCATTTTACTTCGTATTATGTCAGTTTAGTACATATTCCTCTTAGAATAGTCCTAGAATTCCTCCACATGAATGGTGGGCATAATTTTTATGAAACAAAATTCAAAGTTTTTTCGGCTTGTCAAAGAAAATTAGGGGAAGAAGAAGTTATTCCTCAGTAAATAACGACTGGCTAAGAGCTTTACAGATCCTTTAACAAAATTGTAAGAGAAGAATCATAAAATAAGAATTTTTAAAATGCTTTAGGAGTTCTTGCTTCTTTTTGCATATCAATCTTTGGTTTCACAGGAACATGCCGCCTGGGATATTCCAGGAAGCTGATCCTGAATGATTGTCCTCTTCCTTTCACCCTCAATAGAAGCTTTGCTGTAGGTATTAAACAGCAATCCTCATTCTGTAGAGCTTAGCCAGTTCTTAAGTCTCTTTTCTCCTGTTCCATTGGCCAATTCTTTGTGTAGCGGCTAGTGCATATAGGTGACTTTTCTCCATGTTTCTCTTCCAATGTGAGGTTTGGACAAATATGTATCCACATTATCTAGTCATTTCCCAACAGCAATTTGATGATTTTATCAGATTGAACTCAGTCTCTCGCTACTATCTAGCCTTGATTAAAGAATACGAGGTTGATGGCGGGAGTCCATTTAAGATGGTGAAATCCAAGAACTAGAATATGGTTATTTTTAATAAATATATGTTATATGATATGATTTCTCTGTGTTTATGCATTGAAATTTTTGTAACAGGGACAGATCACAAATAAGCTCCAGACAAGCACAATAAGAGCAGGGATCTGAAGCATAATTCATGATAAATGGGACAAAACCTCTGACTTATAACAAATTACCTCATTGTCAACAGCTGAGACAAGAAGATATTGATCATCAGGAGAAAAGCAAACCATCACATTTCCTCGAGAACTTAAAGCAGTGTAGCAAGGATGGTTTGGTTTCTGTCTTAAATCCCACAACTTAACATCCCGATCAAATGATGAAGTGGCAAAAATAGATGGAGAGTGGTGTGCAAATTTAACGACATTTATATGTTCTCGATGCATATCATCAAACACCTGCAACCGTCTGCCACTGCTAATGTCGTACAGAGCAACATGTTTTGAGTATCCACTTGCAAGAAATAATTCATCGGTAGAGTTGACATGAACAGACGTTAACTGGTCAAAGTCATCAAACATAATTGAACCTGCACTCTGATGACTGCCTGTGGCTGTTGTAGGCATCAACCGGATGTCATATAATCTAAGTGAACCATTATCAGAACCAGCAATGACCTGAGAAAAAACAAAAGGATTTTTATCAAAACAGGCAGTTGCTCAAGTTCAATGACTTGGCATGGTTAAGCCTACAACACCAAAAAACAATATGCATGGTGAATGTATCTTTTACACAGCAGCTGACAATTGCTCTGCAGAAAAGTTAATGGAAACCAGGAGGACCAATGGCAATTTATCATAAAGAAATTGACTTCCATAATATAGGCAAATCCCTTTGATATTACTTGAGAATTACAACCTCTGGATGCGCCCAAAAGATGGATTATTATTCAGTGTTCGGATGACATTACTCAAGAAATGAACCACGATGGGGGTTGAAATTATAAATAGTATCAGGCGTAAACCAGAAACAGCAAGGAGCATGTACGCACAGATTAGGATTTCAAGGAACACAATTCCCAGGTGGTTACTTCACATGATACAGTCACAACTTACACCTTTTATATAATATACCTTGGAGGGATAATTTTTGAGCCAGCATAAACCCAGAACACTGTTCATTGCTCCAAGTGAGGGAATATAACTGACAATTTTTTCACTCTCATGGTTGATAACAATTACTTCACCATCCAGTGTTCCAAAAACCATAAGGCTTGCATCAGATGGATGATACTCAAATTGGCGTGGTCGGTAACTTCTTTGATCATCTCTTGCTGTGGTGCCCACGATCGAGAGGGGACGAAGGGAAGGCCAAGCAACAGAACCAACTTTTGCAGCAGACAATGACCTAGAATAAAAGTATTGCGACTTTCTCCTAGGAGAGGGCCCATGAGTATGGTTTGCTCTAATCTCACGCTTTTGCAGAATGCTGACAACACTCTCCTTATACTTCCTCTTATACGGCAGGTGCTCAAATTTTTCTGAGAAGATCAATATGGCCTTTTCTCTGTCAACCTTCCTAATATGCAAGTTATCTAGAATTTTCAGGTTTGGCAGTGAAGCTATCATGTACTCACGGTAGAATTTTTCAAAACATATCGGTGAAGGATTATGAGATATACACTTCTTTGGAGTAATGTAAGGAAGCCGTGTGTCAGACAAACGGAAGAATGGTTCTTCGTCATCCTGCATCTCCAACGTTCCAAAAGAAACCTGTCATGATGCAATAAAAAGACAATTTGTCATTTTTCCCTCCCCACTCCAATACAAGGCACTGAAGGAATTAATTTGGCTGTGAAATCAAGTTTTACAATTCAAAAGTAAAGCATCTCGTTGAAGCAACGATAAGAATTGTTAAAGATGGATAATTTTGTAGCTCAACTCCCTCGTTTTTGGATATCAAGATTAGAAGCAAAGAAAAAGAATAGAGAAAAGCTATCTAGAAGTCGTAATATGTATTTCTGTTATCTATATCATGGTCTCCAGGTCCCATTTAATAAGCAGGGGAAAATGGTCAAGTGCCCATTAAAAGTTATATATGGTAACAATAATAACAAAAATGAATGTTGGTTACCTCATTTCGCATATTAGCAGATCTCCCAACCAGGAGGTCACATCCGGCAAGAGTTCCATGAACTCGTTTCACGATCCTGACTTGAAAAGTCCACTTTCACTGTCATAGAATGAAATCTTCTGTTTCGCTACTCATATCAAGATTCATATCAGTATTATTCAATATTGGTCTTCTCCATTAAAAAAAATCCTATACATGATATTTGCACACTAACGGACGTGCTTCAGCATGAATACTAGGCTGCATAATGATCTTAATCCCGTAATCATTCTTCCTTCTAATCATAATTGCAGCATCTTTCCTGCTTCATGATCCTGTAAAAATGCTGAAAGCGTAATTCAACTAAGGCGTGGGCGTTTTCGCAGTGCAAGCAGTGGTAGTCCAGAAATTATGATTCTTGTTTCAACACAATGAAAGGAACTTCACATTTGCATGCAGGTAAAAACAGTCCTCACCGGAAAGTCGTAATGATGCACTGAAATCTAGATTAAGAGTGTGCTCCGTCGCAAAATTCCCAATCATGTTGAGTTTTTCGGGAAAGGGAGGACCTCAGATTTAGGATTTGGCATGGTAAGCCGCGTTGAGCAAAGATCCCTGAAAACACATTTAAAGGAAATTAATGCACTCACTTAATACTGCATAAGAGAACCTATGCGATTTCACATTGTGCCTAAACAAAACAAAAGAAAAAGAATATATGCATCAGCAAAATCTGGGGGAAAAAAATGAACACTCACACTATCAACAGAAAATTATCAAATTTGATAATCATTCGATTTAGAATAGTAACAGGCTTATCTAATGAATAATTGATACAAAACAACTTTCTTTTTTATACTTCTGTTCAATCTATTCTGATATAGGTCAAGTATATGATCTAAGATTTTCAATCTTACACAGCTGGCCTGGAGGATCTTAGGTTTTTTTCATTAAGGGTTCAAAAAATAAAAGAAAAACACACAAAGAAGCCAAGAGATTGAAGATCTATAATATATATATATACACACAATTTTTAATTAAAAAACCCGCTTCCACCCACTTGGCTCCTACCTGCTAACTCACAGATTTTAAAATTGATCTTGGTAAATAAGGTTCTTATATTGCTAAAGGATTTTGTTTTACTTTACCTCTCTTTATAGAAGTGTTTTTATTTTTTCATAACATCTTCATGCAGTTATTCAAACAACCGGTATGTGCAATGTACCTAATTATTCTGAGAGGACGGTACAAATCTAAAGGTAAAGTCTGATTGGTGGAACAGAAGCAATGTTTCATATTCTTTCCTTATGTATTGTAACCCCATCCAGAAAGGTCAAATCATTTTTGTCATGTGCTGATCTCCTCCATTTATATATTAGTAAAAACTTAAAAAACATCTCTCTCATGAATACAAATATAGAATCTAGCAGAAAATTTTTTACAGTATAGATGAGATAGTCTAAATAATGTTAGCACGAAACCAATAGATGCATATTCATATTTCACTAATTGAAAGGTGTTTTCAATCCTACTGTTTAAATGCATTTATTTATCTACTTTCAAATATACTTATTCAAAATATCTTTGCATCGTGTGTAACAAGCAAAACAATTATCAATTGGTGGCAAAAGTTAGGAATCCCATATACACTGTAGCAATACGTACAGCAAGAAGTCCTTTCCAAACAAATTCCTGGTATCAACAACTCGAAGCTTCCTACTGCTGACACGCATTAAAGGCAGAAGATACTCACCACCTCGAGGGCCGACAGATCTATTTATAATATCTACTGCATCAATCTCAGAGAAGATCAGCTTCCGTCAACACATCGAGTAGTGGGTGGAACCATCAGTATCCTTGATTCATCCATGCAAAATCACTAAGTTTTAGACACCTCATGGCGGGCTTTTTGTCAGTTTTTTGGCCTGGGTTGCAATATGGATGTAAGAATAAGATTTCAGATTAAATATAACGAACAAGTAGCCACATCTGGAGCAAAATCACACAAAAATATGGCTAGTACTGAGAGGATAGGAACTCATCTACCAGTACAGTAAGCATATCCTTTATCAATGCATTGCCACACTTATGGACCAAACCAGGAAACTACTTTATTCTAGAATCAGAAGAAAAAAGCTCCTTGAAACAAATATCAATCATATGTTTCCCCCAATATAGATTCTATAGAAATCATCTTTCCGCCCCGAAGATATTCAGCATTAGATTCTACATCAAATGGCTGAGCAATGAATCAATATTGTAGCATACTTAAGTAACATCGCATTTCAAATTTTGTAAACACTGGACACTCCAGTATCACAAACTTGAAAAGAGCTGACAGAACTTGTTTTATTAGGTGGAACTTCCTCTAGCCTGACAAGAATACATGTACCTGGGAACCCAATTGAGAAATAGCAAATACCAAACCTTTGTTCAGAACAATTCCCAGCAATACAATAAACTTACAAACAAAAATAAAGCATCAGCCCTGTTATCAAATAGAGGGCATCAACCCAGCATTTGCTACACTGGAATCGCCTGAGACATACATGCTTCATGTCAAAGTTTTAGGGAACATGATGAAGGTTTAATATTTTCATTTACTTAGACTTGTCATAATCTTTACTTAGAATCATATTCAGATGATCAAAGTTGATTTAAGTTTTGAGGCCATCAAATTACTTTTTCCATTACTGTTTAAACTTGTCATTTATCCTTCTTATATCATGTCTTTCAGTAAAAGTATTGTAAATGTATTACTTTTTCCTCTTATTTGACACATGAATAAGATGGAGCACAGAAAAAACAGAGCAAAATCACAAATTCCCATAGTAATCTTAATTCTGGACCATATCTTCCCGTATATCCCTCTTGCTTGACAATGATACTACCATTTTCAGGCATGATTAAATATAATATGCAAACCATTGCCAACAATTTTATCCCGCTGTAGGTCTGGGGAGGTACGCAGACCTAGCACTGCCTCGGGTAGTTTAACTGCAAATCCGTTGCGTTAACAATTTATCATATATCTACCAGCTACAACGAAAGGCGGACAACAAATCACTCTCTATCTGAGACGATCTTATGCCGGTCTAATAATTAGCATCAAGTTTAGCGGGATAATCCAAAAGTAGATAATTTTAAAACCTAAAAACAGTAGTTTCAGTAATCACGACCGGAGATCAAGCATCAGAATAAATGGATACAACATCTGCATCTCACTCTAAAATTCCATAATCGACAAAAATAGTGTAAAATGGTCATAAATTTAGTTTCCAGTAAGAAAACCGCGATAACAAAGGAGACACGGCGGGATTTACATTTGATGAAATTAAATGGTAGCAACCACGTGATGAATGTAAAATTAGAGAATGAAATTGTTCACACTTGTTCTTCTAAGGACGAGATATCGTGGTGGTCATGACTATACTCCGACTATCACAGCGGGAAGACGATGAGTGCGACTACTACAAAGTTGCCGATGATTGACTAGATGACTTACTCCGACATACGTTGGCCGTTCATGCGAAGACGCAATTTTGGAATCAAAAAGTCTCCCTAATTTGTCTCAGCATTTTATATATTTTGGCCCTCTCTCATTTTATTTTTATTTTTTATTGTTTATCCCGATACTTTCCACTTTTTTTCTTTTTTGCTTTCTCTTTTGCTTTTGCATAAGTTTCATTCTAAGCGGGTGACAAAAAATTATAAACTACTAACTACTCGCTACTACTCAGTTTTTTCATCAATACTACCTAAATTACTAATCCTTTTTCTTAATTTTAGTTTAGCATCTATTAAAATGAAGCAATATTAAATTACTATCCTTTCTTCTTTGTCAGTTTTAGCATTTAAATGGGAGTACTTTTGCTTCTTTTTTAAATAAAATAAATAATAAATACTGCCATACTTTTAAAATATATGCTACTGACCTATATATCGATGCCATGCTAAGCGTATCTACAGATAATTTTTCAATTTTGTTAATAGAAATAGATCAAATTAGGGTTATAGCTTGATAATTATTCTAGGGATAATAACAATTAAAAGCAAATTTTGTCATTATTTTTATATATATATATGTTCCGCGTATAATTGTATATACAGTAATATATTCATCATTATATGACTTCTATATATTTTTGATACATTGATAAATTCGATAAAGCCAAAAATTTTGTATCTGCCCAACCTCGTCACTGAAAAAAACAGGTACTGCGAATGTATAATATATAATTTATGTAATAAAAAAACTACTAATAATATAGTATGTATACCAGTTTTAAAAAGATAAAAATAATAAATTTTTGACTGATTATTTGCATAAGGAAAATTTTTTCAAAATTTCAAGATTTTAACATTTAAGAGGGCTCAGTAACAACACTTTTCAATATTTAGTACAAATCAATTTAGTTTGTTAATTTTATTTTTTATTATTTGTTTTTATTTCAAGAATATCACTATTTAATAACAAAAGGAAGAATCAAGAGAGAGAATATTTCCAAAAAAGGTAGGATCACTTAATTTTCTCATCAGTAGATTTTCAAACAAAATTTTCAACTTTATTTTTTTTCCTCCGGAATTTTTAACCTTTTTTTAAATTATATTCTTTTCCCAATTTATTATAGTTTTTTATTAGTTTTGGATTCATTCCAATAGGTATGTTCGCTGTATTATATAGTCATTTAAGAATATATTTGTATTCCATATATTTTTGTTCTCTCTATAGTTATTTTTTTTTCTTCAAAATCTGTAGTATTATTTCAAATATGTATTTATTGTATTTTTTATTATGCTAGTTTTTATAGAATTTTGTATAAGAAGTATATAAGACAAGGAAAAAAACACTGATTATGATGAACGTGGTGAAATAGAAAATTGACATAAGAACTACCTTGAATAGTTTGTTGTACTCATTCTTAATAAAATACATACCTAGTACATACATTTAAATAAATACAAATTGAATTTTTTTTTGGTCAAATTCAGAAACAATGCAAACATAATTTTTGAATGGAATACAACTTTAAATTGTAAAAAATCATAATGACTAAAATAGTATCAAATTCAATATATATCCTTCCAAATTTAGGAATCACAAAAATAATAAAACCATGAATATAACAAAAAAAAATACTACTGTGTACATTGACATAACTATCACAAAAAAACAACAACAGAATCAAAATTAATTAAATATATGAAACTGCAATTCCAATCTATGATACAAATACAAGTAAACACAATGAAATACAAAATACATCTGACTAAACAGCAACAAAATTCATATACCATCCAAATCTATGAATATAAAAAACATTAAAACTATGAATATACACAATCAAACCATATAATGTGTGTACATTGACATACTAACACACACCAAAAAAAAAAAGACACACAAAATACAATAAATATATGAAATACAAAATAAATACTAACTAAACATAATAAAATTCCATATACCCCAAACGCATGTAACATTAATTTTTTGAATCTTAAAATTACTAACCAATTAACCTAAACCTGCAATACACACAACATGAAAGAGAAAAAAACCTCTTCTTCTCCAACAATTGGTCTTCTTCAACTTCATTGTTTATATTATCAATTTGTGGGGATTTTGGCACATCGATAGATTCAGGCATTTTTCTCCATCGTTAATATTCCCCCCCCCTCCTTAGATTTAAAGCGGGACTCTACAGTTTGTTGTTTAATTCTGAGTAAAAAAATAAATGAATAGAAAATTGGAAGACTTTGTTATTTTGTCCAAACCCTCTAGTACGCTCTTGAAAACGTCCATTGACAGAGACTTATGTAGTCCAAAACCCTAAAAAATGTTTTAATAACAAAAAAAAAAAACAATTTAAAATCGTAATAATAAATAAGGAATAGAAAAATATAATACCCCAATCAATGTTAATCATCAATCAAATCTTGCAACAGAAATTAATGAGAAATAGAAATATTAATATATTGAATCGAAAATTTGTGGAATTGATTTGGAAGAATGCTAGAGAGAGCAATTGAAAAGAAGCGCGAGAAAAGAGAGAAAAATCTAGGGATTAATTATGAAGAAATAGAGAGACAATGTGGTAATATTAAGAAAGAGAGAGAAAAACTAAAATGACATTATATCTATCCAATCATGGAAAAATGTATAATTTTATGAAAGAAAGAAATGGTAAAATTAATGAGAGAGAAAATATTGTTTATAAGTATCAAATAATAATTTATTTTTTAAATACTGAACATTTTTGATATATTTATAATATGTTAATGGTATATATCACTAAATCAATTGGGTTTTTTTTGCAATTTAGCTAAATTTCCTAAATTTTCCCCCCATTTTAAGCTTTAGCAATGATAGGCTAAAATTTCCTACTTGGTTATACCACATCAATTTACAGGCTCAGATTAAAATAAGGGAGGTCTCATTCTACTTTGTGCAGCCCAATTAGATTATCACTTACTCAACTGGAAATGTGTAGTAGTGGGCCTAACTAAATGCTGAATTGGGCAATGTTCTATTATAGCCAAGTTGGGGCTTGAGTGCTGGAGGCTCATAAAGAGAGTCCCTTGAAAAGACTGAATAGAAGTTTGAAATGTTTATTAGTTACTTTTTTACCATATTTGCCCATGCTATTACATCAAATTGTTTGGTACACGATCATCCACATAGTAATAAAACGGAATGAATACTAGGATCACGTACATCTTCTTTTATGTAATAATTTTCAATAAAAGAAGTCATAAACTAACAGAGCCTCCGCCCTGGGGTTTTTCGTTATTTGACCGATTCTTTTGCTCCTGTTGGTAGTATTGTCAAGAATGACAAAGGCACTAGTTTTAATAGGCACCTAGCAAGTCATAGAAAGAACAAGTATATATATATTATATATACCTATAAACAAAGCAATTGGTTCCAGATAAGGTTCATGTAGATAACAAACTTTAGACTATCACTTTTCCATAGTGTGAATATGAACTGGGACAAAAAAATGTCAACTTTAGGAAAATTCCAATTGTGATGCTTCCCCCTTGCAAAGATAACAAGCCAATTAATTAGTTCAACAACTAGTGCGTTCGAGCTGCCTCGCACGTGGCTAATCCCGCCTTTAACCGCAAGGTTGTTATAGTGTGTCATTTTTATCCTAATATCGACTTAAATTGAGTCATATATTAGGTATACGGTAAAAAGGTTTAGAAAATTATTGTCTTAGGTGTTTACACAAAATTATCATAGTTAAATAATTTGTTCTCTCCTATGTTGGGTAAAAATAAATAGTTACAATTAATCTAACGAAGTACTAAATAATAGTGTACGTTGTAACTTTTCATTTGGGACCAGTTAGGATACTAGACTCGATGGAGGGCTCTTCATTACCGATGAGTCAACATATAGTGATCTCTCGTAAAATATTGAAGTGTTGTTCAAATAGATACTAAGTTTCAAGTTAAGGTGTCAAGACGGAAATTATAATTAATTTAAATAGTTATAGTGAATTTAGAAGTTTTCAAAGACATGATATATTATTAAAGGAAGGGCAAAAAAATGAGATGGTAAATAACACCAATTAATAATTATATTCCTTAAGAGATTATGGTATTTCCTTTTAAGTACCTGGTACTCATTAAATTTTACATTTTTTTTCGTTTTGAAAAAATTGATTTAATTTTAATTTGAACGGAGTTTTAAGAAAAAAAAAAAGATTTTTTAATATTGTGGGGTTTTAAATTCAAGTTCTGTTAAATGTAGCAAATGTCCTTTTTAATCTTTGATCTTAAACATGTCACTTGGAAAGTTAAAATTAAAGTATCGGTGTCAAAAAATAAAATGAATCACATTCTTTTTTAAACGAACTAACAAGAAATAAGACATCTTTTTAAACAGAGGAAGTATTACGGAACGACCAATCTTTAATTATTTGCTATGCTTTTTTGTAAGGCCTACTACTCTGGCACATCTACTACATCACCATCCTGAATGCTGATTTAAAAATTATTGTTGTAGGTTATTTATCGATATCAATCCATGATTATAATGTTACTAAGTTCGCTTAGACAAAGTGTCGATAACAAGATGTTGTTAAAATAATTTTTATTCATATATAATCGACTTATTTCAATTCAAATTCATTCAATTCAAAATTCACTCGTATAAAATTTCAATCGACTATAAGTAGTGCTTTCAAAGAGGCTGGATATGATTTTCTAATCATGCTCCATAGTACTCCAAGCTTGCGATAAATATTAGTCCTCCAACATGAGAGAATATAATACACACCAAAAGACTTGGTTTTATGACAGGAACATAAAATAATTAGTCCAGTGTCCCTCTTTTCTCAAAGTAAGAAAAAAATAGGAACTATACCCCACAAATATAATTATGAGGACAGTGATAAATTAGAGATCTATTAGCGTCCCACTTCTTTATGTGTTTTTTCTCATTCATTGATTGCTAAAAAGGGGGCAACTGTTTTGGGACTCAAGTGAGTTACAAAAGGCACCATGCATAGCCAGAAATAATTATCAGATCAATTTATGGATGTTTTGCTGCATGACGGAAACTCAAGCCAAACTTCTATAATCAGAACAAGAAATACGAGAAATAAAAAGATCACAAGTGCAATCAGAATGTTTACAATATGGATATGCCGTGAAAACGTAGCCATGTCATTATAGTTTGGGTGACAGAGCAACATGTACATGTCCATATTTTAGAAATAATCTATTTCACATGAGTCAAATAAAGCGATTATATCGGTGCAAATAAGTGAATTAGACAACTTTAGTAGTAATGGTAGATTTTGAATCATAAATTACTAGTTTTAGGAGACTTATCATTTCTCTATCATCTTAATCGATCAATCGAGAAGTTAAAAAAGCGGATGAACTCTTTTATCTCTTGCCTAAATAGGGCGAATATACTAGGAACTGAACTTTACTAGGATTAGAAATGAACCTGTGAGATGTATCCAAACATTACACCGTTCCGTCTGTAACTCAGGAGAGGGTTCATATTAATCTCTTAATTTATAAGATTGGCGCAACCAAAAGGGCAACAATTTGTTTTGATTTCCAAGGGGTATATAAAATTTTTATAAACGCAAACGGTAGAAAAATCGCTCCGCGGCAGCGATTTACTTCATTGAAAACGTAAAATCGCTGCCCCAGCGCGATTTTGCAAAAATTTTTTTTTTTTCGTAGATATCGCTGCCCGCAGCGATTTGTAAAAAAAATGTTTTTTTCTAGCAGCGATTACAAAAAAAAAAAAAATTTTTTATGTAAATCGCTGCTATGCACGATTTTACATTTTTGGGTAAAAAAAAAAATTTTTTTTTATGTATCGCTGCCTAGGCAGCGATTTAACCAAAAAAAATTTTTGTTTTGATGTAAATCGCTGCCTAGCAGCGATTTACATTTAAAAAAAAAAATTTTTTTTATGTAAGCGCTGCTAGGCAGCGATTTACTTTAAAAAAAAAAAAAAAATTTATACATAAACCTGTCGATGGCTGCGTATTTATGTTATTCTAAAAAAACAATTTTTGTTATAAAAAGTGTTAACTTATCTATAACTTTATAAGAAACTATACATTATTTTTTCCAAAACAAAATAAAAAATAACTAAATATAGTTTCTTTCTAAAAAAATATATATATTGATTAAATTTTAAAATAATATTTGAATTCAAATTAATAATTTTTATAATAAAAATTTAAGGGAGAAAACATTAGTTTAATATTTTCTCCCTTAAATTTTTTATTTATAAAATTAAGTATTTGGAATTCAAATATTATTTAATTTAAATTCAATATAATATATTTTTTTTAGAAGAAAATATATTTGTTATTTTTATTTTTTTAAAAATAATGTATAGTTTCCTTATAATTATAAATATCAGTTAACATTTTTTAATAACAAAATTGTTTTTTTTTTTCAAATCCATAAATCGCAGCCATAGACAGCGTTTTTAATGTTTAAATTTTTTATTGTTTTTTAAATGTAAATTCGCTGCCCTAGGCCAGCGATTTACATAAAAACTGTTTTTTTTTTTTAAAGTAAATCGCTGCCTCAGGCAGCGCTTTACATCAAAAAAAAAGTTTTTTTTTTGTTAAATCGCTGCCCTAGGCGCGATTAACATACAAACAATTATTTTTTTTTTAAAATGTACATCGCTGCCTGGCAGCGATTTCATAAAAACATTTTTTTTTTTTTGTAAAGCGCTGCTAGGCATCGATTTATGTTTTTTTTTTAAAAAAAAAAAATTTTTTTTACAAATCGCTGCCGGGCAGCGATATGTAAGAAAAAAAAACACTTTTTGCAAACTCGATGCTTACGGTGCCGATTTACTTTTGTCAATTAAGTAAATCGCTGCCCGCGTAGCGATTTTAACTCGTTTTGGTTTATATAAATTTTATATCCCTTTTGGAATTCAAAACAAATTGTTGCCTTTTGGTTCCGCACTCATATTATAATATGAGTACCCTTTGATCGAAAAAGAATATTCTTAGGGAGGTTAAACATTTCACTAACTTTAGCAAATATCTCATGAGGAAAAGTATGTTTATCTACTTCATATAGGATTTATAAAATGATTAGATTTTAAAAGTATAATAATCTATATATTGAACAACCAGCTAATTAACATGCCCAATAGATGACCCCAACTCAGCTGATATTTTCCAACATAATAGAGATCAATCAATCATACTGGGATGGAATACCATAATTCTGGGGGAAAAACAAAACTTCCGCCCAGATTTACTTGACTCGACTAAATAATAAAGGTAAGTAATCTTCATTCTTGATCAAAAATGATTTGAGATATTTAATTTTGTAGTAAATTGAGACAAATAATTATTTTTCTTTATATAAAAACGATCATGTTTTGTGAATAACACACATATATGATCATTTACGGTAGATTTCAAATATTGATTTAAGATTCAACTAATACAAATTTCGTCAGAAACTCCCACTACTCCACCTTAAGATTAAATCTATTTTTTTTTTAAAGACTTAAATGTGAAATTTTTTGACTCGGCACATTGTAAAATGTTGACAGTGAATAGAGTTGACTAACAGTGCAGAGTAACATTCGCCAGGTATAGCGCAGCTTGGATACAGCTTGTTTTTAACGATCGTAAAGATTCGTTACAAAGATGCTTGTTGATTCTTGGAATCTGTTTTGCAAATCTGAAGCAAATCTTTTTCCAATGTGGACTCAAATTAAGACTATAATATCTTCTAACAAATAATATTATTTTTGCTACAATATTTTCCAATCTCTCATATATAGGGGCTATGAAGAATGGAGAAGTAACAAAATTTAACAATCATTCTTATCTTGTACCTGCTCATGTGACAAAAGGTATGGTATGCTTCATCATATTGGTTCAATCACTTCCAAAATTCGTTGCTTCTTTTAGTACTATACTCACATGTCATAACTCCACAAATACATACATATGTAAATACCATTACCTCCATACCCTTGTCACATTTAGCACATTTCATGTTTCAATCTAAAGTATATTTGTGTATTTTAAATAGGGCGTCAAATAAGAAAGAGCAGTCAATAATATTCAAATTGCAATTATTATATTTTATTTTTCGATTCTTATTCATGTACACGATATTTATATTGAACTCTAATCTCCTAATAATCAATTGTTATTAGCTAAAAATCTTATATTGAGATAATTGTTTTTTACGAATATTGAAAAAAATGTACTTATCACTTAATGCACAATTCCATATTCAAATTTAAATTAGTTTCAGTTATCGACAAAAACAAAATAATCGGCTGAACAATGCAAATCTATGCTCTCTGGCAAAAAATACATGGTCACCAGTACCCGCCTAAAAGCATTATCCAACTCAACTCGATTCTTCATTATGCCTATACACAAAACAAATGAAAATTGGTCCTCTTTTGTTTTTTCACATCTTTTTTTTGGATAGCTAATGCATTCCACCACTACAAATTAAAATATACCAATTCATTACATGTTTAATTCTTTGATATAAATTTGAACAATACTCGCATATGATACACTTGGCAGAAACACATATTGTGATCTAATATAAAATGTTTTGTGGCATAAATGTGTGGTACTTATTTAATTCACACAAAATCAAGAACTTAAAAAGAAAGTAATTTATTAGATTTGGTTCTAAGAGGGCCCCAACTCTTGATTAAATGTTAATTAGAAAAATAATGGTGATTATTACTTAGTCTCTTCATGATTTATTCTCATGTGTGGTAATTTTATTTTTTTGGTCCCCATGCTATGTTCTCATTATATAATTAACTAATTCTCTATCACATCTTTGTAGCAGGCCACCCTAATGTCATGTGCCAATAGGCTAAATTTTCTAAGACTTTAAGTCAATAAAAATATTATTTAATAAATTTTACTTCGGTAGTACATCTGCCCATCTACAATCCTCACGTATTCACCTTCCGGGCCAAGATTCACTTTGTATTTACCATATTTAATTATTTTAAAAAATTCTAGTCCGTGCTATAAATATTTGATTATCCTACTCGTATTAATTGATATATATCTTAGATTATGATGAAAAAAAATCGGATCATAAATAATTACTGTTTATCCAGGTACAATACCATAATGTCTTTTTTTAAACTCTTTTTTTTAATAATTCTACAGTGATAGTCAAAAATAAAACACTTATTTTAAAATAGCATACATAATTCCAGGTTCAACCGAAAAAGTATATTAATTTAAGGGATTTGGATGCATGGCAGTATACTAAGCCAATTAATAATGCTCAGTAATCACTTTCCGATTGTGTCTTTTTGAAAAATAGTAATATTATGACTTTCAAAATTCCTTAGGCAAAAAAGCTCTTAAACAATGTCATGGAAAATTTTAAATTTTTTAAATATTTTAAATTTAAAATTATAAGATAACAAATAGTTTTTTAATTTAACGATTAAAAAGTTTCTGTTTGTAAATTTAATCATCAAAATTAGTTCTTTTACTCTCTAAAAAAATAATGCATTTCTTCCATAACTCCAATTTCTGTATTTTTTCAATCATGTTTGAGATGAGAATGAACACCTACAGTAGAAATAGCAAATTATAGATATTTCCTTCCCCGATATACTAATTATACTGATGATTGCTTATTTAAGGTCAATTGAGTCTGTTCCATATTAGCACAATAACATTCAATTATCCAACCTGTAAAACTTGAATGGATTTTATATCTTAATATATTAATTAATGAATTGTTAAAAAAAAAAAGTTGTCACATTTCGTAACAAAAAAGGTAAGCTAATAAAACATAAAAGTAAGTTGATGTTTGTGTGGGAAAGTATAGTGGAATGTCACAAAATAGAAATGGCTTTCATTGCTGTATTCAAAAATAAAATAAAATAAAATTAGTGAAATAAATTAATAAAACGCGCTAAGTGGGGGCCTCCTACGTTTGGGAAGTTTTTTTGGGTGTGACCTTGAAATTCCTTCATCACAAATTCCGCTTAATTATAATTAAGGCATTGAAATTAGGGAGACATAAGCATTTGCGCTGGATATCGAGTTCTGTGACCCATATCTTAGTTTTGAGTTCAAACAAAAATATATTACTAATAAGTAAAATGGTCATGTATGGTAAAATATTTTATAATAGAAAAAAAAAAAAGCATCATGAAATGGTCACAAGTTGTCTGTGATTGCAATTACATATTTCTTTTAACTGGCCCTAGACTATTTTTCACATGGGCATACTATTTTTTTTGGTTTTTTTTTAACTTATCATTATCATTTGTAAACCTAGTTAGTTAGTTTAATAAACAGTCATTTAAAAATTAAGCACTCTTTCGCTGTATAGGACCCAATCTCTTACTTTAGTTCAAAAATGCTTTTACCAAAATGTTTACTTAACGTTCTTCAAACATGTCACTTGATTGGGAATCCATTGTGTCCAGTTCATTCTGTAGTTTTAATAATGATATCTAGGGCGTCAAAATAGGTTGGGTGGGTTGATATTGAGAATATAAATTAATAGGTTGAATAGATGTTGATTGGATCTTGGTCTCAGTTCAGATTACTTTGTGCTCAAATGAGTTTGTCTTTAAATAATGGCTAAAAAACGGGTTGGATCTTGATCCGATTAATTTTAAGTATTTAAAATATTGATATTTAAATTTTTAATCACAATTTGAATTTTTCTCAACTTTTTTTAAAAAAAAAATGCAACAATTAATAGATAACCCCTAAAAGAATGTTAAATGGTATAATTCATATCTTAAAGATAGAAACATATCTTAATTAAAAATTTTTAACGGTTGAAACAGAGATTTAATTAGCTTAATTAATTATTCTCTTTCAAAATGATTATGCCTTACTGTGTTGAGATTAAACTCAATTCAAATTGCTTTAGCTCAACCCTTAAAATTATGGAACAGATTGACCCCTAATAACATATTCGATAATACGAGAGATCCCAAGTATAATCCATAAATTTTTTTGTTATTTGTTATTAATCATCTCAAGTAAAGACAATGTCAAGAATTAAAAATCAATAAACATTAAACAGATATCCAAAGATTGGTGACTTTTTTTTCTTGCTACAATTAAAGCTCATTTGTTAGCTCAGTCTCCATATAACCTTAATTTCTTCATAACCACATAGTAGGCTAGTTGTCAAAGTTATGTTCTAACATATCTTTGATATCAACTTAATACGATTATTTTATTCCTATTTAGATTTAACTAAGATCGTGACCTAATTTTAGAGAGATGTTTAAGGTACAATATGGAAACCTTTTGACCTTTTCACTATTTACATATAATGTTACTTTCTTTTTTAAATCAAGCGAGATTTTTCACATTTCATATTTTTTTATTATCGTACCAAATATAGTACCCAAACTAACCAATGCAAAAAAGGACATACTGGATATATGGAGGTGCATATTAAAATAATCGCAATTAATCAAAATTAAATATTTTTAAACACAGACTGATTCAATATATTTTTCTAAAAGTGTGCATATTCATTTTTTACATCGTTATTTATTTTGGATAGGTGAAAGGTGTTGGCCTGTAAATAGATATTGGTTATGTTGTTAAGAGTGAAACATAACTCACATGCATTTCTTCTACTTTTTTTTTTTTTCCTTTGGCAATCTAAATAATAATACGAAATTTAATTATAGTCTTTTGGGGGTCTAGCAGAGTAGAGAAAAAAAAAAATTAAGTGATCACGCGCTTCTCTATTATTACTAGTTCTTACTAACAATACCAAATCAGTCATACCCTCATTTAATTTTTATTTTTATATTAATATATTAAAAAATATAACTAATAATTTTTTTTTATATAAATACCAATTTTTTTTATTTAAACTTATTTTAGGATGAATTACATTACTATAAATATCACTTAATGAACTATTATAATTTTCATATTAATCGTTATTCTTAAGATATACCCATGGCTCAAAGTCCATTAAAAGGTGAATTTAGAAAAAAGAATATAAAACTTTTGGATTAACGGATAGGAAGATAGATTTGTTCATTTATTCCTATAATTTTAAAAAATATTTCTGTACATTATTATAATTTCATTTAAATATAATTGTTATGCTTTAATTTTTCTTGACTCAACCACTACTACTGTCTTTCGAAAAAATTTTGGGAAAAACTCGTGAAAAAAATGAGAAATGGGGGGGATTGGTGTTTGGTCATATAACTCAATATATATTTGCCAAGTATCCCAAGTTTTCAAGTATTAGAAAAAATTAACATTTGAGTCAAGTTTAATTTTGATTTTTTTTTTTTAAAAAAACAAAAAAATTACTCACAAAAATTATCTTTTATCGTAAAAAACCCACATTATTTATTATTTTAATAATAGATTAAACACGGCTTCTATCAAAGTTTTGAGTTCTAATTTGAATATTTGTGCTTAAAATGGTTATTAATTATAAATGAATTACTGACAAGAAGATGAATATGCATTTAAGCATTGTCTTTCGTAGATTGTTGATTGTTATCAATTAACTATAAAGTTATTTTTAATGGAACAAATCCATTATAATATGATCATATAAATTTAATGTATATTTTAAAATATTTTTAAATCAATATTTTTTTAATAATCAAATATTTGAAATTTTTTTTGAAGTCAAACCATGGTGAAACGCCTCAAAACCTTCAGGCCAAATATGATTTAACCAAAAAATATTTGAGAAACTTTGGGACCAAAACGCCTTACTTAACAGTTTACCTCAAGTCTAACCTACAAACTAATAGTAATGGATTGAATTAATTTTTCGTTGTTATATTTAAACTAAAGTTTAAGATCAGGAAGAAAATTAAGTTGTGGATGTATTTTTGAGGTGTTGCTGTAGCCGCATAAATTTGGATTTATTGTACTCATTTAAAACAAATTTACCCAAATACTAAGGTACAAGACATTTTTTAATTACTGCTTCCATAAATACCTTTTAATATTCATGATTTAATATAGATATATATTAGTAAAACTTTGACACATTATATATATATATTTAAAACTTTTAATTTTAAATAGATTCTATACACTTGATTGTTCATCAAAATTTTTCTTTATAATCATTAATCACTAATATTATTAATATCCATATAATTTAATTATCTCTATTCTGACCCCAGTAGAGTTTATCTTTATTTTATATTTTAAAAATTTACAATACTAGAGTTTAATTTTTGGAGTTTTGCAAAAAAAGTAAAACTTATTCAAGAGTATCACTTTTTTTGAACAAATCAATAAGATCAAAGGAATTTCTTACCTTATTTACTAAAACGATTTTAACTTCTTTATAACTTCAATCTAGACAAAATAATAAAACAATATTCCAAAATCCGTAAGCGAGTATAGTGAGCCACGCGCTAGATTAACTGGTAAAGACCAAATAAGCTGGATCAGTTTGCTAACGTTCGCAAAATAACCTGTTAACACACTTTAAATCATTTCTCTAATATTTAATTAATTACTATTATTACTAATAAGAACCCTTAATTTCTACTCTAGTAGTGCTAATTATCAAAGTGTTTTGAGTAGCATGTACAGCAGGGAGTCCACAAATGGAATGGTACTGAGCTTGATCATGAGTTACCCCACGAACCCTAAAAGGGGCTTTTTTTTCTGGGATAACTTTTTTTTAATATCGAATATTTTTATTAATTCTACATTAACCTAATTTTAAAAATATTACCTTAAAAATTATTTTTTTTCATATTAAATATTAAAAAATTATATTTAATTAAAAGCGAAAACAAATCGCATTCTGCATCACTCGATTCATCGATTCGATAGCGTGAAGGTGCAAAAAATTGCTTTTACGGTTATCCTTTATTTCCCCATTTTAGCTCAAGTACGATTTCGATTCGATACGTGAAGTGCAAATATTGCTTTTACTAACTAGTTATCCTTTAATTTCCCATTTAGCTCAGTCGTATTCCCTGTCATACCTCACTCTCTACTCAGGTCTTCCTCCTCCTTCTCTCTCTTTCCTCTTTAATAACCTCCTTTTTCTCTCTCAACTTCCCTTCTGGTTCTTCCTTCTCCACTCATAACCTTTCAGTTTTTTTTCCTCACTCGATGTTTTGTGCTATCCCCTACATCTTTCTGTATCTAAACACCAAAATTATTTTTTTTCATCATGAACCCCTAAATCTTTCTCTTGTTTGTTGTTTCTACCTTGAAATAATTTGATATTGTGTTTGGTTTGAAGGAGATAGAGGAAGGAAGTGTTTGGGGTTTTCTTTCTTTGGAAAATGGAGAGAAACCAGGTTTTCTCTCGCAGCGTTAAAGGAAGAGTTTAGTGCGTGGGTTATCGCCGGGGAGGTCCAAGAGCCAGAGATCCGTGCGAGAAGTGGGTCACCATTACGAGTTTGCTACGGAGGAAGAAGAGTACAGCAGTAGCAACTTCGCCTCCAAATCATGAACAGTTGATTCAAAGATCAGGAGTTTGAGACCATTAGGGAGACGCTGACGCCCATTGATTGAAGTCCGGATCCGGACTGGCTGGAGAAGTCTGGGATTTCTAAGGGCGGGTCGGGTCGATTTAGGCCATTGGATGAAAGGGCAACTCTCCAGGACACCCTCCGTAGCATCGACTGCATTCTCTAAGAGGTCTGATCGTAGGACTCTTTGGCTGGGTGTATGGGTGCTCCTCTCGCCCCTGTGTGTCCACCGTAGTTCCACTGATCCTTGCCTCATCTCAGCAAAAAGACACACCCATCGTAAGTCTCTTTGTGATTATCTGCAAAAACAACAAGCCATTGTTTGTTATGAAGCTGATGTCTCTTTAGGTGTATTGTTCCCTTTATTTTATAATAAATTTTTTATTTAAGACATCCAGTGATGTATCAACGGCCCCATATAGATTATGAGTGTAATGTTACTTAATTTTGGCCGATACAACTACTTTGATGTTGTTTATTTGCTTGAGTATTTTAGTTTACTGTTCTTTTACAATTTTGGTTGCCCATAGCTCTGTATTTGCTGGGACCAATAATGAAAGTTTTTTGTGTTAACGGGGTCCCTCATGGGTCCAACGACGTTTATAGAATGGAGTTCCTGTTTTTTTCCGAGAGAATTGTGGGTTTTTGTATACTGTGCCATGTTGAAAAAACTTGAGTTGATTCTTCATTAATTAATTTTTGCATGAAACCATCATCTGCTCAAACATAGTGCAGGCAAGCTACTGCTGCTCAGGTGGGCAAGCTGCAGAGCTCAATTAAGAATGCCTATGCTATGGTAAACCTGAAGCTGTTAGCTTTAATTTGAAACCCACAAAGGTGTAAAGAGTAGGAATTCTGCTAGAGCTGCTGAGTCCTGGGTTGATTTGTCTCTGCAAATGAATCCTATATGTGGTATGTGGAGCTTGCGGATTGTTGGAACAAGGTTCATGCAGGTTGCCATGCAAGCTGTATGGAGACAAATCCACCTTGGCTTGGTGCGCATACTGCAAAAGGGACGTTAGGCCACTACGACGTCCCTTCAGGTGAACTATATTTGAGATTTTATACTTACTTACACTTTTACTGCTTCTTATATGACTACTTTAACTAGTCTTGGATTTCTGGTAATTTTACTTTTTCCGTCTGGTCTCAGAATTTGATCTTTCTATCTGCAGGGTCTTGATCCAAGATCTACGGCGAGTATGTTTGCCAACGCAAGATGCATTGGAGAGAAGAAAGAATCAATGGGGAGGATTGCTTCATACTGAAGCCTCTGTGCTGATCCCCACCCAATTGAAGTCCAAAGTGAAGGACAGCAGATATCAATAAGGCAATGTCTTGTTTGGCTACTCAGTCACAGAAGACTGGTCCTTCCTTGTTCACAATGGAGGGGATTCACATTCACCAGGATCCAGTCTAACGGAAGCAGATGCATGTTTATCTGGTAGACAACGATCTAACTCATCTTAATGTTACCGCCCTGTAGAAGGTATCATGATGCTCATTCTGGGCGTTCTGTATTCAACACTTTTCCGGTTTGGGGAGATGGCTTTGAGTCATTCCAAAACTAGGATTGAAGAAGCTTGACAATTGAAGAGGTTCGTTAACGTTCCAGGATTTCATAGACTGCTTCATCCCACCATCTATCTGAAGTCGGGGTCTATAATGAAGCATGTGAGCTTCCCCTCAAAGAAAGGGGGGCAACAGTGGCAATTTCAACTTGCCAGTCACCGCTAAGGTTGCGCTCTAGCGAAACGCATGAGCGGGCCCCCCCCCCCTGGAAGTGAATCTAACCTACCTAGGAACAGCCGCGTGTCAATTGTTTCTACGGAACGAGGGGGTGGCTGATGGACGAACACACTAGAAGTTTATTTCGGATCTAATTAATTGAGTCATAAATAGTTTGGTGTAATGTCTACAATCTTTATCTGAAATAGAGCATAATTATTCTCAGGTTTCTTGCTTCCTGAACCTAGTTGAATTCCTTTACTCCTTAAAACAGAATCCAACGAAGCGTTGGAGCTCATTTTCCCTTGGTGACGAATGGAGCAACTGGAGGTTTAATTTTTGTTACCTTGCCAATAATTCTAGTTGAGAAACTTCGCATGATGTGAATCATTGATAATATTCAATTTTTTCTTCAGCTTGTTGTAATACGGCTTTTTCCGTTAAGCACTGCTAGATGGGGTTGACAGCAGTGTGTCTTTAGTTTTTTCCATTTTATCACTTTCCTTTATTTAGTTGGAGTTTTTTGTTTGTGAGTTCAGATAAAGTAAATAGTAGTACGAATGGTAAGCAAAATTAAGAAAGTTGTAATTTGTTGATCTGCTGTTAACCAGATTGTATCTTGTTTTTTGGTTTCAGAATAATACTCTCAGTTTTTCTTGTTTGGTTTGAACTACAGGCCAAGAAAATACAAAGATAATCTTTGCCCATCTGGTATGGAATACCTGCTATCACAGATTAAAGCATCTCTCAGTTAATCCCTTTTGTGTTTACTGAAATCCTCTACTTCCTTCTTGACTAATCTGATGCCTGCTCTTGTATGCTACTAGTGTCTTTTGACATGCTGGATTTCTTCTGAATGAAGAGCTCTAGTGCATTCAATCAATGGTCGTGGATACTACATCCTAAGCTTTCTTTTGTATTTTGGTCCCTGCTCGTCGAGACTGTGATGAATGCAGCATGGGAAAACTTCTTTTCTTTTAAAAGAGGAAAATAAAAGTTGTTGGTAGGGCTATGGTATGAAAGAAAAGGGTAAAACAAACTTTACCAACCCATGTGATACCTCATCACTTCCCCACTATAGTTTCCTTTTTCTTCTATTAACTGAAGTATTATCTTCTTCTCTTGTCAGGTACTTTGTTCCCCCATAGTACATAAGCCTGCCCACCTCACTTGCCATTTTTTTCACTTTCATCAATTTCGATGTACTTTTTTTTTTTTTTTTGTTTTTGTTTAAGAGTAAAAGAACTAGTACTTCTTGCAGCTGCTGTCTATGGGAGGAAGCTTTCTTCATCATGATGAATTCTCCCTTTTTTTCAACTTATTGATCCTCTTCAGTATTCACTAAATTAGACAAGTCAAGAAATACTGATTGATATAGTAACTTGTTTCCTTAAGAATTTTGTTGTTGGATCAGTGCATCCAATCATTCCCATGCTCATATACACGATACAGTAAATTAAATGAATCTTGTTTATACTCATCATCATTACTACTACTACTCATACGACTCCTAAATTTAATAGTGGGCTCAATCACTATTAATTGTGAATTGGGTTTCTATCATGGTGTGGTCCAATTAAATTTGGTTGCTCAGTAACAACCATTGCATGATTGGGTTTTTGGAGGATCTAACCACTGAATCTTTTCTCTTTTATTTTTTTTCCGCTTTTTAAAAGCTCTTACTTAATCTTTTTTCTTATACAAATGTCTCGCTAGATTTGAAGTGAAAAGTTCGTGTCTAAATTATGAAGGGTACTTGCATTCATGACGAAAAAAAAACACGATACAATCTTTCCAATCTTTCCTCGCTTTTTTTTCTTTAACATTTAGTTTGGTCAAACCGAATTTGTCATTTGTATAGAAAGAGTGTCAAGTTTAATTGCACTATATTTGGGAGCAGTCAACTGTATTGATTCCTTGAACCCATAAAGTCAATCTCTCTTAGGGGTTTTGTTTTCACATGTATCTTATACTTTCTCCTCACTTGTCCTCTTGTGCTTAAAACTTCATAAAAATTACTATTATTTGCAGATTCTTTTTTGAATTGTTGAAATGAATTAAATGTTGATGCTTAGTAGCACTTGGTTGGGAGGGTAAATTACAAGTATTATTTTTATAAAAGATTTTTCAACAGTACGTCGCCATATCCTTTCTCGTCCTTTCCTAGGATGACAGTGTTAATTCCAATTTTTTATTTTTTACATACAAATTTGGTACATAATTTATTTTAAAAAACTTTAAATTGGTAGAACTCATGTGCCAACCCTAGGTATAGGTAACGGTAAATACAACTGTTCCACTCAAACTTCCGCAATAAAATCTTTCCTTGCTCTATCTACTCTTTTTTTTTTCAAAATACTTATCATTTTTACTAAATGTAAATGTTCTAAAAATATTGCTAATTTTGAGGTTTAATTATACAAATAAGTAAGGTTTAATAAAAATAGATTTAATTATACTAAAATATCAGTACAAACTAAAATAAATCCAGGTACTTTTTAATGGACAACTTTCACATGTAGTAAATAAAAATTTATATTTGTATTTGTAGTGCAAAGTTTGGCAAAATTGCGCTCCATACCAAACATAGAAACTGTATAAATTCGTTATACATATACAGTTGCAGCAAATTGTATAAACCGAAGTGTCAAAAACAGAAGAAAAGACACTTTGCATAAGAACTGTATAAAACGATTGTATTAGTATAAAGTGTATTAAACAATTAATATCAATGAATTTGTATAAAGGAGAAAAGAGAGAAACGACCAAAGAGACTTGACAAAGAATATACAAATGAATCGAATTGTATAAAACGAAAATAGAGAAAGGCAAAAGAAACTGGGCAGAGAGTATTTTTATTGTATAATATAAGTGGTGATATGACTAAAATGATATGTACTTTTGCAAAATGTGGTATAACCCTTTTCTCAAGAACCGGAGGAATATTAAATAAGCCCGATATAAAAACGCAATTATACATTTCACTTCTGTTGGATGTATCGCGTGGACAGAGAAAGGCGAGTGGTGGTGGCGATATTGTTTGGAGAGTGACAGCGAGATCTGAAGAGGGGAGAGAGGAATAAATCAAAAAGAAACATCGATTAAGCTCACCAGAATCCACCGAAAAAAAAAAAAAAAACAAAAAAAAAAAAAAAAGCAAAAAAAAAAAAACAACAATTTTTATAAAGAAACAAACAAATGTCTAAAAATTGAATATTCTAATCTCTAATCTTTACATACTTGTTAAATAAAAAAACAAGAACTCGCCACGCGTGTAAAATACAATAGAAGAATTATTTGGGATTCAAGAGCATCCACACCAGCTGGAGGACTCAATCTCTCGCTCGTCAACTCCCCAAATCTCGCTCACCACCCCCAACCCTCGCCTTTCTCACTTATAAATCAAAACGTCAGACATACTGATATACAATTTTTCGACTATGTAGTTCTGTTTTATACAAGTAGAAACAATTTTTATACACTTGTGTTTCTATAAAGTGCGGACTGATCGGGATGGAGGAGTGGCTAGCGATATATTAGAGAGAGGCTCGACAATTTTTTGCAACGTTTGCTTAAGCTAATTAAAAAAACCTTAGCGACTCCATTTATTTTAGTTTATTCAGTTTTGATATTCTATAATTTTTCTTTTTTAAAATTATATTTTCTTTTGGGTTGGGGGGGGGGGGGGGGGGGGGGGGGGGTTTTGTTTAACGAAGCCTCCTAAATAAAAAAGCCCAAGTATTTTGAGGAGAAAAAATATAACATAAACACAATAGTTTATCTCCAGTCGTTATATTTCTTTTGTTATTGGTTCTTGTTAAAAATAACTAAATTACAACACTAAGACAAAGGGTATGATTTCAATTTTATTTTACTATTTTTATAACGTCAATGTATTATGATTGAGTAAGACATGTAGTTTAAACTATTGCTCAATTTTTTATTTTTTTTAGATTCTGCACTTTAAGAAATTACAATGATAATATTTTATTTCCATTTTAAATAAAACATATATCACAACAAATATTTAAGAAAAAGGAAATAAAATAGATCACACTTCTGTTTACGTGCGATACTCTTGCAAGATGATCTATAACCTATTTTTTTAGTAGTAAAGAAATAAAAGAAATCTTATAACTTAATTGGGATTAACATATTTATTTTTTATTTTATCGTGAAATTTTTTGATTTTCTCATGCATATAATCTATGATCCTTAGAAACAAAACTTGGCGTTTTTTGGTTTTTGGTATAACAATACAAACATAAGATAAGAACAATAGTAAGATAAATGCTTAATAAAGATAGCAAGAACTTCCCCCAGTGAAGCAAATTTCGTAGATTACACACATACACATTGACCATGACTTTTTTGATATTTCATCTTCTATAGGTCTATTATTCCACCAAACAAGCTAGTAAAGTTTTCCATTTTACATTACACAACTTCACTTTCCAGATTATTATGCGGATATTTTCTTTATCCTAAGTACTGTCAATTTTTTATTTGAGATACTTTATTAAGAAAATAATTAAATTGGACCATAGTAAGTTTTATCATTTTATCTTATTAATTATGAAGTAAATGAAGTAACAATTTCAAATATTCAAGAAGTTTTATTTTTTAAAAATAATTAATTGAGAAAATAATAGTAATTTTTTCTATTTATCAAAATGACCAGTAATCAAGAAATAATAAAATAGAAAGAGGAACAAGTAAGTAAAGTCAAACGGAGTAATACAAATATATATAACGTGTTACATTTCTTTTTGTGTTCTGTACTAAGTTATACTAAGTATTTGTACTAAACTGTCCGGTGAACAATCCACACACACAAAATTAAAGCCACTCTAGCATAATGAATTAAAGAAGAACAAAGCAAATACAAGAAAATACCCCACGTATACAATGAAGAATCTACTATATGATAAAAAATAAAATAATTTGGACTTAGATATGAAGATATCTAGCTATGGACACAATAAATCATGTTTAGTTTTTGTTTATATTTTGCATTCCCGTACATAATAAACAGCTAAGAAATTATGTTCAAATCGCATAACCCGGAAAAATGTTATTGTGATGTTTGGCCAGTCTTATGTTTTTTTGTTCCGCCCCCCCCCCCCCCTCCCAAATTGCAAACTAGGAAAGGAGAAAAAATTAAATGTGGGGAATCTAACTCTCACCAACAAGGTGAGAAGTTAAGTAACCAATCAATCGAACAGTAATGTTCCCCATTCATATCTTCATATGTCAAATTTTTAATATGAGTGAATATTGCAAATAAATTATTTCTAAATCAACATTGCACCTACTCTTAAGTTAAAGACTCTCCTGCTATTTTTTCTATCATACAAATATCAATCACATCTTATCGAATTAGTCAATTTGATAATAATTATATAGATTATAATCACTTTGAACCAAATCATAATAGAGTTGTATATTTTGGCATTGCCGACATGAAATTTTAATAAGAGTTTGATGACAGTCCTTAATTGGTGGGTGGGGGGGTGAGTAGGTTGCAAGAGAGACCATACTCTTATTATAACTCCCAATGAAATGATTCACTGTTACTCATTCTTATAACAAACTTTACGTTTCCCCCCCATATGTCTCCTCTACCGTGGCATTTCTTAACCTTGCTCTCTTCCTATTCTCCCTTTTTATAATATGGAAGTTTTAAATTGTCAAAAATTTAGTCAAATTTATTTAAAAAAAAATTAATGTTAAAGTTAAAGTGTAAAATAACTTTTAAAAATAAATATATAGATCAAATATTATGATTCAAAAAAATTTTCTTTTATTAATATATTTAATCAGGCGACATAATTTAAACACAATTTTATTTGGTTAATGTTAATCTGAAACATATTTTAATAAATTACTTAGTTCATAGAGATTTTAAAAACCTCTTAAAAAAAATTTATGTTAAAGTTAAGAGGGTAAAACTTTTAAACATAAAATAACATAGATCAAATATATATCAAAAACAATTTCTTTTATTATATTTTGATCAGCTACATATTAAACAAAATTCATTTGTTAATGTTAATCCGGAACATATTTTAAATAAAAATTACTTAGTTCATATAGATTCTAAAAACCTCTTTAAAAAAAAATTAATTGAGTTTTTTATATATATAGATATCATATCTATCATATATATATATCTATTATACTATCTCGCTATCTATACACGAAAAATAGTATGAACAAATAATGATAAATCTCTCTAATTAAAGGAATTTGAGGTAATACTCGTCATCTAAAAATAAATGTACATTTGTATCATGCTTCTTTAGCCTATACATTATATATATTATTACTGCAAATCATTTATTACTTCCATAGAATTTTTTGTTGTACAATTCTTGGCTTTGTGTGTTATTGCTCCATTTTTTATTTTTACTTGTCAACTATGTGTTTTTCTCAACATATCATAATCAGTACTGGCTACATTTAAAACAAATCTATTTTTTCTAATAGTATGTCCAAGTTATCATGCTAACAAAGTTTCAGCATTTTTGTTTGACTATAAATAAAATGTTTATTAACTTTTCGTCATATAAAATTTGAGATATCCATAGATAACGTATTTTGAAGTTGTGCAAATAAACAATTAAAATCTAATAATTTGGTTTTTTCAACGAAATGGATAGTAATAGAGCTTTTAAAAAACCTTAAAATTTTCACGTATTTTAATTGTTCTAAGCTTAGGGACTCCAAAATGGTGGATAGATAATTGCTTAACTAATGTTTTTTTTTAGTATACATTAATGATGAAATTACTAAATCGTTGTACTAGATGAATAGTGTCTCTTTGAATAAGGTCTTTGAAGATTGTTTTCTAGTTCTAAACGAAAAGAATTCTAAACTTTCCACCAATGATTTAAATAACAATAAATCATAAAATAATCTCAAAAAGAGAAGATAACGATAATCAATTAATTAGAGGAATTTGTGTGAATCGCAATTATGAAGATAAAAAAAACATTTCATTCAGAAGATATAAAAAAATTAAATGGAAGGAAGAAGATTTGAGGTTGAATTGAGTAATGAAGCATGAAAATATCAGAGAGAGAAATTTTTTTTACCTTCTGGGATAAATATGGAAAGAGATAAGATGGGACAAATTGCAATTTTGATTTTTTTAAAATTAAAAACATGTGGAACGTGCCACTCCTGGATCTACATAAAAAATGTAATACCTTATTTCTTTTAGCAATAAATAATGATTTCATAGGATCATATTCTTTTTTAAATACTGACATTTTTTAACTATATTTTAAAATAGGAGTCTTTTACTAATTAGTATTGATGTTGAGTAGTTTTGCTAATTTTCCAATTTTCCAAATGAAGCTCCAAAAATTTTAATGAAACCTGAAGTTCGTAATGTATATATTAAATTTTTGACGGTATATTCAGAAGCCCAAGAAGTTAACGGATGACATAATTACATATAAATCAATGGCAGCTCAAGTTTTAATTAGCAGGTCTAAAACAAAGATGTTGGAGGCTCGCTCAATTTAATTATTCTATTATATATGAGATTTAACTAATGTTTTCCTTTTGATAATTTTTTTTTAGTTTTCTATAGCTTTGTAGATATCTCGATATATATATATATATATATCTCTTATCTATATATATATATATCTTAGTTATATATTAGATAAAACCACTAATTTGTCCAATGCTATGTAAACAAATGCGGTAAAGGCAACTTCCAGACGTCAACTATTCTTATAGTTATTGTTTGGCTATGATTATCACTCTCGACCAACATTATACGTTAATTAAGTGGATTGACTTAGATTTGTTAATTAGTCATATGTTCATTAATATAACATTGCCAGAATATACAATTACACATGTTAATATACATTAATCTAATCGATACATAGATATACAATTCTCTCCCACTCTTTGCCATCTCTCTCTTGCCTCTCTCCCTCCCAATCTCACCCACCTTCTCCGCCCTCTCCCAATCTCGATTTCCATATATACAATGTATTATAGTAATATACAATTATCTAATCGGATTATACAATCTAATTCACCTCTCTCTTCCTCTCCTTGCCCTCCTCTCTTTCGTTTCTCTCATGTCTCTCCTCTTTTCGCCAATCTCCCTCACTCTCTCCGTCTCTGCCATATCTTTTGTCCTATTTTAAAATACCTATGTATATATACAGTTCTAACCGCGATACATGTGTAATTCTCCTCTTCCCACTCTTTGCCCGCTCTCCTCGCCTCTTCTTTTCTTAACATGTAGCTACAAATCATAATTATCAACTATAGTTATGGAGAGTATTAAGCTATTTTTAGTGGTTTATTTGTGAATTTCCTCTAGTATTAATCTTGAGTGATTATCCACTCACTGCTACACGTATGGCTAGGTGATTAATTGTTTTGGGCTAGAAGAATAGTAACCATAATTTGGCCTACTTAATTGGGACTTGGCCGTCCCCAATACCCAAATATGATTTTATAGGGTTGGGCTAATACTATTTTGAGTCGATACGAGTAGGTCCAATTGTTATGACACGTTCACATGCATAGATGGGCTTCTCTGTAGGCCCAATAAAACATAATTAAAAATATAAATAGAAATAGTTAGAGTTACTAAATGGGATTAATCAAAAGAGGTCTAGAACCAGTTTACGTATAACAGATGAAATAATTGTTTTAAAGGTTATTTTTATTTTTGATTGTGAGTTGAAACAACGATATGTTGATATTTTTTTCTAGTTTATGTTGCTTGTAGTTGTTTAGTTTCTTAATGAATTTTATATTTCATATAATGATATTAATTATTTATATGTTATTCTTTCGTTTTAAAAAAGAATGACCTCATTTCTTATTTATCGGTTAAAAAAAATGACCTCTTTCTTTTTTGGTAACAACTTTCTACGTGGCATATTTAAAGCCACAAAATTAAAAAATAATTTTGTATATTTAACCTAACTTTAATTTAGAACCATAAATTCCAAAATATTCTTTATATTCTTAAACTCTGTGTCAAGTCAAACTAGGTCATTTATTGGAAATGGCGGGAGTACTAAATATAAAAGTGTTCATTTTAGTCACAAAAAAAAAAAAAAAAAAAAAAAAAAAAATTTATGTCCAAACAGTTTTTTTAAAAAATTTTGTACATGAATATTTTCTTTCATAATGTTGGTAAGATTTCAGATTGAAGTCAGACAATCAAATATTTATTGAAACCAAACGCCAAATTAAAACCACTAAACTTGAATATGTCCATCAAATCAATATTGTGATGATACGTTTGCCAGCTTTGATTGAAGTGAAACCGCAAGATGCTAGAAATGCTGAAATTTTTAATTTATGTAAAAAGTAATGTGTATTTTTATGTAATTACAAAACTATACAACAGTATCAAAACAGTTATGTTTTCCACGTACATTTTATTTTGAATTTTTTCAAATTTGAAATGAATTACCTTTAGCCTTTGCAGAGCAGGGCATATAACAAAAGGCAGACCAACCTTAACTCGGCGTGCCTCAACTCATTGAACTAAAAGTGAAGTCTGTGACAGTTCAAAAAACTCAACCAAAACGTACTGTCAAGAAGTAATCTTCACTCAATCTTCTATTTTCTATCTATTGTATGAAACTTCCTGTACAAGAAGTAATTTTTACTCAAATCGTTTCTATTTTCTTCTATTTGTATGAAGTTGTATTTACGTCTCAAATATGTGTTTTGAAAATGATACTTTTTAACAGGAAAAATGCACAAGTACCCCCCTCAGCCTATGCCTGACATTTCAGAGACACACTTATACTATATTAAGATTCTATTACCTCCTGCACTTATTTTATAAGCAATTTCTATCCCTTTTCGGTTTCCTCCGCGGTCACGTGCACTAGCTTGAAAAAAAAAATCAAAGCGTTGCCCACAAGATAGTGCACTTAGGCTGAAACTGGATAGAAAATTATTAATAAAATAGATTAGGGATATAGATCCTTAGTATAATATAATGTGGGCTCCGAGATACAGACATAGGTTGAGGGGGTAGTCGTGCATGATCCACTTTTTAATGGTTTTCTTTCATATTCAATGACTCAACCCTAATTTTTTTGTATAAAGTTAAATAGTCTCACTACATGCCATACATCACGTATGTAATCCCTTTACCGTTCTATATATCAATACATATCATTTTAGAAAATATACTGTATACAACGTCATAACATAATGGATGAGCTAGCTAAAGAGTGTAGTGTTTAAGTCCCAAAACAAAAATAAATTTCCTCAACACGAACCTCCAAAAAAATCCAGTGAATATATCATCCAAGTACATGTGGGAAATAAAACCCTCATCATCCTACTAATAACTAAAATGATGTATTTCATATATTAATCTAAAATATAGTGGCAAAAGCAAATTTACCACAAAATCACATAGAATTTCTAATCAGCAAGCAAGGAGACCCCATCCAAACCCCAAACTTCCCATAATCCTATTCGAAAATCTCATATTTCCCTCCACTCCACTCTGCACAATAACACAAGCATAAACAATTTAATTAATCTATAGAGAGTTGTTTGAGTAATATTTGTTATACGATCAAAAAAAAAGTTGGCACATGCACAAGAATCCAAAAATATAGAAATATTAAATTGACCTTTTCCGGGAGCACTATAAGATCTAATTCTGAGAATTATAAGCCTGTTTTAGTTTGATTTATTCTAGCACATGCATAAGAATCCAACAATACAACTATTGGGATTAATGTGGGGTTCAAATAATGTGGCTCTATATTCTATCTACTCTATAGACTTAGTTACCCCCACTATTATTCTTTCTGTCTCTTCAATAATTTGGTTCTACTAAAATACTATCCATACAAAAGTACCTCTACATGAAAATAAGGTCAGTAACTTTTAAGTTCAATACTATGATTGAACTATGGAAATTATTATTCGTCATTTGATTAAATCTACCTTTAAGTTGGACAACTTATTATTATAACTAATGAAAATTGTATTTTCAATGAATTTTAAATTTAATTTTATTTTTTCAAATACGTGTTAGTCAATCAATAAAAGAAACTCTAATTGAATACAATTTTTGGTAGAGGCAGAGTCATTATGGGCAAACATAAATGCACGTGATATGTCCCAGTGTAATAATCATAAATTATAATGACAAAGCTCGCATGCACTCGATCACACCTGTAAACCTCCACTAGGCACTGCTAAGCTTCAACACCCCACATTAGGCCTTCCACATAGACACAATTAACGAGAACTGGTCTTCATTTTACACAAACTATGCGTAGTTTGACTATCATGCGCTCCATATCAATTCCTAAGAATAAAACAACGTAATACCTAAAAATGTATGTGCTGAATAATTCCTAATTTCCACCCCTCTTAAATATGTTTCAGATAAATCAACGCAAATCAATAAAATTAATAAATTTGACTTTTAAATTTTCAATGTCGGAATTATTGTATCGTAAAATGAGATTTCAAAGTTCGGCTTAAATTGTATGCAGCCTCATTGCCATAGTTTAGGATTTAACTCTATTATATATGAACTCTTAATAAACTATGATTCTTGTGTATCTCTTAAGCCTCTTCATATTGTTTTAAAATTGAAGCATATATTATAACAATAATTATTAGGAGACCTTTTCCCTTAGTACCAATGAAAATGTTCTTTAGCATCCATAAGGTTATGTTAAGGAATCAAGAAAATGAAACTGAGATTTGAGCAATTCATTAGTACCTGCAGGGCTGTGATGGAGCATGAGAAAAACGAGAACCACTCGGTTACGAGCACCCAGAGTTGGTGCTGGAGGACTCAACAAACACCACCGGCGAAGGGCTGAGATGTTGCTACTGTTGTCGTCGGGAGGATCCTGAGCTTAAGCAGTGGGAGTTGCAACCGGTGCATGTGCTGCTTCCGTGGAGGAGGAGATGGAGGTGAGTGCTCACAGGTGGAGGAGTAAGCTGTGGTGGAGCACTCACGTGGTGGAGGAGGGGCTTGTGTGGAGCGCTCCACTGTTGGAGATGGAGAAGCGCAGGTAGTGGTGAAGAGCCCCGGTGTAGAAGATACAGATGGAGGAGTGAACTTACTTCCAACCCCCTGCAGGGGTGGATATTACGTAGCCGGATTGGGAACCGGTGGTTGTGGGGTATGATTTGGTGTTGGCGGACTAGTAGTGGGTTGACGTGGCAGGAGCTTGACCCCCTACCAAATCCGGCGACGATAATGCATAGAAATCCGATCCAAAGAGCATTTTTCCCAATCCATTTTATCACAATGTATTTTGCGCACAAAAAATTTCTAGAAGATAGCATTCATAGTTTTGTGGCTATATGAATAAAAGAGAGGGAGGAAGAGGGACATATCTTCTAGGTGTTTTGTTTGGCGAAGAGTAGAAAAGAGACAAAGTCAAAGTATAAACTTGGCTCTGCTGAGTAGTGACTACCAAACAGATCCTGTTTCGCGTTTACTTGGGCTCCTCTCATGTGATCTCCATTACTACTATCATAAATTAAAAAGACCAATCTAATACTCGCTCCGTCTTATTTGTCATATTACAACTTATCCAAAGTTAATTTAATAATTTTTAAAAGTAAATTATATTACATTAATTCATATAGATTTAAACTATATGAAAAGTTCCATCAATTATAATTTTTTATATATTAATATATTAAAAATCATCGTAAAATTTATCAAATTTTTATAATTTAACTCTAAAAATAAAAATCATACAACAAATTTACAAGACGGACGAAGTATGTCTGTTTGCTATCTACGTTAGTAAAACCTTACCTTTTTTTTTTATATAACTTCTGAATTTAATGAATTTTTTGTTATAAATCACTTCCCGCATGCCTGGCATGACATTGTTTGGCTGACCATTGTAATACCAATGCTAAAACCAAAATGGATGTGAGCGAATCATTTAATTAGAGGGAGTTGTGATTGAAACAAACATAATCAACGTAAACTTTTTGCTTGCCTTGCAAATCCAGTTTCCACTCTTTCCGCTAAGAGAACAGTGGGGGGCAAAATCACACACAATAGCTGATCCAGGATTTTTTGAATTTAAATAGCCACAAGATAAAGTGATAAAAACAAATCATTTTTTAGAAGTAACTAAACTAGATTTGTAGAAGAATTTTTTTTACTTTATTTAAAAGTGTTTTTCCCATTAGTCTCATTTACGTGTATATTTAAATATATAACAAAATTATTTATTACACTTTATAAAGTACAAGTTTTTATATACTTTGTAACGTAAACTTTGTCCTTACACTTTATAAAAAATTATGTGTTAAAAAAGAGAATATTTTCATGTTATGAAGCTTTTGCGTGTTTGCAATACCACTATATTGATTTGACATATCATAAAACAGAAAAAAATTACTTACCTTATGTGTTTTTTTTTTTTATGTTGAAAACTCTTCACGGTCTATTTAAGGACATTTAAATACAATCTGTAGTCGTCTATTTTTCTCATTTCAATTACAAAAAATGTCTTCTACCCAAAAGTCATAGTCCTGATTTATTGGTATGACGAATATAAAAGAAAGAACCATGTATTAAAATAGTCTGTGAAACCACAATTGATAATATTTAATTAAGTCCAATATCATAAATTTCTTTCATCAATTTATAAAAAGAATCTGTATGAATAGTAACTTCTATAATTTGATATAGTAAAAAAAATTCCTATTTTATTTTTTATCACTAAAAATTAAATTTAGAGATGGAGTCTTTGACTGACTAATTGTTGATCGCTTTTTTGAAGCTCCGAATGACCCAAATAAATTAAAATTAATCAAGTGTAATACTACTTGAAATTTATGTTAAGAAAGAGCCTCAGACTTGTCAACACGTTCTCCTTTATCGATCGCAACCTATGTTAAATTTATTTATTTTTTTGTAAAACATAATTTTTTTTTCTTTCACCTTTAATATATTAATTTTATTTCCCTTTTATAAGATGTAAGAAAAAGTTTCGCAGTACAACGTGTACTAAATAGTTTTTATTTATATTAACATAAACGTTATGACACAACACAATTCCGTTTAGAATATGAATAAAATGAATTTTTTTTCACTAATTTCCTTTTAATTATTTTTTAAATATAACTTATTTTGATCATTTTTATAGTCTGATTTAAATTCTGGAGTCCTGTATCTGACTGTATAATTAGTTGAACTTTATGTTATATTGAAATATTTGAAATACATTTTACCTAAAATGATTTTAGTGTATGCATAATTGAACAGCTAGCAGGGGAAATTGGGGTGTCCCTTTGATTAGGCCCTAAGTTCGCGTAGCGTAAAAGGAATTGTCCTATGACTCTTACATTCCTTGCACCACTACACTAGTATGAGTTGCATGACATTAAGAAAATGTTTCTTCTTTTCCGTTGTGCTGTCTTTTCTATTTTTCTTTCTAGCAAATCCTAAAGAAATCATAAAATAAGACCTATAAACTACTGATCCAATCAATTCTAATGAGTTAGAGAGTTATTATTGAAGCGGATTAATTCTTTTTTAATTAAAGGGTCCTAAAATAGCAAGTCAATCTGTTTAAGCGGGCCTGAATTGAACCTTCAATAAAAAATGAACAATATCACTCTTTAAGAAAGAAATATCGAATGTTGACGTGTATGAACATAACATTAATTTATACAAAAATTCAATTATAAATCACACAGTTTGGTTAATACTTACAAAAATACATTTCTGAATCACTCATTTTGGTGAATACTTACAAAAATACATAATAATCAATGTACGGTTAAACGGATAAATGTTGATCATTTCACCGTTTCACCCATGAAAACCTTGTTGGTTTAAAAGATTTCAACCAACACAAGGCAATCCAAATATTTAACAAATCTAAATTGCTAAATGTTACATGACCTAATAATTATAAATTTTCCACTCTACTTCCTCTTCCTCTTCCGCTTGCACCATGATCACATTTGAATAAACATGTGATATTATTTTCTTAAGAAGTTCATCTTCATCTAAATTCACCATACAAGATAACATTTATTTTTTTCTGAACTTATATATATTGTTCATTAAATCTTGCTCATGATTTTATACATGAATGTTGTATAAATTGTATAAATCCCGTATGAATCATATATGTATATGCTATAGATGCACATTGCAATTTTCTTCTATATTTTTTTTAAATTTCATGTCTATTAAACTATGTTATATAAATTAAAATGAAGAAAATACAGAATGCTATCGTGGTGCAAATCATTCACGAAGAAACGGGTATATCGTCGGATATTATATGGGCTATTTATGTGTGCTTGGTAAGTTGACACTAGCAATGGATAATTAGCCCATTAGCGGCCCAAACTACGTAGATAAAAGGGCAATATGGTCAACAAAACAGAAAGTCCAAAAGGCGCGGTTACCCTGATTTTTACGGACACAAAAAACCCTTTGGCCACACTTATCTCTGCAAATTCAAAAATATCAAAAGCTACAGAAAGAAGATAATGGCGGTGTCCTTGGGGTTATTCTCGGTATTCTCAACTGGCGAGACGGCGTCGTTTGCGAAGACAGCTTCCTTCTCCTCCGTTAGGCTCGCTTCTCCGCTTGCAGCTCATCATGTTAATAACTTGCGCACTGTGCGGACGGTCACTTTCGCGACGGCTTCTAAGCCGGTTGCTGAGCCGAAGAAGCGTGAACCTAGGGGAATTATGAAGCCGCGTAGAGTATCGCCGGAAATGCAGGCTTTTCTTGGTGGCATCTCTGAAGTTCCTCGAACTCAAGCCCTCAAGTTGATTTGGGCACACATCAAAGCGAACGACCTTCAGGTATACCCTGTTTACGCTCCACCGACTATTCCTATGAACTAACAAATGTGTAATTGTGATTTTGTGTTATTGGGGATATTTACTTGATTTGTTTAAGATGGCTTGTTTATATATTTGTGTGTTTTAGGTAGGTTAGCTCTAATTAGTGTGGTTATGCTAACTTGTCAACAGCTGAAGAGTTGAGTGCTGTTTCTTTCTGATTATGGGTTTAAGTTGTTTATTCAGTGGTATTTTTCTGTGTTGTGTTGTAGTAATATCTGTTTTATGATTGGTTTGGTCGTCTAAGATATGGAGTTATCACTTATACTTTCGTAGTAATTAGATATATTGTAATTTACTAGTATTATCTTTGTGTTGAACCTTTGGTGATATGCGAACATTGATCTTGCAGTGTTTTTTTTTTGTTATGCTGAATGGAAAAACACACACTTTAACTTTTCTAAGGTCCTTTTACCTCCTTGAGCTTTTTTTTTTTTTGTAATTTTGTGCATTTTTTTGGCTTACGTAACATCCAAGTATCTCCTATGCGCCTCAATTGCGTGGAGTCACAGAGTGTGCCACGTAAGAAAAAAGGTGTATAATAAATTTTTAAAAAAATAAGTTCACGGTTAATAGGATCTTAGTTTAGTTAAAGCGTGTTTCGGGGATTTTGGTGATAGTCTAGGGGGTACTTGTGCATTTTCCCTATGCTGAAGCTTATAAGGATGGTTTTTGACGGTTATATTGGTTGGCTATATCTTATATGCTAGAATCCTAATTTTTATTTGCACTTCTATGTTGAATTGGAGTACTTCCATTTCACTCACTTTGTCATCATTTTGGCAAATGTTAGTCTCTTAACATTCAACATAAACCCATGTCCTCTTTTGTGATTGTTGATGATTCAGTTTATTGCTTTTCACACTTTCTATTTTTTTTGTTATGAATTGGTCACCAGATTCTTGCGGGCATCAAAACTAGTTTGCTGATGCTTAAGTGTAATCTGTAAAGAGGGCAACACCTTGAGTTTCTATTAAGTCTAGGGATTGTTTTTTTTATACAAGTATGGTTTTGACTTTTGATGCATCGAAATCATTGTTATGGTTTCTGCATTTCATTATGCATTTGATGACAGCCAAACTAAGACATTGAACTCTTTCATTGTCATCCGTATTGCTCAAAAAGTAGCAAGCTTATGATCTATGTTTTCGAGCTGTTAATTGATTATCACTCCTCTTTTGAAACCAATTCTGGTGAAACCTAGATGCAACATCCTTTTTGTGCGGGTGCGGCATAAAGCTTACTTTTGACTGAAGATTTTCACTCTCTCTGCAAGTTTTATGGCATTTGGTTTCCTTTTTGGTTTGTCAAAATCGATTCAGGATGTATAATGTGGTGAAGATTGAGAACTTGTGTTAATTTAGTTTGGTGATGTATTTTCTGATTATAGCTTTTTATGTGTTGATGTATAAGCTGACTGGTAATCTCTATCATTTACATGAGAAGATCAATGGGAGCAGACAATGCTTTCTGCTGGTGATCTCTACTGTTTGTACTGCCAACTCTTTCAATGTGCATTAATTGTTATTTGTAGTTTGCGCTATCCTACTCATTATTCTAATATGTGGTTAACTTCTATCTATCTATAGTTGGTTTGATACTTAACAATATGTCTTTTGTAGGATCCTCAAAACAAGAAGGTGATAATTTGTGATGAGAAATTGAAGACAATTTTTGGAGGAAAGGAACGTGTTGGGTTCCTTGAGATTGCTGGATTGATTAGTCCTCACTTTCTCAAATGATCTATAAAGGAAAGCTTAAAAGGAGAAGTCTTTTTTTGTAAAGTAGGCTCTAGATTATCACAGTGCTTCTTTGTTAGTTTAGCTTATCGAAACGTATCTGAAGGAGCCTTAAGCTATGAAGATCACTCTTTTGTGAAAGTTTTGATTTTGGTGTTCAGATCTACATGTGATGGTTTACCATGCCAAGATTAGTAGCCAGTGGATTGTCAATCATAAACACATTGCACCTTTACATGTATGCTCTGTTCGGGGCATATTTAGAACAAATTTCAGTACTGAACTCTGATATGGTCAAATGTACTGAATATTAGGGTTTTTTCCCCTTGCATATGTATGACAATATCCAGTATATTATTTCTATGTTTGAAGTTTGTGAAATTATCAGTCCATTCCCTTTATTTGCAGTACCAATAATCTTCTAGGTCTAGCTTATCGCACAAGAGGTTTCATAGAAATGAAATTTTACCTTGTGCATATCTCAAGCGCTGTGAATTTTCCTTTGTCATCAAAATAATAATGCTACAGCGAGTCAACAACCGTCTTACCAATAACTTGTACTGTTAATTTTAGGTAGGATTCTTATTTAGGAAAAATATGTTGATTTAAATTACAGCAGAAACAAAAAAGATTTAGAGGATTTTATGATATAAAAGTTTTGGTGGGACAAATCATTATGTTGTAAATGGTCTAAATAGAAGGTGTTATACGAGAAAATAGCCAAATGAGACGAAGAAAGCAAAACTAGCCAACCATAAATGAATTATTAAAAATATTAGTATAATATAAATATGTATATGAGATTTCGAATATAAATTGAGAGCTTATTTGTACATTTTCAACCAAAATAAAAACGTATACATATTAGTAATTAATAAAGAAAATATCTTTGGAACTCAAAATAACTGGCCACCATGGGAAGTGTAATGAAGTAGTATTATACCAAATACAAACAAGATAGGAAATTTTTTTGTTATAGCAGAAGCTCTGAGACAGTGTTAATGGCGGACAAATTAGGTCTTCCTCTTCTACTACCAAACCCTCCACCTCCAAAATCCATCTTTCAAGACTTCCCTGTTTCTTCCACTCCATTCTTAAATGACTTCTTTCACAATCAAAATCCCAACACTTCTCCTAACTTCCCTTCTACTTCAACACAATCACCTCAAATCCCTCAATCCATTAATTTTCCTTCTCCAATCCCCAGAACACGACGGCGTATTATTGGCAAGGACAATGATTCCAACAGAGGCAAACCATGGAATCCTCATCGACTTTCCCCTCAAGGTGAGAAAATTCTCCAAACCCTTATCAGCCCGGAATTCCAAAGCGATAATATGCACCAAATTTTGCTTAGTTTGTATACTGTGCATCGTTTGGAAAGTTCTGAATTGGATACAGAGTCTTTGAGTTTTGATATTTTGGGCATTATCAAGGGTTTAGGGTATTATAAAAAAATTGACTTGGCGCTGAATGTGTTTGAATGGGTGAGGAATCGACCTAATTCTGGGGTTCTGTTAAATGGTTCTGTAATTGCTGTGGTTATAAGTATGCTTGGCAAAGAGGGGCGGGTTTCGGTGGCTTCATCTTTGCTACACAATCTGCATAAAGATGGTTTTGGTATTGATGTTTATGCATATACTTCTTTAATTACTGCATTTGCGCGTAATGGGAGGTATAGGGACGCAGTTATGGTTTACAAGAAAATGGAGGAGGAAGGGTGCCAACCTACTTTAATCACTTACAATGTGATTTTGAATGTTTATGGGAAAATGGGGATGCCTTGGAGTAGAATTTCGGCTGTGTTTGAAGCTATGAAGAACTCTGGAGTTGTTCCTGATGCTTATACCTATAATACTCTTATTACTTGTTGTCGTCGGGGATCATTGTGTGAGGAAGCGAGGCAGATTTTTGAGGAGATGAAACTAGGAGGTTTTCTGCCTGATAAGGTTACATACAATGCGTTGTTAGATGTGTATGGGAGGTCTAGGAGGCCAAAAGAAGCCATGGAGGTTTTACGAGAGATGGAGGTGCATGGGTTTTCGCCCAGCATTGTGACTTACAATTCTTTGGTATCTGCCTATGCTAGGGATGGTCTGATGGAGGAAGCAATGGAGCTGAAAGCCAAGATGATAGATAAAGGGATTAAGCCTGATGTCTTTACATATACCACCTTATTCTCCGGATTTGAGAAGGCTGGGAAGGATGAATCTGCAATGAGAATATTTGAGGAGATGACAAGTGCAGGGTGTAAACCAAACATCTGCACTTTCAATGCTCTTATTAAGATGTATGGAAACAGGGGAAAATTCACTGAAATGATGAAGGTTTTTGATGATATCAGGACGTTTGGTTGTTCCCCAGATATTGTCACTTGGAATACGCTCCTAGCCGTATTTGGACAGAATGGAATGGATTCAGAAGTCACTGGAGTGTTCAAAGAAATGAAGCGAGCAGGGTTTGTAGCTGAGCGGGACACCTTCAACACCTTAATTGGTGCTTACAGTCGTTGTGGAGCTTTTGATCAAGCTATGGTCATTTACAGGAGAATGTTAGATGCAGGAGTCACTCCCGATCTCTCCACCTATAATGCTGTTCTAGCAGCATTGGCTCGGGGAGGGTTATGGGAACAGTCTGAAAAAGTACTTGCAGAAATGAAAGATGGTCGTTGTAAACCCAATGAGCTAACGTACAGTTCCTTACTTCATGCGTATGCTAATGGGAAAGAGATTGACAGAATTCATTCTCTTGCAGAAGAAATATACTCTTCTGTAATCCAACCTCATGTTGTGCTTCTGAAGACCCTTGTATTAGTTTATAGCAAAAGCGATCTTTTAGTGGAGACTGAACGAGCTTTCTTTGAGTTACGAAGTAGAGGTTTCTCGCCAGACATCACCACCTTAAATGCCATGCTTTCTATATATGGTCGGAAGCAAATGGTTACAAAGGCAGCTGAGATCATGAACTTCATGAATGATGCTGGTTTCACTCCTAGCTTGACTACATATAACAGTTTGATGTATATGTACAGCCGGTCTAGCAATTACGAGAAATCAGAGCAACTGCTAATGGAAATTATAGCAAAAGGAGTCCGGCCTGATGTTATTTCATACAACACAGTAATATATGCTTATTGTAGAAATGGGCGGATGAGAGATGCCTCACGAATCTTTACAGAAATGAAGGAATCTGGAATTGTTCCTGATGTGATCACATATAATACCTTTGTTTCAAGGTATGCAGCTGATGCAATGTTTATTGATGCCATTGAAGTGGTTCGCTACATGATCAAACAAGGTTGTAAGCCGAATGATAGCACATATAACTCCATTATAGACTCATATTGTAAACTCAACCGGAGAGATGAAGCTCTGGCTTTTATTAACAACCTCCGTAAGCTTAATCCTCACGTGTCTAAGGAAGAAGAGACTAGATTATCAGCGAGATTGATGAAGAAATGAACTTTTTTTAATGGATGTTATAGTTTAGTATAAATACCGTTATGTTGTATTCTCTTCCTTTTTTCCATGTTATATACACGTACACTGCGAAAATACAAGTAGTGTGCTAATTGCTCTGTATATAGAAGGTCTTTTACAATCTAGGAGATCCTTGTTACTTTCTGATGCGTTGAGGCAAGGTTTGATACTAAAGGGTAACCTTGGTGGCTAGGTTTGATTAAGCTCTTAGTTAAATTATGACATTTGTTGTACCAAAATGCAAACTTGTTAATAATCTATCTTCTGTTTAATTGAGATTTTGTTAACCTTTCAATTCACTGTGCAAGTGCATTGCCATTAAAACGACCCTTAACTTGGCGTTAACTGATAACTATAACCTTTAACCTTGTGTGTTCTCAAGTAGACATTTAAAATTGTATAAAATTGAACAAATGGATACATTCGTCTTACATGACAATTTTGTGTCTTACTTGACATTCCATTAGTATTATACCACATAGAACATGTGTTTATACAATTTTAAGTACCTATTTGTTCACAGTCATAGTTGAAGGCATAATTGTCTGCTAAAGTCAAATTAGAATCATTTTACATATTAAACCTATAATTTTACATATGTATTATATCAACGCCGGATTTTAGATTAGTGTATATTTATGAATAGAAACCACATAACTGTAACTACAAAATAAAGAGGTAATCTGATTCTCACATTATTCAACTCTTTGCACAGCAAATGCAAAATACAACAAAACCTGGGGATTTTCAGAAAATTCCCCTACCTAGAAATTGTCATGTCAAAATAACAGGAGTCCTCTTTTGCACTATATATCTCAAAGCACAATCCGTCTGAAAAGAACAAAACAATGGGTTTGGTCAAATCCTAAACTGAACTTCTGCTCTCGATTCATCCAATCAGCCGCCCATAACCCCGGTTCATCTACATCAAACCTCTATTCTCTCCATATAATACTTTGGTTCTGTTGCTATTTCCCTATACAGTAACATTATGTACTGAATATACCATCCTCTTGTTGCGGTTTCTGGCAGTTCAAAAGGCTTCAATCACTTGGTTCTCCTCAGCATCATCTGAATTAAATGAGAAAATGTCTACAGGTGCAGTGATGGAGCCAAGAGTGCCTTTGGAATGGAATGATTCTTTCTGGTGATCAAGATAGATCACAATAACTGTTATATCATCATGGAAATAGCGCCTAATCCCCTTTTCTATCTTCTGGATATCCTTGTACCTCATCTCCCTCTTCTTGGCAGCCTCCTGAAGGGCCGCTTGCACCAGTCTCTTAGCTATTCCCTGCAAGTACATCAACCAAATAAACAGATAAGTCATAATGGGAATGACTCATATCTTAACTACGACTTCTACAAATCAAAGAACTGGTTTCACCAAAACAGGATGAGCTATACAAAAGTAAAAGTAGCAAAATTTCAATCCATGACAGGTTACACATACTCAAGCTTGCATCCAGGACTGCAGTGACGACTGAGACTCGACATGTTCAACCTTTAAGTTTCTTAGCACTAAATTGAACTTATAGAGAAGTTGAATGGTTTTAAACATATTTAATTACGTTCCGTAATAAAAAGTACCAAGTTCAACTTAACCCATAGATTTTAAGCTCAACCACCTCTGACTTTACCACTATGCATAAATGCAAACATTTCCATTAGTTCACCAGGAGACAAGGGTGAAACAATTCGAACTTACAGCTCTTGGGTTTTTAAATACCATCTCCACAGCTGATTGATCACTTAATTGTTCCCAGAGGCCATCAGAAGCAAATATAAGGAATAAGTCATGAGGCCTAATACTTCTTGTAACAATTGAAGGCTCTGCTGTCAATACAGGCCGCTTCAGAGGTACAAGATTCCCATATCGTTGGAAGATAGGATCCCTGTTAAATTCAGGTTTCTTCAAGTAGGCATCCCCAATAGATCTTGAGACCTGCAAATTAAGATGTATAAGTTAGCATCGTCTAAGATCTCCAGTAGACCACACAAGACTGAAGAGAAAACGGACAAATGACTACAAATATTCCTTGTTACGTTCCTAGAATAATGTCCCTGCTTTTATCAGCAGAAAACATACAGAATCTACGTCTAATAGTTAGATAACCATCACAGGAACCCAGAGCCATTAAAATCACAACTCATTGCTTTATAAAATCTTCATGGGCGTCTCATGTAGGGAACACAGACTTCCTCTAACTTGAACTACGTGAAACAGTGGATCAAGAGGCGTAGCGTGTGATTCCTGGAAGAGTAGGAAGATATAGAGCCTTAAGAACACGTACGACAAAGATAAACAGAAATTTCCTATCGGTATGCACACAGAATGATATGGAGCAAATTACCACAATTTATAATCTGAAGCCTAAACTTTCCCAGTCATACAAAATACACAACTCATCTCATAAATTCAGGGCTCAGCAATTATGAACCTGACTGAAAGAGAGTAAAATATAACCACAATCAAACCAACAGTACGACCATCAGAGGTTAGAGATAAGATTTGTGCAAAATAAAGATGAAACTAATGATGTATAAGGAGGCCTACAAAAGATATAAGTACTACTAGATTAGTCGGAACAACGTTAAGTCAGCACTGAGCAAAGTAAAAGCGCAAAAATTATATAAACTGGACTATTTAGATAGAACATCATTCCCACCTGGAAAGTTCAAATTTCACATTACTCCAAATAATACATATTCTCACATTCAGAACACAGATATAACAACTTCAGTACTCATCAACTGAAAAAACAAGAAAGATCACCTGAATTATGCCTTTAATTCTCCAAACACCTCGAATATGTACCACTATATCCTGATCATCAGGATGAAGTGATTCAACTTCTTTCCGCACTTCCTCACATGAAACATTGTGATCAGTTGATAACCTTTCTGCAACCACAGAACTTTTTTCCGCATCAAAACCTCTGCGTCCTAGAACTGCCCTAGAATCTCCTAAATTGGCCACATACAATTCACCCTCAGAAATTGCACCAACCAAACAGCATGATCCAACAGAAGCAATTTTTGGCATTGCAGGTAATGATCTCTTCACCAATTGAATAAAATCCTCTTCTGTAGCATGAAATGCCCTCTTTATAACATCAGACGACAAACCCCCTTGCTCTTTCGAAAACTCTACAAATTCAAAACCAAAATCCCTCAAAAAAATCATCAACGGAAAACGATCCTTGAGCGAAAATTGCAGAAAAAATTCGTGACCCACAAAAGAATACAACAGGAAAAACTGAAAAATCACGCCAAAACAGAAGAAAACTACGCACTAAGCAAATCAGAGAAGAGGGGTCTGTATAAATGAGCGAACTTAAAAGCAGAAATTTCAGAAACAAAGATGAAAACGGCACTAAAACTGAAAAATCAGAAGAAAAAAAAATAACGTACTATGCAAATACGAAAAGAGGTGTCTGTTGACAAAACGGGAGGCTTCAGGTCCACCATGTCCATCATAAACACCAACATAGGTAGCAGACGGAGAAGTAAATACTTGACTTTGGTCTTCAAGAGAAGAATTAGCTTGAACGACGGCGATAGAGAAGTCGCCGGAAGCATGTGGCTTTAAGTCCATATGCCATAGTAGACCATCTCCGTTTATTCTCTCAAAACACCTCTCCAATGGCCTATAACACGATCGCATCATCATACTCTTCTCTCCGATAATCCACAATTTTGCAAAGTTGAGACAAAAGTATCGAAAAAAGTAGGCTATTGTAATTCGAAAAGGAAGAAGTAAAGAGGGCCTTTACGCGTTTCTCTCTATATTTATATACCCAACTACTCCACTAAACAACACACTCTGCTTCTTTTGCCATTTTCTAGAACAATTGGTTGTTCGTTTTGTATTTTTTTTTTGCTAGTGTGAATATAAATTATTTAATTACTTTTAATTACGAATGAATGACATTCTTTTGAAATGAATTGATACAAAAATTGAAACAGAGTACAATGTAGCTGAGTCAAATGTTTATTAGTTATTTAACGATGAAAAAGAATTATTTATATTCCTTTTAAATCTATTTTAAAGAGAATATTCTTTTTTAATTTTGACAGTATTTTAATTTTATGTTGCACCATAAAAAAATTTTTGTATTGTATTTGAACTTGTAAATTTTAATTTTATGACTTATTTTATTGATCTAATTCAATTTTAACCATAAAAAATATGTTAAATTGACTCTCTTAAGTGAAATATGATTATATATAAGAAATTTTTATTCATTTTGTCAGTTTACACCATTTACTTCTTTGTCACGTTTTTTGGTCATATTGTTTGATGCAATTGGATATTTATGAGTGAAGTCAGAAGTCAAGCTAAGGCAGTTGGATTTTTGGTAGCAAAGCACTTTGTATGTATTACCAAATAATTTGTGTAATAAAATTTGTTTAATATTTATAATGTCTTGATCGTAGTTATGTGTAATTTGTAAAATATCCAAACCATTTGGTAATAAAGCACTTTATTCTTTTTTTATTAAATATAAAATAATACATGTTTTGACTTTTTCTCTATGTTTCATTTTGATTGGCAATACTTTTTTAGTAGTTCATTAAAAAAGGTATATATATTTTATATTTGTTTATTGATATTTTACTTTATGACTCATTTAAAAACATAATTTTAAAAATCTTATAATTACACAAATATTTTTTAAGATTTAAGACCACATGCTTTAAAGGTTTTTTCTCCTCTTCTTTTTGCAAATTTGAATTTGTACCAAATCAAACTACCCAATAAAGGAATAGATGCTTTTGTACATGTGTTATCTCCAATTTTGTAGATCTTCATTATTATCATGGATATTTGAATTTGGAATGAAAAAATTTAATTATTTAAAATAAAACAGTATTATCATTTACCTTCGTCTCATTTAAAAAAAAATTTCACGTTGTTCATTAAAATTACAAGGTATAATTACAAGTGTCAATATTAATCATTAATTCTGAAAATGACAATTTGTTTTGAGATAATCTTTTATGCAAAAATAATAGTTAAAATAAGACGAAAAGTGTACCCCATATAGATTAGTTTAATTTAGACCTAACATAATCCAAGACAAACATTCTTCTATTCGTTGGAATTTTCAAATATATATATATATTAATTCATTGGTCATTGGATAAATTCGCGTGTATAGAGACAAACAAATCAACAACTTAACTGTCTGTCTCAGAATAATAATTAAACGTTAATTTTATTGATTAATAAACTATTGAAGTTTGAGTTCTTGAAATCGAAAAAAATCTTGATCCATAACTTAACTTGTACTTTTATGGACCTTAATCGATGTGTAACTCAAATTAATTGGAACAAAATGGATTAAAAAATATTGTGTGAAAAGTCACTATAAAAATGAAATGAACATGTGGGGACTTGATATCGATTATCCATCTGTCATTGAAAAATAATCACCATAAATTCCACAGGTAAAATTTGTCTAGCACTTGCACCACGGCATGGATTGTTGACATAGACTTACACTGTTAATTATTAGTCTTTTTCTAAACATAAACTTAGTGATACGAGTAGAAAAAACACATTTAATTCCACCAAATATGGTTACCTTGTCAATTCAAGACTCAAAAACATTGACATAAGAATCTGACTAATTCAACAATGACATATTGATAGATACACAAAACTTACAGACGTTGGGCGTCACCTAATTTCCTTAAGAAGAGACATAATATTTCATTTTGACCAAGTCTCACCAAAGCATCAAATTTGTAATATGGAAAACTATCACCAAGGAGAAGGCAAGTAGTTTCCTGTTCTACTCATTTTATTAGAAAACTATCATTCAACCAAACAAAAAGGTCAAAGTCATCAAAAAAGAACTTCAGAGAAGAGATCACCATTCTAGTCAATGGTTGGCTTCACAACCTTCCTATGGCCCTACAAGAAGTTACACATGTATAGCTGCTCGACAATATGGGCAGTCCCCACAAGTTCGTACCCATGGTTCCAAGCAACAAGGGTGATATCTGTGCCCACAAGGTAAACATACTAGCTTGTCTCCTTCCAAGAAAGCATCCAGACATATGCTACAGTCGATAACCGCCCGGGCCTCTTCCTTGTCTGAGTTACTGTAAACCCCAATATGCAATAAATCCATCGCTTCTTGACTCAGGCCAGGGGGCCTCTTGTTTTCTCTTACCCAGATAAGATGATCAGGGCTGGGGGTAGTTCCAGCTAACCACAAACTAGAATCCGCTTCCCCATCACTGGCATCAGCAAGTCCGAAATCATCCTCAAATGTAAAGTTGTTGCGATGGGAGCTTGTTCGGACCCCGTAACTTTGCCTAGCAGAAGTCAATATCAGCTTTCAATCAACTAGATCAACACTTATGATGTTCAAATTAAATCGGCAGTGCACATAACAATTTTCAACAGAAGATTAACTAAAAAAGTTTCTGCAGTTTAGCATAAGAAGGTCCAAGTGACCCACAAAATTAGGGATGGCAATGGGGCAGCACGGGGCCGGTTTTGTCAAACCCACAGATTTTCAATCCGCCCCCCATAGCATTTCTTTCTCACAAAATTAGGGATGGCAATGGGGTGGTGCGGGGCCGGTTTTGTCAAACCCACAAATTTTCAATCCGGCCCCCGTAGCATTTCTTTCTATTCTCAACCCGCCACGCCCCACTTAAGTTTTTTTTTCTTACCTTTATTATTTACATGTACAAATACTTTCAAAGTTCATATATCACCACTGTTATATTTCGAGTAATTTACCAATTGATCTAAAACTATTTTATTAGGCTACTAACTAACAAAATTTTCCTCGACAGCTATTTTATAAACCCGCACCATTAAAATGTTTGCTGCTCCTGTATTTGTCAATGCAGCATAGATGGGTGTCCATTTTTTTTATTATACAAGGTTGGGACTTTCTTCTCAAGAATATGTTTTATCATTTTCTTTATTTAATAGAACATGATAGTTTATAATTTTCAGGAAATAAATTCTTACATTATTTTATGATTGAATATATTACTCTTGCCTGAGGCATTTCGTGTAAATACATTTTAAATGTTCATTATTGCAAAGTTGGTTCTCTCCTAGAGTTGCTCAAATGCAGACTGGAGAACTGCATTAACAAATATTGGAGGAGACCCACAACCGCGCCACACATAATTTTTAAAAAATCGAGATTTTGACCCACCCTGCCACACACACACAGATTTACCCGCCCCGTCCCGTCCCATTGCCATCCCTACACGGAATGGAAGGACCAAGTTTAGCCAACATAGAACATCCTAAAACAGACAGCTAGACCAACTTTGAATGATATCAAGCGCCAAACTGCTCATGTAAAATGAAAAAGAGGAATAGTCTTCCCAGAATTTAAATCATATTGTAATAACCACCAGAGCAACTTACGGAGACTAGTGAGATATCATGCTAACAAGAAAACCAATACAGAAAACATAAGACTTGTAAGACTGCTGGGAAATTGACATCCTAAAACATGTCATTTAACTTCTACAATGAGGAGAACCATAGAGGAGGAAGGGTCAGCAAAATCAACTAAACTTCTTACTAACCACTCAACAACGTATAGGTGCAACATGTCTTAATAATCCTATGATGAAAGTCCATTCACTACAGGAAACTAATATATCCAGTCATTTTCATCTAAACATATGTTTATTTTAATATTCCAAATGACCCAAACAAATTGATTTGAGGAATCAGACAGCTCAAAGTTCATCAAGACCAAGCAATTTCATGTATGCTTCATCAGAAATTTACCCACTTAGAAATGTACTCTTACCCATCTCCGTATTAATTTAATCAAAGGAATTGTGGACATGCAATATCATAAACTACAATGGCCTGCCAAGAGAAGCTCATACTATTGGGTATAATGGATTCAAAATACCAACCTATTTCCAGATATAGATACACCTCTCAATCTCTGTAGAAGTCTTTCCCTTGCAAGTAGTACAGCACCAGGGAGCCGCTCGCTACCTGAGATTCCCACCCTATCTCGTATCCTGTTATTGTTGTTAGTTGCATGATTGGTGTCTTCTGATGCAGCCTGGCTATTCGCAGAGTCGAGCGAAACAGAATCACGATCCTAACTTGTGAAAAAGGACCAAAATAATTAGCATCAATGTTTCAGGTCACCATCAAAGAATTGAAATCGAGCAGAAAAACTAGGTGTTAAGAATTTATAAATCACATCCTACGACATTTTTGACCATCAAATCAGCAATATATGACACTAAACACGAAGCAATGAAATGTAACAACAAAAATGAATGAGCTAAATAAAAATAATGTATCAATCAATTACAAGAGCACCAAGTACATGCTTGTACCATCTTATAAGTGAACATCAAAGCTGATTAATAAATTGTTTGAGGGGGGACGTAAAGATGTATCACATACATAGAGAAGTACATGCAGCACTATATTAAATATACAGGAGTCATACTTTAAGCACCTTATAATCAGGGTAATCCAAAATACAATGGCCAACACTTGGGCTAGGAAACAACCATTGTCTCGGAAATTCATACAGCTAAACAACACCGGGGCTTGCAAAAGTAAGCTGTCACAACACATTTGCTCGACTCATGCAACAGGGGAGTTAATCTCAAAATGGCACACCACATGGCAATAATGACCTCAAAATATTGCCACCAATGGCAGGAATTAATTGGGAACGGAGCAAATTTCTTTTGTGATAACTAAAGATGAAAAAAAACAGATCCATATAAGACATATTTGAGATTTCAGCCTAATTGTTGAGTATTAATTTTGGTAGGTTCAAAAAAATAGAAGAAATAACTATGAAATTTCACAAAAGCTTTATCATTATCGTTACATTTACAGCACATCCCATGTTTCCCAGGATTTGTTTTAGCATGACTAGAGATTTGTATGATAAGAATGAAAATAGAACCCTTAACTTTCTTACAAGCCAGACTATCGAGTACTACTATGCAACGGACTCAAAGCAGATGCATAGAACTGCCCAACTCTGACTAGTTTGTATTTAACTTGAGATGTAGTTGATTGGTTTACTGATAAATAGCAAAAGAACAGGCAATAATTAACCAGGAAAACAGAAAAAACTTCTTATCATGATCAGTAGAGGAAAGTTAGTATTTTAATGGCATTGTACATAGTCCATACTAATACGGGAACAGGTGCAGATATATATGCCAGCCAAATAAGACTCTAACATTTACAGCAAGAAAATGTTGGATTAAGGTAACGCAAGACTGATAAGCAAGAAAACAAATCCAGATAATGTTATTCTGCAACCCACAAGTCCATCATCCATATAATCATCATAGGTGTTGAGTGTGATAAGGCAGGTACTATGTCAATTAAACGTCCATATCTGATTGTGGCACAATCTAAACGATTCGTAAGCCTCACGTTTGAAAAAATATCGTACTATTATACAAGAATACTGTGAACCAATTTATATTACTATCTATATTCACTACCCTTGTATCATATTTCATGTTTTCATCCTTTCCTTGCTTTAACTAACCCAGGCAAGAAATTATAGCTATAAAGTGACAATCGGAAAATAAAAAAGGAAAGAATCCAGTGAAATGACAATTGGATTCGGCTAATTAACAATTCTAGTATTAAATATATGCATGTTGATCAATGTGACTCAAAAGCTTGAATATAATATGCCAGCACAACACAACAGATAAAGCAGCACTTAATTTTTTAATATTATCATTCTACAGTCTACACACCAAAAAAAAAAAATCCAAAATCTTACAGGAGGCAAACGTCTAAGGCGGTGAGGAGGAGATCGGCGCAAGGGCTCACAATCGTTCACATCGACGCGATCACGGCGGGTATTATTGCCGGTTGGCTGGTGATTGTGATGTTGATGGCGGCGATTACGAACGCTGTGGTTGTGAGAATTTCGAATTGTCGATAAATCCGACCCAAATTCGAGATCGCTTCGACCGTAACGAGACCTCCTAGTGAAAAATAGCTCTGAAGCACTCGTCATACAATTACAATAAGGTTTCTTCTAGTCTACCACCTTGCAATGCTCTGAGAATGATGGATATATATATACATACACAAAAAAAATTCACCAGTTATAGGATATTCCATTGAAACAGACAAGAAAAATCTCATACCTTAGGAAGAACCAGCGAAATGAGGAGGAAGAAGCAGATTAAGCGAGTCGGTCTAATTCGGTTACTAAAATGGTCATATGGATGATGCGAAAAAAATAAATAAATGGGCTGGGCCTTCCTTACATCATTGACTCATAAGCCCAATGTGTGTATTTGAATTTGAATATTATTAGTATGCTTTAATCTTAGAAAAACTATCTAATTAAAAAAAATTCTACTATAAATACATATTTACTCTATAATTTGAAATAATTACATACCGTATAGCAATTAATAATTCCACATTTAATTTCAAGACAGATAGACCACTCCTTTAGATTTCAAGTCAGATATACATGTACCAAAAGAAACAAATATCATTGAACCATATATATATATATATATATAAGGGAGACAAACAAGAGAGAACAGATGTGAGCGAGAGAGTTAACATGTATATTTGATACCTAATACATTTTGAACTACAGATACACAAAAAGAGAGGCGAGTGAGGAGACATTATAGCCTAGATACATGCGAATCATGTTTAAATGCAGTGTATAATTACACCTATTTTGATTCGCATGTATTTGGGGTATCTGTATCTTTCGAAATAAATATAGTATGAAAGGTAATTTCAAAAATTAAAGCGAAGGCACATAATTAAATTCTAAACTAGTGAAATTTGTATTATTTGCTCTTTAATCTTTAGTATTAAAAGGTTGTTTTTTCAATTTAAATCATATAAATATTTTATCATATGATTAAACTTATATATATGTAAAATTTAATACGTATAAATATTTTTCAAATAATAATGTAATCTAGACTTGTAGAATTTTTGAGTATTGAAACCTATAGTTCTAGTGACCAAATGGAGGTGTTTGTAATTTGTATGATTATTTTGAAGGGTAAATATTAGAGCAATTTTTTTCGTTTAGTTAAATGTCTTTGTTCAAAATAGTTAATTGAAATCATACTTTTAGTGACAAATTATTTAGGCCAAAAATTATCAAGTGCAAACAACTTGCTGATGTTGGCAATGACAATGATTAACATCATTAGGCACTATTTTATACGCCACTGGAGAATTACCATTATGTCAATGGCTATATATATATTTATCATCAGAAGATCCATTATTTATTTATACTTTTTCACCCTTTTCATGATTATCTTCTCAATCTTTTGGCACTCCATGGACTTTCTAATTCATGGATTTTATTTTATTCCCCCGTCATTTTTACTTGTTCAAGATTTTACGAAGTTAAAAATAATAATAAATATAAATATTTATACAAAGCTAGGGTAAATATCCGATTAAATCAAATACATAATGGTGTATATTTGAGTTCGTATTAGTTCCATCGGATATAGGTCATCAATTTTTTTAAAAATATTGTATATTGAGGCGATTCAATTCAAATACATATTTTTAAAAATCCAATCTCGAGAAATAAATTAATTACGCAATTAATCTAATTTATGTTGTTTTTTTGCTCTCAGCTCATCTAGAGTTTTACCTGTTTCCATAGACCATATTTGCATCTACTAGGCTACTTTTTCTTGCACAAGAATATGGATATGTGTCGATTTTTACACTCAAACAGAAGAACAATAAGTTCTTTATTTTTGAGTGCAAAAAATAAACAATTTTTCTACTTTTATTACAATTAAATTATTCATATTCAAATTCTATCCCTCTATCAGTTATGATTTAAACTCATAAATTTATCAGTTACATACGCCTAAATTTTTTATTTTCAAAGTTTAAATTCAAAAAGTTTAATTAAAATAAAAAATAATTAATTTTTCCATCACATATTTTGGTTATAGTACTTGAGAATAATAATACGAGGCAGTCATATCGTTAAAGAATAGTACATGTTCTTTATGTACTTTTAAAGGACAACAAATCCTTTTAATCCTCTCTTGGTGCCTTTAGGTATCAAAACTGAGGTCTTAATTAATCTTTACCTTTTTTTAAACAAGAATTAAGAATAGTTATCGTTCTTCGATTATTGATAAATTTAAATTTTAATTCCTGCGATATATAATTAACCACATTTAACTAATTAAAATGTATGTTCTGATAATCTTTGGTATACATCTGACTATATTTTTTGTTCTGTATAGTAACTAACATCAGCATAATCTTAATATAAAGTAAAATGAACAATTAATAATCATAATCAATATCAATCAATTTTTCGATTTTGTTTGAACGCCTCTAATTCTATCCATGTCCAAGAAAAAAAATCTTTTTCATGTTAGTATCTTTTTAAGTAAAATGACTTACGTACGGTAACAAAAGATAATAAAATGGACAAAAAAAATTACGTTAAACTTGTACATATAACAATTGTTTTGCTTTGTTATTTTTTTTTTTTTGAGGTTTTTAAGATTTGCAAACTTTCTTAGAATAGAATCATATTCTACTGATCCTATGTAGGAGTATATATAAAGCCCTAATTCCCTATGAAGATTTGCATTGCTACACTTTATAATTTATAATTTGGTTTATCAATATTTATCTGCATATGACTGCAGCTGGAATCACTAAGTTTTCACAGAGATTACAACTAATTAGGTAATTAAAGTGTTGTTTAATTTCTTCTTCTCTCAATTGCCTTGCGTTATTAGTTACTTGTACTCTTAAATTTATAATTATTAATCATTCACAAATGCTAGCAGGATATATATCATACTTAATTTCACAAATAGAGCCAAATATTACCAACTTACCCCTAAAGTCTACTCGAATCGTTTTTCTTATTCAATCCGTCAACAAAAAATAAAAAAGTTAGAATATATGGTGGAAATCATGTCCTTTTATACAATGGCAAATTTATGTTGGAGGTAGGTGAATGAATTTGTGATCTATTCGTAAAATTAGATATTTTAGTTATTTTTTTTGCTTATTTTATGTGATATTTTTTGAATTTCAAAATTCAAAGAAGTTGATCTTTGATCGTAAATTTTTTTATAGATTTTTAAAATATTTTGAAATTATCATTTATTGTGACTCATAATATTTTTTACGTAGTTTATAAATATATAAATTTCACTTCAAAAAAATTAAATATTTCATGCGTAAATTCTCGATCAAACTTAAAATATTTAATATTCAAAAAACGAAAAAGTCATATAAATATGAACAGAAGGAGTATATTTTTTAAAAAACTTAGCATAATATTATGCGTTGATATAAGATGGTTAATTAGTTGGATGCATGTCGAGCAATATTAGATTTGCGTCTACTCTTATGACATACTACTAGTGACTAAAAAAATTAAAATTATTTGATGTAGATCAAAAAAAGTATACCGAATTAAACGCATGATGAGTACGTTTTCAAATATCGATGACAGAGCTGAAACACGAAAAAACTCGAAGGAGAAAGAGATAAAGAAAGAGGAGTGGTGGGTGCCACATCCTCGAACAGGAATATATTTTCCAATAGGGCAAGAAAGAGTGATGAATGATATACCAAATGGTGCAGCCTCTCTTCCCCAGAATTATTGGTTAAGGAATGAAGATGGTGTTGAAAAACCCGACCCGGATTCTCCTATTGCCTATAAACATTACTATTAGTTCTTAAGTACTTACTTATAAGATAATAAAATAAAAGACTTTGGATCTTCCAAAAATAACTAGTGATCTTATATATGATATTAGTGTGATATATATAGTTGTAATGTAATGTAATAATACGATACATTGCGAAATAATGTATTACTATAACATATGGTTTAATATATATTCATGCATGTTGGAAAAAAAGAAAAAAAAAAAAGGACAAGAGTGATGTCTTATGTTAAAAAGATGTACTTAATAGTTCTAATTTTTCAAGTTTGTTGAAAATTAATAGTAATATTTTTTCCTCCGTAGTCTTTATCAAATCCAACAATCAAAATTCGACAAATATTTATTAAAGACTAAAATTATGAATTTTTGACATTTTATAGTATTTTTTTTATAGTTTTAAAATATTTAATTTTTTTATTTAAAATATTAAATTAATATAATTTTATTTTATTTTGAAAATAATCAAATTGACTTTCAAATTAACATAATAAATAAAAGTAGATGGGGAGTATTTGATTAAGAGATAATTTTAAACTTACCTTTAAGTACAAGAGGCCATTTTTTGTTAATTCTCGTTAACCAAACACTATAATTTATACGACAACGATCATAATAATATATGATACCAATTTAAAATAGTCTAACAATGTAAATTTGAAATAATCAGATTCTAATACGTTAATTAACATTAGGAATTAGAAAATCGAAATAAATAAAATACAACATATGGAATTAGAGAATTTCTAAAAACTAGGGTTTTGGTCTTAAACCCCAAACTGAACACTATCACTGATGCTTCCACCATTAAACCCTCTCTGCCCTTTTCGCCCTCAAACTTTGGCTTTGAACCCCAAACAGAACACTATCACTCCTATAACAAGGTATTTTTTCTGATATGATTAAAATTTGTGGAGAAAGATTAAATTTTTATTTCAAAGTTTTGATTTTTTGACACGCAAAACTGGCGTATAAGCCATTATTGCTTCTTTTTATGCAAATTTTTATGTTTTACCATATTTATTCATTGCAGAAGCAGAGTTTGGCAATGGCAGCATCTGCTTGGACATTGCTGCAACAAAGTTCTTACAAGTATGATCACTATTTTATTGATTTGAATATGTTCTGTTTAATGATGTTTAGAAAATTGTTTTTTTAATTAATCACCAATGGAACAGTTGTTAAATATGCTTTATTTACATTACAGGGTTTTCATACACAAAAGTTAGCATTGCCCAGACATTCTAGTAGGCAGACAAATCGTTTGCTTTGGGGTACACTTCCAAGATTGAGCCCTATTCCATATTCACGTAAAAGTTTGAGATTAAGGTCCCATATTCCAGCGAAGATTAGAGCTGTTGTTTCTAAGGATGTCAGTAGCTGGGTAAATGAAGATTTGCTGAAGAGGTGATACATTTATATTGCGTTCCGTTTCTACAGGACAGTGCCACTGCTGAGCTTCTCAAATTGGTTCAGACAAAGATATCAAATCAAATAATTGGCTTGAAAACTGAACAGTGCTTTAACATTTGACTTAGTTCAGATATTTCAGGTGATAAACTTTCTGTGCTTAAATGGGTTTTAGGAGAAACTTACGAACCTGAGAGATTGGGAAGTGAGAGTTTCCTTGATGGGGAGAAGAGAAAAAGTGTGGATGCATATATCATTGAAGTTGGTCCATGGTTATCTTTCAGTACAGCGTGGTCTGCTAATGCAGTGTCGATTTGTCAAGCATTGGGGTTAACAGAGATAAATAGAACGGAAAGTTCGAGGAGGTACTTAATATATGTCAACGAGTCACTTCCGGATAGTCATATTAATGCATTTGCTTCGATGGTTCATGATCGGATGACGGAGTGTGTCTATGCTGAGAAGCTTTCCTCTTTCAAGACAAGTATAGTTCCAGAGGAGGTTCGATATGTACCTATCATGGAAAAGGGTCATAAGGCATTGGAGGAAATTAATGAGAAAATGGCTTGGCCTTTGATGAGCAAGACTTAAAGTACTACACCAAACTTTTCAGGGACGACATTAAGCGAAACCCAACTAATGTAGAACTATTTGATATTGCTCAATCTAATAGTGAACACAGTAGGCACTGGTTCTTTACTGGAGAACTTGTACTAGATGGTCACCCTGTGGATAAGACTCATGCAGATCGTCAAAAGCACTTTACTTACGAATCCAAACAATTCGGATTTTGGTTTCAAAGATAATTCCAGCGATATCAAGGAATTTCCAGTGAAACAATTGCGCCCTACTCAGCCTGGCTCGACATGCCCGTTGGACGTTACTGACAGATTCCTTGATATCTTGTTTACTGCAGAAACCCACAATTTCCCTTGTGCTGTGGCACCTTATCCTGGAGCTGAGACAGGTGCAGGCGGACGTATCCGAGATACCCATGCTACTGGAAGGGGTTCTATTGTTGTTGCATCTACATCTGGATATTGTGTTGGGAATCTTAATCTTGAAGAGTCATATGCTCCTTGGGAAGATCGTTCTTTCACATACCCAGTAAATTTGGCATCACTACTGCAGATCCTTATTGATGCTAGTAATGGAGCATCAGATTATGGAAATAAATTTGGGGAGCCCTTGATCCAGGGTTATACTCGAAATTTTGGAATGAGACTGCCAAGTGATGAGAGAAGGGAATGGTTGAAGCCAATCATGTTTAGTGCTGGCATTGGTCAAATAGATCACCTTCACATATCGAAGGGAGAACCCGAGATTGGTATGTTGGTAGTTAAGATTGGAGGACCTGCATATCGCATTGGAATGGGAGGCGGTGCTGCATCCAGCATGGTCAGTGGACAGAACGATGCCGAGCTTGACTTCAATGCCGTGCAGCGTGGAGATGCTGAGATGGCACAGAAGTTATATCGGGTTGTTCGTGCTTGCGTTGAAATTGGTGAAGACAACCCCATCATTAGTATTCATGGTCAGGGTGCTGGTGGAAACTGTAATGTCGTGAAGGAGATAATAAACCCAGAGGGTGCCAAAATTGATATAAGGGCAAATGTAATTGGTGATCACACCATGTCTGTTCTAGAAATTTGGGGTGCAGAGTATCAGGAGCAAGATGCAATACTGGTGAAGCCTGAAAGTCGCGGTCTTTTGCAAGCTATTTGTGCAAGGAAAGAGTTCCCATGGCTGTAATTGGAACAATTAATGGTGAGGGGCGTATTGTTCTGCAGGATAGTGTAGCAATTGAGAAATGCAGGTCTAGTGGACTGCCTCCTCCTCCGCCTGCAGTTGATCTTGAGCTTGAGAAAGTTCTTGGCGATATGCCTAAAAAAACATTTGAATTAAATCGCATGAATACTCTGCGTGAGCCACTTGATATTGCTCCTGCTACAACAGTTTTAGACTCACTGAAGAGAGTCTTGAGGCTTCCCTCTGTTTGTTTAAAAAGGTTCTTAACCACTAAAGTTGACAGATGCGTCACAGGCCTTGTGGCGCAGCAGCAAACTGTGGGTCCCTTGCAGATTCCTCTTGCTGATGTTGCTGTAATAGCTCAAACTTATACAGGCTTAACTGGAGGTGCATGCTCAATTGGGCAGCAGCCAATAAAAGGTCTTTTGGATCCAAAAGCAATGGCACGGTTGGCTGTCGGAGAAGCACTCACAAATCTAGTTTGGGCGAAAGTTACATCTCTTTCTGATGTTAAAGCAAGTGGGAATTGGATGTATGCTGCAAAGCTAGATGGCGAAGGCGCTGCAATGTATGATGCTGCTGTTGCTCTTTCTGAAGCTATGATTGAACTTGGAATTGCAATTGATGGGGGGAAAGATAGTCTTTCCATGGCAGCTCAAGCATCCGGGGAAGTTGTTAAAGCTCCAGGGAATCTAGTCATCAGTACTTATCTGACATGTCCTGATATAACTAAGACGGTTACGCTAGACTTGAGGCTTGGTGATGATGGTGTACTGCTTCACATTGACTTGGCCAAAGGGAAACGACGACTTGGTGGATCTGCTCTTGCCCAGGTTTTTGATCAAATTGGGGATGACAGACTGATGTGGATGACGTCTCTATCTTAAAACTGTTTTTAATGAGGTTCAGAATCTAATCTCTGATGAGCTGATATCTGCCGGTCATGATATCAGTGATGGGGGACTTATTGTGGCTGCCCTTGAAATGACATTTGCAGGGAACTGTGGCATTAATTTAGATTTAGTTTCTTCAGGGAGTAGTGTACCCCAAACACTTTTTGCAGAGGAGCTTAGCCTTCTCATTGAAGTTAGCCGGAAGAACTTGGATTTAGTTCTGGAAAAGCTCCGCCTTGGTGCTGTTTCAGCTGATATCATTGGTCAAGTTAATTCATCTCCAATAGTTGAATTGAGGGTTGACGGGGTTACTCATTTGAATGAGAAAACTCCTGTGCTCAGGGATATGTGGGAAGATACCAGCTTTCAACTGGAAAAGTTCCAAAGACTGGCTTCATGTGTGGAATTAGAAAAAGAAGGATTGAAAAATCGGCATGAACCATCCTGGAAACTATTCTTCACACCAAAATTTACTGATGACAAGTACATGACTGCCAGTTCAAAGCCAAAAGTTGCAGTTATCTGTGAAGAAGGCAGCAATGGTGATAGAGAAATGGCTGCAGCTTTTTATGCTGCTGGATTTGAACCATGGGATGTTGCAATGTCGGACCTTCTCAATGGAGATATCAAGCTTAATGAATTTAGAGGAATTGTGTTTGTTGGAGGTTTTAGTTATGCTGACGTACTTGATTCTGCGAAAGGATGGGCAGCGTCCATTCGCTTTAATCAGCCTCTTTTAAACCAATTTCAGGCATTTTATAACCGTCCTGACACTTTCAGCCTTGGAGTTTGCAATGGTTGCCAACTTATGGCTCTGTTGGGTTGGGTTCCAGGGCCCCAAAAGGGAGGTGTTTTGGGTGCTGGCGGGGACCCATCACAGCCAAGGTTTGTACATAATGAGTCAGGAAGGTTTGAGTGCTGTTTCACGAGTGTGACAATAGAAGAATCACCATCCATAATGTTCAAAGGTATGGAAGGTAGTACACTGGGTGTTTGGGCTGCTCATGGTGAAGGAAGAGCTTATTTCCCTGATGAGAGCGTTTTCAATCATATTCTTGGCTCAAACTTGGCACCAGTGAAATATTGTGATAATGATGGAAGACCAACAGATGTATATCCTTTCAATCTTTATGGCTCTCCCTTGGGTGTGGCAGCAATTTGTTCTCCGGATGGCAGACATCTTGGATTGATGCCTCATCCTGAACGCTGTTTCTTGATGTGGCAGTTTCCATGGTATCCCAAGAATTGGGATGTGGAAAAGAAGGGTCCAAGCCCCTGGTTGCGGATGTTCCAAAATGCCAAAGAATGGTGCTCATGAGCTAACTATTTTTTCATCTTCCTGTTGCTATTGGCAAATAAGTTCATGTTTTCGTGTAAATGCTTTAGTTTTCATACTCCATTATGTGTTGAGTGCACCTTCAGCATTCAATCATTGGGCTTCATGATTGGATTGAGGATGTACTTGATTTTAGGCTAACTTCTTCGATGATTGATCAGCTTGTCCAGAATTGATTAGACACAAAGTAGAGAAGTCTAAGAAGCAGATGAAGGAGCGGAAGAACATATCCCAGAAAGTACGCGGTGTCAAGAAGGTAATGGTTTTTATTTTTTCCTCAGCTGCTACAACATTAAGAGGTATCACTTATTCTTGTTCTGTTTGTTTGAATTTTGCAGATGAAGACTGGAGATGCTGGCAATAAGAAATGATCTACAGGACCAGTTCCTTGAAACCAAACACACAATGTTTTCCCTTATTATGTTTCTCTGGACATTTTATGCAGAATCTTTTCAATTTTGTTCAAGTTGCACAATCTTTTTTTTTTTGTATGTACATGTTATATAGTTTATCTTAACTTGGAGAATTGGAGAGTGTAGTTTTGGTTTTTTTCTGTAACGTTCTTCTCTTTTTTTATTATTACAAGTGACTGAATGTACATAGTTTATTTGTATTTATTCGATTTAAATATTGGATGCGGATAATTTTTTTTGATATTGTTAAAAAGGTCATACTTGAGCACTTTAGTTTTTTATGTTCTATCTCTGGCAACAAAGTCGGTATAATCATTGCTTTACAAAACTTACCTTTAGATTTAGGTATTATAACCAATTATCACACTAGATTCTGATTTGGTGGATCTTTTTTTTTATTTCTATCCTAAAAATTTTTCATTTCATAATTGTCTCCTCGTCATTTTTTTTTTTAAAAAAAAACGATTATCTTAAAAGTAAATGTATCAAAATACAAAATCTTACTTGTTTAATCCATGTAGAAGTGTCTTTAATTAGATAAAGATAATTTCTTTTAATGTATATATCAATGTTTCCTGATAAGATATTTAATCAAATTACTAAAAAAAAAAAGAAAAAGATATTGAATCAAATTATCAAAAAAATAAAAAATAAAAAATCAGAAGGACAACTTTAAGAAATTATGCCAGAATTGATCAATAGGATAATAAAAAAGGAAAAAAATATATAAATCTTAAATTCCACTATTTTCTAAAATTATTCATTATCATTTATTAATAGTATTTATGTATTATTAAGGGTACAAGGAAGAAGGATAAACAAAAATATATAAAAAGAACCGTTGGGAACAAAATGATCGGTTGTAACGGATAGTTTTTCTTTACTCAAAAAAGCTATACTCTCTCTTCTTGTAAAATCAAGGAAAATCACAACACAAATTTCTTCAGTTATAGTTTTTCTTTACTCAAAAAAGCTATACTTTCAGTAAGAATTTCGTATACTGCAACACATTGTTGAGGCCATTAGACTAATTGTTCTTTTTAGTTCTACGAAAAGATTCAATTTTGATTTTGTGGAGAATGGATTTGGGTTGTTTTGATATGGGTTGTATTGAAAAGAAGCCGGCGAGCGACAATTTTTCTAATTCAGAGAACAGTCCCACCGCTGCTTCCAGAGTCGGAAAGGTACTCATTACCCATTCTTTTTTTATATCTGAGGAAGAAACTCTGTTTAGTTTTTGAATTTATTTTCTCGATTTTGCTTATGTTTTTTGGTTGGGGTTCTTTTGATTTTTTGGGGTTTTCTAAAACCCTTGTTCGTAATTAGGAAAAAAGATTTAATTTGATCCCCCAATGTTAATCTTGATTGTTATTATTGTTAGCTTAAGGATTTTGTGAGTGGGTGCAACGGTAATGACAAAACTAAAACTTCATTGTCATTGAGTTTGAGTGAATGTTAGGTTTGGTATGTAAGTAATAAAATATTATCCCAAGAGCATTTATATGTTATCTAGCAAAACGTTATGGAGACGGGTTGGGATGGGGAGTGGGGGTTCAGGGATGGAGGGATTGGGATGATCAAGGGGGGTGAGATTTGGGTGGGTGGGTGGGGGGGAGATGATAAACTTGGAATGTCACTTATACAAAACATTTTGATCGACAAAACATTTCCTCCATACAAAACACACCCTAGATCTTCCCTTAAAAAGGTGTATATTTCTTTTGTTTTTTCATGTTCTTGTTTTCTAGGTTGCACAACAAGGAAATGAAGAAGGTTGACAATCAGATTTTGTTACTTTTAAGCAAATTCACATAAATGTTCACTTCGATTGGTGTGTTGTCAAAGTTTGGTAGTTGTCTTGTTTTCAGATAGTGCTGAACAAGGCAATCAAAGAAGGTCACCAGTCAAATCTAGTTGCTTTGAAGTATTCTTTAATTTGTGTTTTCCAATTTGGGTTTTTCATTTTGTTGTTTTGGAATAGTGCAGACTAAGGCAATGAAAGAAAGTGGCCAGTCAAGTTTAGTTTCTTTAAACAAATCTGGATCACAAATTAGAAAGCCCCCTCATCGCAAAACTTCACCTCTGAATTGGTTCCCTCGCAAGAAAGTGGATTCCTATTTGAAGAGGAAAATAAAAATGCTCCAGGTATATTTATATGCTTGAGCATTCTCTTTTTTATTGTCAATATATAGTGGAAGAAGTACTGACAGTGTTATTGACCTGTTGTGAAATCTCAGGAAGTGGATGGTATGAACTCAACTCTTGATGAGACTTTGGGGGACGCTAATCCCCACTATTGTAGAGTTTTGAGAGAAAAGATTGCAGTAAGAGAAGCTGCTCAAACAGCTCTGGAAGCTCGGAAGGCTGCACTTGTTGAAGCATCATGGTGCCGAATACTTCAAGCCTCAAGGTGAGTAATTTAACATTCATTTATTTGTATTTGTTGTTACATGCATTAGATCAGGTGTTTGTCTGGAATTGTTTTTTTCTGCTTAGAAACTCATACAGGAATTATTTGCCAATTATGTGATATTGGATACATGTAATATATACGTAATCAGTGTTACATATATTGCACTAGCGCCCGTAATTAATTTTGGCCAACATGCAAAAAATGGAAAAAATACCCAATAGATTTGGCTTGTTTATGACAGAGACATTGTTGATTGATTGAATAGAGATTTGGTCATATGTTAGTCTAGAACTTACCTTTTCTGTATCTGCCATACAGGATTGATTGTAACGAAGCAGAACAATTGCTGATAAAGGCAGAAAAATATTCTGCAGATGCTTTTGAAGCAGCAACAGCTATTGGAGTAATCTTGTATGACATTCCTGATAGCTCACAGAAGCATTACAAAATAGAAAAGTCACCAGCAAAAGGAGGAGGACCCACCACTCATACTGTTAGAACATCTTTTGAAACTGCATTTGAGGTGGATAAACAAGTAGCAACTGCAGTTAAGGCTGCCCTTCTTAAGCTTGCAAATTGCCCTTCTATGAACAAAGATGAAGTTAAGGAACTGCTGCACAGAATAAGCCAGAACCCTGAAACAGATGATAATCATCATGAAGTGTCTGAGTTCTCTTCAGAATGTGAATCAGATACGGCTTCTGAAGCCACAGAGTTAGAAAAAGAAAAAGAAAGGAAATGTAAAAAGAAGCAGGCGTATGAAAAGTTTAATATGCCAAATCTTGTGGAAATGATGCTGGAAAGGCTTAGATGTTTGCAAGAAGATGAACTTTCATCTCTTGCTACTATAGTTGCAACGTGTGGGTTGAATGCTGCTCTAGCTGAAGCGGAAAACAGCAAAGTGCATGTTTCAGGGTCTGCTGCTGATGATAGATCAGAAATATCTGTTGGAGACGGAAAAGTTAAGGGCGCTGAGGAACTTCCAAGCCTGGATAAGTTTCTAGTTAAGCGGTTAACGAGACTTGAAAGGGAAGTATTAGAAGCCAAAAATGCTAGAAGTGAAGCTGGGGAAAGAAGTGAACAAAGTCAGAATGAATCTTATCATAAAGTGATTCATTCAGGATACCATACAAATTCAAGCCATGATCTAGCAAGTATTCTTAAGAAACCATCTGTTTCAAAATTTGAGAAGGAAATTGAAGAGGCCAAGAACAACTCCGTAACTTTGGTAAGAACCAAGTGTAAAGCTACAGATAATTCGTCTGAGGTTCCAAGCCTGGACAAGTTTTTGGTGAAGCGATTAACGAGATTTGAAAGGGAGGTTTTAGAAGCCAAAAAAGCCAGGAGTGAAGCTGGGGAAACATGTGAAAAAACACGAGATAAATCTAGTGATAAAGTTGTTCACGCAGACTACCATACAGATACAGTCAATGATCTGGCATGTATTCTCAAGAAGCCTTCTTCAGAATTTGAGAACGAAATTGAAGAGGCCAAGAACAACTCCGAGACGTTAAAAAACAAGTCTAAAGCTTCAAATAGCAATGTGCATTCATTTGAGGTTCCTGACTTAGGCAGTGTGTTGGTTAAGCACTCTTCAAAGCTTGAGAAAGATATTGAAGAGGCTAAGAGGAAGAATGAAAAACTTAGTGAAATAGAGGGCAAGAATTCGAATAGATTGGGTACTGCAGCAATTGGTCGAAGAAAGAAACATGAAATGGATGTTCCTAGTTTAGAAGATTATCTGGTGAAACATATGACCAAACTTGAAAAGGAAATTCAAGAAGCAAAAAATAGGGAAAACACTGCTGACCCTGATGCCAATGTGTCCGAGACTACCTCATTGGTAGGAAAAGAAAATGTTGACCACAATGTAAATTCTTGTAATGGAGAACAACCATCAAACCCAGCAGACACGTTATCATTTGAAGTTGAAAACAAAGAAGCAGTGGATAGTCTGGACAAGATTCTAGTAAAGCCAGTTCATCGTCTGCAAAGACTTAAAATGCAAGAATCATCAACAAGAAGAGACTATCGTGCACCGAGGACTCAAAGAAAGTTTGAAGCTAATAGTGCCACAGATAGAGAAGGTTTGGACAAGATTTTAGTGAAGCATGTTTCAAAGCTTGAAAAAGAGAAAATGTCTTTTCATGCAAAGGAAGACAATTTGCTGAATGTAAAGAAAAGGGACACCATTGGTAAGCAGTTGCAGAACAATGAAGGCAGTTTTTTAGATCAGATTTTGGTGAAACACAAGTCGAGACTTGAGAGAGAAAAGATGGCTGATATTCAGCCACAGGATGATGATGATCAGATAAGACATTCAATTACTCGGAAAGCTAGAAGGGAGAGGGAGTTGCAAGAAGCTTGGGGAGGCTTAAGCCTCGGGAACTCTATGCGTCCTCATATGTCTAGACTTCAGAGAGACAAGGCAAGTGCATTAACTTCAGTCTTAAGCCATTTTATATTGTTGTTCCTTTTTCTACTTCTCATGACGTTACTCTTGTTTTCCCTTGTAGGCTGCCTGGATTAAAGCTGAAGAAGAGGAGAGGAAGGGAACCGTGGAGGAGGCGTGAAATTATGAGAACTAGTATATTAGAAATATCGTAAATTCTTTGTATTTCCCCTCCCATGCTTTTTCTGTTGATCAACATGATGACAACAACCGACTAAACTTTTGAATACTTCTCCACTACTCGTATAGTGATCTTGTGTGAGATTGATCTTTTTTTGGTTCTTTTTTGAGGCAAATAGATTTAGAATGCTATTTTTTTTCTCTTTCGAATATGTAACTGAAGGTTGCAATGTAAAGAAGAGTGCTGCAAATTTGTACATATTGCTTGCATATGTTCCTTCTATGTATATGAGTGAGCCAAGGAACTAAATATATAATAAATAAGAGAAAGTACCGGACAGTGTAAGTAATATAAGAATAAAATGAGAAAAAATTGCAAAGATAATTTCAGCCATATTATCTTTCGATTATTATATTTTTGTTATTTACTAAAAATAAAATAAATCTAAAATCATGTACAGGAAATTATCTCAAGCACTTGTAAGCAATCTCTTGAAATTAAAAAAAAAAAAAGAAGCAATCCCCACCCCTTCCCAACCCCCCAGTTTTGTTGTTAATATTAAATGCTTGCATAAATTTGCATGTATTATTAAGAGTGTAGTGAAATGGTTGAGATGTCATTCAATCAACAATGTTAGATTTGAGTTCACATAAATACTTAAAAATTAGGAAATATAAATACTTAACCCCTTTAATTTTGTGGTTTGGCATTTGGTAGACAATTATTTCAGTTGAGAGTTGAGACAGGACATAAGTCCTTGTGGAAAATCTCACAGTGATAGTGTGAACAACAGAACTGAGCACTGGTCTCATTTACTTACTTTAATAGTAATAACTTGTACAAAGTACTCAACAGTTGTACAAACACTCAACAGTATTTTACAGCTTCCAAATTTGACTTAACCTCTCTCTTATATAACAGCCCTATTGGTTCTACCACTACTACATGTACTTTCTTCTTTGGCCTAAAACTTCCATTCTTTCTCCATTTCTTCAATGGCTTTTCCTTCCTCATTTCTCTTCTTCTTCCAAATCATTCTTTGTATACCCCCTGCCTTCTCCACAAATTCTGAAGGTACTTTCTGCTAATCTAAGTTTCCCATGTTTTCTTAGGGTTTAAAGATTTCAGCTTTGTGTTGCTATATGAACCCCTCTTTGTTTTATTTTTTCTTTTTAGTTCATGGGGTTTGAGTTAAAATCTTGGAAATGGAAATATTTGTATAAAAGAAAGAAAAAGGTTCAATCTTGAAATGTTACTCAAGATTCTTTTTTTTTTTTTTAATTTTGTTTTGCAGGGACTGCTTTGCATTCTTTGAGAACCAAACTTTCTGATCCAAAAAATGTTCTACAAAGCTGGGACCCTACACTTGTAAATCCTTGTACATGGTTTCATGTTACCTGTGACTCAGATAATAATGTTATTCGCCTGTAAGATGCTCTATCAGTTTCTTGATTTTTGCCTGTCACTTCTTGTTGTTGTTAGTAATTTCACAATTCTTATGATTTCATTTTTAAAATTTTTGAAATTTGCAGGGATTTGGGCAATTCTAATATTTCTGGAACATTAGGACCAGAACTTGGTGAACTCAAGAATCTACAGTATCTGTATTTTTCTTTGTTTATCTCTTTTCTTGTATTTTTGTTTCTTGTCTCAGTTTAGTATCTTTTGTTGGCTGTACTGAAACCGTGGATAAAGTAACGGATAAGTTATTGAAAAAGGGGCGTTTTTTTTTAAAGACAAAGAAATAACTATGTATAGATTAGTGTCACATGATTAATGTTGTTTTTGTGATTAACAGTTCAATCTTTTGTGTGTTTTCTTTGCTTGCAAGTCTATCTATCTGTCTTTAAGATGATGGACAAACTTTTTCCGGAATGCATGGGAACTTTATAGTAATGACTTAGAAGGGAAATCCAAAGGGAATTGGTGATCTGGAAAATCCTTATTAGCAGGGCCCTAGTTGGCAAACAATTTGAAGGCAACCTTCCCAAGGTCTTTTGCTAAACTAAAGTCTCTTAGATTTTTGTAGTATATATTTCTATTAATGATCAATGAATTTGACATTTTTTTTATATATTTTGATGTGATGTTATAAAGATTGAATCGTTTTCATGCTGTGACTACAGCGTTAAACGACAACAAACTAACTGGTTCGATTCCTAGGGAACGTACAACACTCCCCACCTTAAAGTATTGTAAGGTTCTAAATTCTATCTGCTGTTATTACCTTAGTATTTACACCTTGAAACAGAAAAAGACCTATGAACAATATGGTGATTGATTTCTGCTTGAGTGTATTTGTTTGATGCCATTGCTGCAGTGATGTTTCTAAACAACAATCTTTGTGGAAACAATCCCCTGCCTGATGGACCCTTTAGCTCCTATGGAAGGGTAAGCAGTTTTCTTCCTTTCTTGAAAATTTTGCGTACATTTTTCGGCTATCCCCTCTAACTATCTCTTGAGAGGATGGTGTTACTAGTTTCATTTCTTCTGCCAATTGATTGGTGAGGTTGTTTTGACTTCATTCTGTTAGTCTGTGTTACTGGGGGAGAAAGAAGCTAATTGAATGACCGGTTTGCATCATCCTAAAAACTGGGCGTTATTAGGTTCATCAACACCTGTTGGGAGCTTAATCCACCAACGCCCTATTGCAAAAATTTAACTTATGGCATTTCATTAGATAGTAGTTGGTTCTTTGGGTGATAGCTTAAGTGATTAATGCTTGGTTGTTTGCAAGTGCATTACTATAAATTCCCTTAAATTGGTTATCCTCGATGCTGATGTTTCATAATGACGCTAGTGATGATCCTTTGGCAACATCATTGGCTTGTGTTATTGAATTCTGATGACCATACAAGTTAACCTATATCTCATTCTTGGATTATGTATATGTCATATTTTAAGGTAAAGCTGTGATATGTGAGCTAGAACGAGTATCACACATCACTGCAACTCTGTGATGCATTCCTTTTGTTTTCAGTTTTGCACACAACAGACTCAATGAACCTGAATTGAAAGGACTAGTTCCCTATGATTTTGGGATGCAAAGAAGTTGAAGTATAGTTTGTACAACGAGCCTTCACAAGCTTTGGTTGCTATTTATCTCTATGTATTGTATATGTAGTTTGACAGTGTTACTGAAATAAACAATCCAAAGTCGAATGCACTGCATGATCATACGTTCTTTAAATTCATCACTAAAGCTCACACCTTCACTGATAACTTGGCAGCAGAAAGTGTGGTCTTGCATGAATTCGAAATTAGGTGCTTGATGGTTTTTTGAAGAGAAATTTCTTTGAAAACAATCATCTTTATTCGTATCAAATGTGATGTTGGCTTCCTAGCAAAGACATTTTAACAATCGTTTGGACTCAATTGTGGTGATTAACACTATGACATGTAATATTTGGGTTTATTATTTTTTTGGTTTTTTAACTAGTGTCTGGTACTCATATTGAGCCTGAAGTTAAATAATCCAGATTCTCTGGAAAGTCACATTTGGATAAAAAGCTCCCTAATAAAGCGATTCTGTACCAGGAAGCTCAAATTCGAGATCTTCTTATTAAGACAAAGGATTACTTACTACGCCATCATAACCTTCATTGGTTTGTGTGTTAATAGCTTGTATCTATCGGTATGACAAAAACAAAAGAGAAACATAGAGTTGATTTGTTATTAAATAATACTCCATCCGTCTCATTTTATGTAACATTTTTCCGCATTTTGGGATTCAAATAAGTGAATCTTTGCCATATTTTTTTTTCAGTAGAGTTTTTTTTAAACATTTTGAAGTACAAAAAACATCAATTATTGTGATTTCATAGTATTCTTTACTAGTTTTTACATATAGAATTATTATTTCAACCATTTTAGAATTCAATACGCAAATTAGATCAAAATAAACTGTTTGCTTTCGAAAATGAAAATCACGCGAATTAGAATAGAGGAGGTAATAAATTATTGATGTGAGATATAAAAAGAGTGAAATAGTTTTTGAGAACAATTTTTTTTGGGCACGTGAAGTTAACTTTGAATAATTGGTGGGTCCTCCTAAATTATTCAATAAACTTGGAGGAACTTACAAAGTAGCTGGAAGAGGTCCTGACACTGTTAAAAAGGAGAATGGAATACGGAATCGTGTCAAAATTACGCTGACGTGGCTGTTACTAAAATGCTGGAAGGCCCTCATGCAAATCGTCATGTGAACGACATCCTACTGGCGGTGCCCATTATTGTGTTTTTTTTCTTTTTCCTTATAAAAGTATAGCTATTTTTTGAAAACAAATTTTAAAAAAATTAATTTACCGTAATAGCATCGGATATACCAACTTAGGGAAATGAAGAACGACTGTATAAATGTACTTTTATTCTGCAAAAAATAGAGTGGGACAAAATACTTTTTCTTGTTTAAATTTATAATTTAATTGGAAAAAAAGTGGTGTTAAATAATACTACATATAATTTAATTTTGCAAAGAGATGGACAGAAGACTTTTTCAGATAAAGTTTCACAGTTCGTTAATTGAAAAAAAAAGGATTAAAATAATTTGAATATGACCTCTATCATTGGCCGTTCAAAATGCATATATTTTGAGTTTAGGAAATCATATAAAGTTAAAAATAAAAACATAATTAGGGTGAATAAATCAAGTAAAAACAGCAACCAAATCATTATTGTTTTGGTCTGAGATTATTACTGATTAAAAGAAATTTAAAAAGAGTATATGGAAGAGTTACAATCAAAAATTCAAGTAAAACTACTCTCTATCTCAAATTGTTTTTATTGTAGTATTAATTTTCATTTTTATTTCCTATATAACATACTTCCTTTTTGCTAACAAACATAATGTATGTTCTTTCACTAATTTATTCGCCATGCCAATGTTCTTATTCCTATACATCACAAATTAAAAATATTATCCTTACTTGTTTTAATTTTTGGCAATAAGACCTAAATTCATCATCCCAATTTCTCAAGTCACGTGATTAATATGATTTTACATTATTATTATTTCTTAACTACGAGATCATATATAATATATATATATATATATATATATATCTATATATCTATATAATATATATATATATTATATATATTATTATATAGAAAAAGCTAAATATGCTATTAAACTTTTAGAAAAAACTTAGTTATGGCTAGCATTAAAGTTTGGCTCAGTTATATCATTACGAAGAAAAGGTTCTTCAATGCATTATTTTTTAACATTAGTTTTTGCAAACATTTTTGACACGTACCACTTATAGATTCGGTCACGCAATTCAATTTTTTTTTTAAAAAAAAATAAAAAAAAACAATTTTAATTTAGAATGTTGATTTTTTTATTTAAAAATGATGGCTGCCGCATTTAACTGGTCACGTCATTAAATGTTTTTTTATTTAATTAAAAAATTTAAAAAATTCAATTTTTTCAGAATTATAAATTTTTTTTAATTAAAAAAATTGATGACGTTGCCGAATTATAATTAAAAAATAAATGGTATGAATGTCTTTTTTTATAAAGGTAATAGCATAATTTGACGCGTATATATATATATTATAGATCTATATACTCATATCATATACTATATATATCTCTATATTACTAATATAACTATACCAGTAGTGAGAGGTAAAAGAAAAAGAGCTATACACGTGGATGAAAATTGGGAATTCGTGGAAACCATAAGGCTTTACTTTATTTTTGTCTTCTACAGTTTGCTCCTTTTTTATTGCGGCCATCTTTGAAGGCCTGAAGCAGAAACGTTCTCTCCCCTCTGGACGACGACACAACAGAAGAGAACCCTTTTCCATCATAACTCCTCTTCTGCGCATCACTATACACCTGGGGTTTTATCTACAGATACAAAAGATGGTGCTTTTTTCTGCAAAATGGGTTCTAAACCACGCATTCTTGCAACATCGATTGAAAAAGAGTCCCTCCTCCGTTTGATCTGGAATAGCAAGAACCATATTGTTTCAATCACCACTTCAACATTCAAAGTGTATTCACATTACCACTCATTCTTTTTCGGAAAACAAGGAATTAGAGTTGTAAATCCCAGTTTTCTTGCTTTCTTTTCAGGTTTTCGTCTTCTGCTTCAAAATTTGGGTTAGTGGGTTGGTCTTAGAGAAACTCATCACTCGACCCATGATCACCAAGAGCATCCTTGTGGCCTTAATTCTTACTGCTGCTGATTTTTCCTCGCATGTACTTTTTCTTCAGATTCTTGAAAGTACTTAGTTGAAAAATTCATTGTTAGGTTAATAATCATGGCCCTGCTTTATATTGCCTTGTTGCTTTGAGGAGTATAGGAGTAATGCACTCTGTTCTTTAATTTCGGCTGTTGAAGAAGGGGCTCAATGCTAGAGATTATTATGAATAGTTGTATTCTTTACTTTAACGTTCTGATCAAACAGACCAACAGTCTTCCTTCTGCGTTCACTTTAAATGCACGTCTTTGATTCAGGAGAGTAGTTTGATATACATTCCTTTATAAATCTTCCACAATAATCATGACAAGTTTCAACCACATTCAGTCATTTAAACCAATAGTTCCACAATTATCTCTCATAGTTTGCCAGATCTGCTCTGGCTTTGTTTCCAGGATCCTCCGGTTTGAAAAACTGAATTACAGTTGGAGTGCACGCAATTTCTGTCAACATGATGACCATTTTGGTAATTCATGTTTGATCTAAAGACTTGGCATGGTTATGTTTGTCTTAGACGTACACTCACTGGATTCCACCAAAATATACATGAAGTGAAAGGTTTTAATTCGTAGAAACTAGTGCAAATTTTAACAAAGAGTGCTGCTTTTTCTTTATAAATTGCATGTTGAGCTTGTTTGCATTCAGTCTACGTACTAAAACGCGAGTAAGATGTGAGTGGAGAGCACTTAAAGATAGCAGAACAAACTTAAGGAAAACGATCACATAATATAAGTAGAGGGTTAATGGTCATCTTATTTTAATCAATGATGGTTTTGATAATAGCAAGCTCAAGTAAATCGTCCCTCTCGAGTTGGATTTAAGTGATTACTATTTGTTGTTACTATTTTCTGATCTTAAATTCCCCTTTTTGCTGGTGTTTTGTATTAGTAGTTGTTCAAGATGCTTTAAATGTTCTGGTACTGTACACGAAAATCCTTGTCAGTAACACTTTAGAAGTCAAGTTTGTTAGTTCTCTACATTTGCTCCACATAAACTAATATATTGTGTTCTCCTGTCTTATTTATCATTCCCCCGGTCTTTGTAGCTTTTTATTTCTGGTTCACCCTGTGGATATATTATGGCCTTTTTCTAATACCTTGCCCCTTCTCTGCTCAAAAAAAAATGCAGATGATTGCTGGGTCATTGTTGGAGCAGTAATGATCTCACACGAACATTGAGGATGCTTGGTTATGGAGCTCGTAATTTTGAAACCTTCACGCTTCATTTCTGTTTCAATTCTGTCAGGTGCTTCCAAAACGTGATGTCAGTACAACTTTCAAAAATAGCTTTGGGACAAACAGTTTATTGCCCTGCAATTTAACTCTGGTTTCTTCTCCAATGAATGCTGTACAAAGTAAAGCTGAGTCCTTTTTAGAAATTCGTGTTGCTTATTAAATTTTTACAATAGGCTTACCTTACTGTTATTAACAAATAACATATTTGTGGAGGATCTAAACCTCTGTAAGTTAGTCTCTTCGGAGATCGGAAGGCCTGTTTCTTTTTGTTGTGCATGTGTCCCTGTAGTGCCTAGAGGAGGGCATAGGGTGTCATTAGAGGAAAGGGAGGTGGACAGGTTGCAACTAACCTCGAACCTCGGTTTTAGGTAGGGTGTTTAAACACTGTTCACTTGTTTCCCCCCCCCATTTTCAAAAAAAACTAGAAATAACGAATTTAAGATTTGAAAAGAACATCCAAAAGGGGTTTTTGACACAAAATAGAATCTGATCTGTTCATTTGCAAAGCCTGGCATTAGGAAGTGCATTAGCTCCTTCCCCTTTTTATTCTTTTGTTCTTAGTCCTTAATAAGCTTTTTACATGCTTGCTGAATTGAAATTGATTGGTTGCACAACTTTTTTAATTTTACTGTGAAAACTTGCAACAGATTTAAGATCTAGCAAACTCTTGAGAGTTCTTATTTTCTGAATTACAGTAGGCAGTAGACTTAGAGATGCTTGTATCCCTATCGCTGTATTGGTTGCTGTCTTAGGTGAAAGTAGTTCGGCTTGTTGCCCGACCAAGCGCGACTTGGTGTCCCACCAATTGGCAGTAGGTCTTATGTACTGGCAATATGTTGGTTTCATTCATTACATTGAAGTTTGTTCCTGTTCATGTTACAGGTTGCTCAAGGTCCTCAATCGATTTCTAAGAGTTACTTGACACAATTTAGGATGTCTTTTTCGCTCCTCAAGACTATCAAGGATTTTAAATTCGATTGATTCAACTTTGTGTTACAGTGCTCTTCTGCAATTTTGCATTCAGTTAAATATCTTGTTACCCTATTTGTACTTTTTCGAACTATACATATATGCCAATTATACATTCCCTCCATTCATCTACCTCTGGGTCCTGTATCCTCGTCTTTGCCAAAGCAACTAGGAGTTCAGATCCCTCACTCCCAATCATACTACATGTATTTGAGGAAAGTGACTAACCTATAATTTTTATTACTTTAACTACATCGACAGCCTCTTGTAGCAATTACATTTTTCATATGTATGGAATGTATACCTGACTATGGCAAGCCACAAAAGAGTCTCATGCGTGATCCTATACCAAGCCCGTATATGTCTTCTCTGCTAACATTCATATATTCTGCTTGCTACAATCTGCTGGAGGCAGATTTGGAGTCATTTTTCATCGCGGTAACATGTTATGTGTGATCAAGTTCTGTCAGAATCACAGAGACCATTGAATGTGTTAATGAGAGTTTCTCGGACCCTCAGGGTTTCTTTTTGGTATATCCTATCTAGTTACAGAATCGCGTATTACACCTGTCAGCTTACATAAAAGAGCAATAGCCTACTTTTATGAGCAGAACGGTTCTAATGTTGAAGTTTTTGCAATTGTATCCCCATTCTCGACACTCTTAAACTCGGTTTATCTTACTTAAAAGGAGTGAAGTTTTCATTCTCTCTCTGTTATGTTTTAAAAAATTGGTCAAATCTTTAACTAGTTGGTCGCTATTGCCTCTTTGTTCTTATGTTGTTAATTTTTAAATCAGTTGTATCATTTTTAAAGTCACCAAGATGATGCCTCGAACTCTGTGCTGACAACGTCTTTATTTGGACTTTGCTTCTCATATTAGTGGGCAACATGAAGCCATTAATCAAATGTCAACAAAAATGCATATTGCTGTATAAAAAAACCAGAGCTCTCCTCAAAAAATATGCAAGACAAGTTTTAGTTCTCTCTCTCTCTTCTCTAAAGCATAGCTTGGTTGACCTATCAAAATGATGAAGCTTAGGGAAGCTGGGGGCAATTGTCCTCTGCTTGCAGCTGCTTTGGCAATTTGCTTAGCGCCAGCACTGTTTTTGGCTGATTACTCTATGGTTATACTTCTCCCAACCTTACAAGCTCTAACAAAGTCACTACAACCACCATCGCCATCTAAGTATCTAGGCCTACTCTTACTACAAGACCTGTTGAATATTCTCATCACACAAATACTTACAAGCACATGGACCTTCCAAGCACATTACTTACAAGTCCCATCGCCAGTAAAATATTACAAATCGCCATACTCTCCTTCCAGCATTACTACAAAGCGCCAATTGCCAAAGAAGTATTCTAGTCACATACTTCCTTCAAGCATTACTACAAATACGCGACATTCCATCAAAGCATTACTACCAAGTCCGCCATCGAGCCAGTACAGTACTACACAAGTCCCCATCACCGGTTAAGCACTACAAACAAGTCCCACTCCGCAAAGTACTACACAAGTCACCAGTCCTTCAAATTACTACTATAGTCGCCAACCAGTTAAAGTACTACAAGTCACCAACTCCTTCAGAGCTTCTACAAGTCACCAGCGCCGGTAAAGAACATTACAAGTCTCCAACTCCCGCAAAGCGCTACTACAAGTCCCTCAACTCCGAATACTACAACATACATCACCAACGAAATATTACAAGTCACCAGTTTCTACAAATCCCACCCCACGCCACCCCACCGACCAGCTTATATGGAAAAACACGACCGGCATACTACACATCACCCCGCACCTCCCCAACCAAATATTACAAGGTAGCACCAATTAATACAAGTCCCACCTCCACCCTACTATGAATCTTCTCCACACTCCCACCAAGACCTATGAACACCACCAAAAACATACTACTCACCTCCACCACCTACTAAGTTACGAGCCATCAACCACCTATGCTTCAACCTCCACCCTCCATGAAATATGATAACTAAACACCCACCTATGCCTCACCTCCACCACCTACGAAGTACGATCCATCAACCACCTATGCTATCACATCCCACCTCCATCACCATCATCCTACAACCCCAACCTACAACTAAATAGTGCAAATCCTTCACTTCAATATTTTTTTTTTCCGCCATTTCTTTCTGACTTTTTACTCATTTCCTTCACCCTCCTATTCTGAGCATTTTCTATTCCTCTGCCAAAATTTGTTTGTGCAAATGATGGACGTTGGCTTGCCTGTTTGTTTCATTTTTGTTATCATGAATTTTGTAACATTTATTTATCGAGATCTCAATCAATTTATCTCATGAATCAAAAATTCTTTTTGGGCAGATTCATTGAGAATTGTATTAGATGCTTTACTACCATCTTCTTCTTTCTCTACTATTGTATCGCTTTATCATCTGAACTGCTTGACTTTACCCTCGTATGAGCAACCATTGAAATCAAAGAAACAAAGACGTCTATTGCAATCATTTAGTTGCTCAAAGCCTGTCGCTCAAGGAAACAATGATACAAGCTAGCAATGCTGTTACGACATTCAATTTACATCAATTATAAACAAATGTGGTTACAAACACTTTCAATCATTCTGTGACCCGCAATCAGACTTTATAGGATACATGTTGCAATCCGCGCATCAATAGTTGTGTAGTTTGTCCTTCGGGAATATTATCATATCGTCATTCAGTTCGTTCGGTATGTGCAATTGGGCATTCACCAAACGAAATGGTGGATGTTCCTCGGTTGCTGGGACAAAGGTAACATCTTTTGCCTTACATGAGTAAACAAACATCTTATCTGCAGATTCAACTGAGCCATATCACTACATTTTCATCCGAGTTCCTTTCCACGCTCACTGCTATAACATAATGATCCCTCCTTGTTAGTTTTTAACCTCTCTAGTCCAACACACACAGAATGAGCTATTAGACGGCTAAAACATAGACGATGAAATTATCTCAGGTATGTGAACTATAAGAGACTAGAATTGGAAAAGCATGTCTTATATTATGGCACGGTGTAAAGTTCGTCGTGATAATTCTGACTACAAGCAAGCTTTTAGATTTGTGTAGCAATTAACATGAAGCATTTACCGGAGAGAGTTCTCCTACATGGTCGAAGACATAGGCTATATGTAAATATTTGAGAAACAAAAAAAATAATGAAAAATATGGTGCAAACTTAACAACATACCTATGTAATCCCACAAGGTTGGGTTGGCGAAGAGTTAGAATTTATGCAACGCTACCCCAACCTCGCGGAGGTAGAGAGGCTATTTACAAAATACCCTCTCACGTAATGCATAGCAAAGTGACTTTAAAAGACAAAATACGAAAAAAAGCAGGCATGAGTCATGACAACTAAAAGAGAATCGTGCAAATTACATAATTACAACACTGAAAAAGACAATTAAGAAGTATACGTTGGATGATGTCAAGGGCCACACCGTTATTGATTCTGCCTGCTCATTTATAAAGAAATATTAGATTAATTGAAATTATCAGTACCACCAAAATGATGCTATTTGCTAAAATGATCTTTCTAAAAAAAATATTAATCACACTGATTCTGTTTATAAAGCTACTATATATGAATACTGGAAAATCAAGTATCTAAATTATCCCCCAACCAGACTCTTATTTATTCTTCATTCTATCCGACTGTTGCTGGTCTGGCTTCTTTTTAGCAAGTAATTAAGATTCAATATCGCTCAATGATGCAAAGTTTCACATATCAGCTTCCTCTACATAATCACTGAAGAAATAGTAATAATTTTATTTTGGTCCCTTCAAACATTGTATAACAAAATTACTATATAAAAATATTGTGTATTGAAATAATTTGTTGATTAAATTCAAATGATCAGTACCAAAAATCAATCCAAATATTAAATGTTTCTTTGCCCTATATCTCATGTGTTACTTGGTAAGAGACTAGCTTTAGACAATGAGATCTCCATATTTCAAGATATATATTTTTAAGATTGAGAAAAATTAGAATGCAACTGCATATTGTAATAGGAAAGTGAATGCACGCGCAAGTCCGAAAAAAAGGAACATCATTAACATACAGGAAAAAGCCTTTACCACTCAACATTTAAAGTATGGCTGAGAGTGAAGACTGCAATGGCAACCACTTTCAAACAGAGATGTTACACTTTGCAGCCAAAGCTTGGAATCATATATCAAACTGAGGTCTTTAAGGTGCCAATCAAGTTGGGGATTGACAAACTCAGATCAGTCCTCAATAATTTAATGATAAGAAACATGCCTCAACTCACACATTTAAAGGGTTTTCTCATTTCGATGAACTAGAAAAAAAGCACGGCAAAGAGAATAGCCATCAACATGCAGAAGTGTTACAAACTGCGCAGAAACAAGGAAGAGTAACAATGTATGCTATACTAGAGACAGAAGAGTGCAAAAGCAACCAATGCTAAACATAAGTACCTTTGGTGCAGTACTGGAATTGTAAAATATATTGAAGGGTAAAAGCTACCAATCTGCATCTAATTGATAAAGATCAGTTCAGATCAGCCATTTAGGGCATGAAGTGGCATACCTCAGCTAAAACTTTTAAAGGAGCACTGTCATATGGATAGACTAAAAAGAAAGGATGATAAGTGATCAGAATAAACCCGTCCAACCCTCAGAATTGCACTAACAAGGAAAACAAAGGAAAGCAGTACCAATGTGTAATGTATGCTAGAGACCGCAACGGCTAAACCTCAGCCAGCCTTTGGTCCATGATGTCCCTTTTGCTGGCCAATGCTGGAAGCATATGCAATAACTTGAAAGACTGAAACGCACCCATTAGGCATCACATTACATCAACGCAACCACATAAATTTGGGCAGGCCTCAAACCGCAAACATTAAAAGACTTATCATTTTAATAGACTGAAAGGATGGATAAAAATCAAAGATAAAAAAAGGCCCCACCCAACACGTAGAAGTGCCCGACAAGATACAACCAGTAAAGACAAAAATGTAAGATATGCTATAGACAGAAGATTTGCAAAAGCAACAATCTTTGAACCAGATGCTCCTATTGCAGCCATAATGAAAGCATTTTCTACCGAAGCTTGAAGCTAACCAGGAAGTGCATATCTCACTATATTCTTCTCTACAGTAGGAATGAACTTGACACTTCAACCCAGAAGAAAAAGTTAAACTGTCGCATTTTCACTACATAGTAACTTATAAGTGTGCCGTCTTGTTGCAGAAGTTGAGTTCACTGAATAGACAAAATTGAGAAATTTTTGAGTCTGAAATCACTCAGTAATGGTTAAAATTGATTCACATTCTAACTTCTCATTTTCACACAATAGTACACCAGCTCATTGTAACTAAATGATCTTATTTCATGAAAAATATTTCATAGAACTCAATGTTTTTCATCAGAAACGCTCAGCTGTAAAGTGAAAAATGACATAACGAGCAGTGCTTGTAACAAATCTATGCATAACTATGTAACCCTGACCCTCCAGGGACAAATTCTCCTAGAAACAAATCTCACACACATACCTCCGACAGCTTCCCACATATAGTCACATGTTGTTCTTTGGCAATTCTCATCGATACCTTCATTCCGTCGAAATCATGTCAAGAACCTCATTCTAATCAAAACACAAAAGCTGAATTTTCCACTTATCCACTGGTGAACAAGATTGATGAAATGAGTTGTTTATCAAAGAAGGCACCAGACCTTCTTCAGTAGCATGACCATCTCCCCCAGTATATGAGGATTAGTCTCCACTGCACTCGGAAATCCAACCTCCTATACCATATGAGGATCTTGTTTGTCTTTTTGTATCATTGCAGGATATTGCCATTACCATCCAGGCGTGTTAGAACTCATTACAATATCTGACGCCGTTCATCTTGTATGTCGGGATCCCGCCAGTTCCTATGCCGGTTCAATCATGCCTTTTTCAAAATGCATCTAAGGGCTATTTTTAGCAGGTTAGCACAGTCCCAATGTTATGCCGAAGACCCTCCGACTCTAACTTCCGCCCAAGCAACAACGACTTCTTAAAGATCTACTCCGCCATTCTCGTCCATCTTTGAAAAGTCTCGAGACAAATGTTGTACACAAGATCCCTATGGAAGTTTTTCGAAGCACCACCCCCACGATTCACAGAAATTCGCAATAGGAAGCAGTGACGATGCTTTCTGCTTTGAATTCCCTGGCTTTCCAACAAATTGGTTCAACTTCTTCCCCGATCTTCTACTGATGCAACTTCAACTGGGCTGCTACACCAAGAGAATGCAATTCGTGGCACTTTTGCTGTTCTTGTCCTCTAGGTGCTGCTTCTTCACACTAACAGGACGTTTCCAGTGGGTCGCAAGGGACTTGGACGGTCCCCCGCAACCTTCGTCCCTACTAACTGTAGACCTGTTTCCGAGGTGATGAGGAAATGCATCACCATAGAGCGATTGTAGACAACTTCTTGGTAACCCGTTCCCACTTATGCTGAGAGATTCTTCAGCTTTTTGGCGCTGGTGGTGGACACCTTACCCAAAGAAGCATTTTTCACTATGGAAGAAGAACGATTATTAGGTAATATTCCTCTCTCGCAATAGTTCGAGATCCAATGCACGACTTTCGAAGTCACCTTGCCAACTTTGAACTGAAAAATCTCTAAGCTCTCAAAGTACTTTCATTCTCTGCTGCTCAATTTCCCTATAGGATTAGATCCTCAGCTCCAACGTATCCACTCAGTATAATGGGGTTGGTCACCATTTTCAATTGAACTTCCTAACAGACAAAATAACCAGAAAAAAAAAAAAAACATTGCGTGAATTCCAGCAAGACATAAAACAAAACATCATTTACTCCCCACCACCCAAAGAAGACCTAATTCCCTATACATTCTCCTAGATGCGCATGTTCACATTCAACTATCCAACAATTAGAATCAATAAAAGCATTAACCTCAATAACAGAATCCAACAATTAACAAGACCCCAATTTTAGCAATAAAGCGCAATCCCCTTACTAGCTCCAATTAAATATATCAAAACCCCCAATTTAAGGCAATTTCACAGTAAATTAAACTCATGAAGATAAATAAACCCCCCAAATTGAGATAAGCGATCGAAGGACAAAGAGATGAAAATCTAAGTAAATTAAAAATAATTAAGAAACTCCTTTGATGATTAACCCCTAATTAGACGCAATTAAAGTAAACAAAAACACTAGTAATAAGAATTACCTGTGTTGGGACGAAGCGACGTTGTAGGTGTTCACTCAAAGCGTCTTTTTAGTATTTGTTTTTATTTTAATTGTGAGGATGGCTTTTGCGATCTTCGTCTTTTGTAAACTAATTTTTATTTTTTTTTGGTTTGGTTTGTAAGAATACTAAGCCACAACAGGAAAATTATTTTCTCATTATAAGCCCCTAATGTCACACCGTGTGATTTTTAATAATGGGGAAGTTTTATAGGCTGTGTTTGGCTGATGTTGATAAGGATTCCGTCAAACAAATGGCGGCAACCGGAAGTCTTTAGGCGTCCGTATAAAATAAAATGGTTTTTTACGTATATTTGGAGACAAGTTTTTTTTAATATTTGAATATCACTAAGATAAATAGTTTTATTTGGATTGTAATATAGTAATCAAATGTTGTTACTGCTTCAATTATATCCAAATTGTCTATTTCTTTTTTATGTAGGCAACGCACATTTTCAACAAAGCTTCAACAAACATTTTGATTTACTTACAAGAATTCCTTTAGTTTTAGTGAAATACAATCTAAAAATAATTAACTTTTGTACTAATGTTAAAATAATAAATCATATAAAATTTTAAATTTGTACTGAGTGTAATATTTTTTTTTTTTTTTTTTATTCAATAATTGTTTGTTAGATAATGCATCAAGTTTAACTAGCATATAGTAATTCTTATTAGTTTGAAATAAGTGTTAAAAAATATGGCTTCTTTCATTATATTAAGGTAAAGTATTTAGACATCTTCAAATTTATTTTTGAATATTTTTGTTTATTGCGTTTATACATCTTGTATTAATTCTAGACTTAAGATTAATAACGAAATGAGCTTGCATCAAAAATACTTTTTTGATCCAGTCTTAACGAGTTAAGATATTTCGTTGGTCATAGCTAATGTTCTTCACAAAATAAGGAACAATACACATTTAACAATTGTTTTGACATGATCTCTAAGTACAGCTTTTAATGGTCTCCTCTTCTATTGTCTCAAGGTGTGTTTTCATCTTGTATTCCAAACATACTTAGAACAAAATTTTGAACATTTTGTAAAAAAAATAAAGTTTAAGAACATCTTCACAACTAGAACATTAAAACTAGTTACGAACTAGAATCCGAACAGATTTTTAAATATCAGGATGGAGAGAGTGTGGTGGGGTATAATTTTAATCTATGACAATCTATCCAATATAACTTATCTAAACTATAATTTATATAACTACAATATATTATATACAATACCAATATACCTTATATAAAACATAAACTATAAAAAATTAATATATATAAGTAACTCGACCTGACCTGAACTGAACGTACCGAAAACGGAATGAACCGGTACCGGTCAAACGGTACAAACCACGGTTTCGTCCCGTTTTGTGTACCGGTTCAGACTATCACATCCCTATCGTAATGCAATTGAACGGAACGATCAGTAACGACCGAAACATCCGATACGTTGTTCCGCACCCATCTTATTTGCATTTAAATACAAAAGACCCAAGGATACCAACTCCAACTACTTGACATATAGTGAATTAGACAAGACAAAATGAGAGAAGTTGAATAGAAAGTTGCTCAATCATTTTTGATAAACTAAAAAGAAGAAATGAATGCATAATTTTTTTATCAAATTTCACTAGAACTTTACCAGATAAGTTGATCCATTTTGAAACTCCTAAATGTTTAAGATTTGAAGATATTCTATCCTAAATTCTAGTCTTATGTCTTTATTTCTTGGTATTTCAGATATCTCATAAATCTGGAGTATTTATAAAGAGATCATAATGTTGTTTTTCTCAAAGATGACTGATCAAGAAACATTTTCTTTAAGATCAACTACAAAAAATCAAAGTGTGTGTCTTTTGTTATTGGCGATATAAATCATCATCACCAAGAGGTAGCACACATCCTACATTCAAAAATAGTTACTAACGGTTCTAGAATCACAAATGAAAAGTGCAAGATCAAAAATCAAAGAGAATATACCAATTTGTACTCCTAATCTAATATATAGATAGAATCTCAACAACGATCTACTCAAAAGGGAAACTTTACATAAATATACCATATAAAAAATATTTCATTTATAGCAATAACGTTTCTTTTCACTGATCACTTTTTAATTCATTTGTATAACAACTTTAATACATATTACAAAGAACAATTTATTATTCACATATATACAGCTTTAAAGGGATGGCTATACATTTATCATACATTTTATACACTTTACAATACAATGTGTCAATTTGACCAACCAACAATAAATATATTTAAAAAAAACAATTATAATCATATATATTAATACATATTTTATTGTTAATACATATTATTATATTCAACATAATAATTACTACAAATAATAATAAATAAAAGGGATATAACTAAAATTAATAATTATTTGTAAATATATTAATTCAAATGTAATTTTTTCCACAAAAAAATTTGGTGGGAGAATTCCTTGAAATCTATATTGTGCCTCCAGATTCAAATCACGTGGGCCGAACTATGCATTCGGATGGCCCGTTTAAAGCAATATCTTGCAGTTTTGAAAGGAATGGGACTTTGTCCCTTTTTTTCTTCCCCCTCTTTTCTCGTATACACTTTTTCTCTTTCTTTGGATGGTGAATATTTATTGATAGGTAAAGATTTAATTATTCTTTCTTCAATCCTTTTAATAAATATCAAAAATTGATGTTGTATCTTCCTTAGAGATTTGTATGTTTCACTTTTTATATTGTTAAACCTTTTTCTTGTTTCTTATTTTTTCAACTTGAAAGTTTTAATTTTATATTTAGGTGAATATTAAGGAGATAGTAATTAATTGTGAGTATCAAATTTCATTTTATAAATATTTTTAAAATTAATTCATAAAAAAAGAAATTCTGATTCTGATTTTGTTGAATCTCCCCCAAAAACTTCAACTTTAGTCATGCAAGTTTTTCACATTATTCGATTGTATTAAGGTTGATTTTCAAGGTCAACATTTTATATGAATTGGTTGGTGTTTGCTGATAAAAAAAAATTAAGAAAAGAATATTCTAGTGAGGTTGCGAGAAGGAGAAGGATTTAGAAAGTGCGAAACAGTCTACAACTTAGAATATTTTTGATTTGTGTAATACTGAAAATTTAGTTTCCAAGTGTAATTCTCATTTAGCACGCTAAAGGAAGAATCACATGGATTGTTACAAATTTTTAGTGAAGAATATACATTTTGCATCATGAATTTTTGTATAAAGAATTGGTTCATTCAAATGATAAAAAAAATTCATTCAAGTGATAAAAAATTATTCGATTCAATTTTTAACAATTTTTTATGAACATAATCACAAATATGTATACATGGATGTAAATTGTATACCAATACATTAGTTTTATTCCACGTGTAAAAATCTATCATAAATAAAAGATAAAGTAGTTAATTGTTTACATTTATAAATAATTGGACACATAAGTTATAATTTTTGAAAAGAATCCATTGTATTGGCTCACATCAGATTTAATGTCTAATGCTAATTTAATTGAATAGTTAGGTGATTAGTTTCCTAGAAAATAAATAATAAAACTAAAAAAATTTTAGTAACCGTCGGTTAATATGGGCTAGATTTGTGCTCTCTTTTTTGTGTCCTATTAATTTATTATTTTATAGGCTATTTATTGCTAATTTTTCATAACAATTGTATATATAATATAATATTTCATTTACTCTCTAATTAATAGGTTAAGAGCTTATTATATCACATTCCTAGTTTTTTTCAAATTCAACAATTACTTAAATTAGTGAATCTAGATACATTACAAAACGTTGATCATTGGCGTTCTCAGTTTCTCTTATACATTCCTCAATGTTTCCCCAATATATCGCCTTTCGATTCGGATACATTCACTCACGTCCCGATACATCACATAAAGTGATGTATTTTGACTGATACCTCCCATAAAGTAATATATCCGCAGATACATTTGTAAAATGATGAACCCAAGAATCCGATACATGCGTAAGATGAGTATCCAACCGATACAACATCGCGTGAACTGATGTATATGTAACAAGAGAGACTAGATTTTTTGTACGTTTTTTAATGGCACAGAAATTTTTTAAAATCTGATAACTTAAGTCATATATTTAAATTTTTTTTTCATAATTGGGGTAATTTCCCACACCTTTTCTTGTACTGACTTCTATTCTATGTCTTAGTTAATGTTTACGAGAATTCTCAATATTAATCACTACGCATAAAGTCTTATTAACCCCCAACAAAATTTTATCAACTGTGGAATCTTAATTTCTTCATTTATAAGCAAAACAATACTACTTCGTTTTTCTTTTGTCTCTTCTTCTTTCGATGCATGATGACACATGGGATGTATGATCTCTTAACTGAGTATGAACAAATGTTCTTTAAAAAAATAATGGACAATACGCCCTCCTCAACCTATGCAAATTTTTAGAGACACTCGCACACTTTATAATTAAATTTAAAGTACGGTCCTATTATCTCCTGAACTTATTTTATTAATAATTCTATCCTTTTTTTTTCGCCCATACGTGTCACTATCTTATGGGACCAAACGCTTGTTGACTTTTAAAAAATCAAAGTAATGCCACTCGTAATTTTTCCACATTTTTACTTATACTAGAATCTATGCACTTAGTTAATGTTATACGAGAATTTCTTGAGTAGATCACCGTATCACTATGGCTAAAGTCTGATTAAGCGCAACCCCCCTCCCCCCCCCCCCCAAATAATAAATACATTATTATCAGTGTTAAATATCTTAATTTCTGTCCCATCTTATAAGCAAATGATTACTTCTTTTTTCTTTGTTTCTCTTTCATTCGATGTATAATGACATGTTAATGTTTGATCTATGACAAATAAATTCTTTTAAAAATAATATCAAACTCATAGATAAATTCGAAGGTGTGGTTCCGGTTCAGAATTAAGTAGCGCTCTTGGATAGGTCACCAAATGTGTTTGTAGTCAATGACAATAAAGTGATGGTTGACCCTTAATAATACCTCCAACTTAATGAAGAGTATTATATATTTATCACTGTCAGCGTCAAGCACACGTAGTTTTGTCTAATTAACCAAACTATATTAGTTACTAAATATTAATAACACCCACATTCAAAGTACTTGGTTTAATAATCTACAGCTTACAAACACAGTCCATCAAGCTTCCACATTAAACTTTCTTTAAATCTAAGTTATACTTAATGGCACCGTTAACATGTCAATATATATATTTTTTAATAAGCATTCAATTTCACTTCTCACTCACTCTTGGCCCCACTTTCTTATTTTCTATTTAGAAAAATTAGATCTTGACTTAAAGTTGAGCTACGGTTTGTTTGTTAATATACATATTTCTAGTTTCTGTAATTTAGAATTGCTCAAATTTGTCCCGTTTTGCTAATTGTAGGAGAAACAAGAAGGCAAGGATATTATATTCACACAGCTTTCACGCAACAATACATATATCAAATTTTTGTAGATGATTCAAAGTCAAGGGAAGGTTGACAGTCAATTTCAAAAGGAACCTAATGTGCATACTAACAATATATTGGCCATTCTTTTTGTGTCATTTTAAGCGAATTGAACTCCTAACATGACTCTGGATTAGTTGGGGATGATACATATATATTAAACATCAGACGCAAAAAAAAAGTGATTCAAATCAAGAAGGGTTGTGGGGGTTGGCGGACACACGCCCCAGACCATTGCTATAAATACATATGTACTAACGATCATTATAAAATCTTATTTTAAAATATTTAATCATACTTCAAAACGTTATATATTTTTTAAGTCACGAAATTGTTCTAAAATTGGAAATATGTCACTTTGTTTCTTGTTATAATTCTCTAGTAATCACACTCATATGTAGATCGTTGATTTATATTAATGGAACCAAAAATAATTTTTATGATAGTCATTTGTGAGTCAGCTTGAATGGAGGATCTTAGTTTCCTGTTTTAATAAAAAAAACAGGCAAAAAGTAAATGGGAAGAAATAATTAAATTAAAGATATGAATTTGTCCCACATTAATGGTCTATTTTTTCCTGTTTGCCCGTTGTGACTCATCATATCTGTTGATGGCACTTACTACTAATAGTATACTATTTCTATAACCCATTTCTGGCACCATATTATCTTTATCAAATTCAGAGCCACACGAGTATCCAAGCAATATATTATTTATATTATTTCTCTAACATGAACGGCCATTAATTACTTCCATTTTAATTTATTTAATCTTTTTAATTTAATTAAATAATTTTTTTCATAAAAAAGATGTTACTAAAATTAGACACTATCAAATGTGCTAAGATGCTCTTTAATTTGTATAGCTTTAATAATTACATGAACGCTCTAAATTAAATATTTGTTTTTTAAACGAACTAAAAGAAAAACGAAGAGATAGACGTAGTAACAGTAATTAAAAAAACGAAGAGGACAAAAGAGTTAATTTTTGTTGTTAAAGTGGCAGTAGTTTGGAGAAGAAGTAAATCGACTAAATGCATGCATGAAAAACAAAGATATCTGAATACATTCAGAGATCACACGTGCATTCCCATATTTTTATGGTTTATAATCATTTTGGATTCAATTTATTTATTTATAACTAACTTAAAATTATGGTTCGCGATAAAAATATAATTATTCACTAAATCAAATCAAATTTTTAAAACGTGAATATCAGATCTCGAGGATAAACTAAAATATAAAAAGAGTTTGAATTTGAATGATGTTTTATGAAAAATAACCCAATCATTATGTATTGCCTTACTTGCTTCAACTCTCACCTTGTCATCTCTTTCTTATTAAAATACAGAAGCATATTATTAATAGGAAATAAATAAGTCACGGTGAACTAATTCAAAATAAAAATAAAACTATATACTTCTTTTGGACATAAAATTCTGACAATATCTGTGAATGTTTGGTAACAATGGGTTCTGTTTAATTATGATTTTGATGTAAATATGAGATACACAATTATCATGAACCTAGCTACCTACCTACATTACATAGGTTGGTTGACTAATTAACTTGGTTACTAGTTACTACCTCAGATTCTGGGACTAATCTCACATACATTTATATGATCCTTAGACTTTTGTGTCTTTTTATAGTTCTTAATATTATTAAAAAATGCGAAAAAATATTTTTCATGACAAATGTTATTTTCAGATCAATTGTAAGAAAAGAAAATATTGAATGAGGTCAAATCTCCTAAATAAGTTATACGCTCGCCAGAGACGAATCCTCAAAAAATTTAATGGTTTAGCGTCCACTCACTTGTACAACATCAATACTATGGTGTTTTCATAACAGAGTAACATATTTTTTTAGTATGAGTTAATGAAAGGAAAATATATTTTAAGAGTAATTTTAGTATAATAATCTGAGAAAAAAAAACAACATCATAATATCGAATTTGAAAAATACTATTGAGATTGTAGTTGGATCTAATGCCGGATCGAGAGTGGTGTTCCGGGTAATAAATTAACATATTCATGTACTTTAAGATTTGTCATTATATACTATTAACCTAATTACCGTAAAAAAAAACCAGTTTGAGCAAAGTTTTCTTTATCATGTGTAAATGCTGGGTCAAAATGAACCATATAATTAATGGGGATATAACCCACTCATCTTTTTTTTTCGAAGTAATTTCAATTTAATATAGTTAAGTGAATCTGAATAAATGATAATAATTAAATCATTATAATTTCCCCTTGTTTCTTATAAATTCGTTTTAACATATATTTTGATAAATATTTCGAGTTTAACTAGTTAAAATTAATAATGCAAACTCAAACGAGTCATAACTTTTACTATTTGATAATGTCTTGAATATTTAAGGCGAATGAAAACAAAGTGAAGGAACAAGGATAGAAGCAAAATGCGGCAAATCCAGGGAAATATTATATATTTTTGTGACAAAAAATGAGTGGGACGGGCATCTATTACGAGATAAACTTTAAAAGAAAGACTTTTTCCATTAATTATTCCCAAAAAACAAAATAAAAAAATTGAAGCATATAGTATTATTTAGAGCTTTTTGTTTGCAAAGATTACAAGGCAAGAGTTTCCATTACTTACTACCTTTGACTTCTTCCTTCTTTTTCTTTCCATCCTTAAGGTATCTTTTGTCTCATACTATATCAAGTTTGGAAATATTGTGATCAATCCATTCTAAAATTAATTTTTTATGTAAGACATAGTACTTTTAGAAGTTGAGGTTTTCGTATTCTAATTTAGTATAAATTATGCTATAAGATATTATTTTCTTGCTCACTTCGCAGAAACCGCTCAATAGAAGATCAGACAAAACTATATTCTTATTAAATAGTGACATTTTGTTCAAAGAAAAAAATATTTGTATTTTATCTTTTCACACGATTCAATTAAAATAGTTATGAAATAGTCACTGAATTTCAGAAATAATGTTCTTTCTATAGCAATGACAAAGACGATTCGTATTTTGATGTTTGATTGTGTATAGATTGGAACTTTTAAAAATACAAGCTTAAATCTACTAGTTACAAATCCCTCGTAGTGGGCGATGGTAATTTTGAGGTTTAATTAATTACTATGTCCAACGTTTAACTACATTAGAAAGTTTGTAATAAGTGAATCAATTATATGTAAATGTTAGAACAAATGTTGTATTCTTTTATTAAATTTTTTGAGATATACCTGAATACATGATTTTTTAGTATTGGTGGTAGATGTTCCACCAAAGCTAAGAGGAAACGTGGATGAATCATCATATTATGATAGGAAAAAAAGAATTTAATTTTTAGTGAAAAATACATTTGGATCCATATGAACAACTTTAGACAGACAATTGACACGTCAACTTAAAAGTTTGGGCAACACTAATTTCTGATATATACACAACTAGATACTATTACTTTACTACCTCTATTGTGTTGTAATTTTTATAAATTTAGCAATGCTCACATGCAAATGAAACACAAAATTTAATGCCGAAAAATTGTATCCATCCATGTCATTCTTTGTTTACTTATATCCAAAATATTAAAAACTCAATTAAGAGTTGTATAGCCTTTTTAGTATGCAATTGAGACTTATAATAAATAAAAGTTGTTATTGTTTAATCTTCTCTAATTAAGAGATTCCTGGCTGTTGCCGCTAATTACTTGTAGCTACTGAGTAATTTTTTAATCATTTCTTTTTAAGAGCCTACTCCAATAGTCAAACTATGAATTTGTGTTTTTGTTAGTTATTAACAACCTTATAAAATAGCTTTGCTGCCCAACACAATTATAGGTGCTTACTTAATTAAAGAAGTATTTAAAAGATGATGACGCAAGATTAGCATGACCCCTGGACAAATGGAATCTACTAGATAGTGCTTTCAACTTTTCAACATTTTGAGTTGTCCAAATTTCTAATATTAGGAGATATATGTTATTTACTTTAATTATATAGTATAACTGAGGGAACTAGGAAGTATGTATATAAATATTCTTAATTTTGGTTTTTTTCTTTTTAGATTGATTTGACACCCAAGTTTTACAAAAAGTGTATATATGTCTTTCTTATTTGAAATATAAGTATAAATAGTTTTAATTTTCACTAATACAAAAAATAATAATATAATTGCCAGTTTGTCCAAAAATATTAATGGTTCAACTTTGAATGTAAGTATTAGATTTTACATATATTAAAGATAGATCAACACTGATTAGAAAGAGATGAATGCTATGATCTAGTAGACTACTTGTTCAATGTTAGATCAAAATTTATAATTCATCTTTAATAGAGTTAGGGTATTTTTTTAAATATTAATCACTCAACTAGGTAATATTTGGAAACTAAATAGTAATTTTAAAAAAACCCAGTCGCTACTTTAATAATTTATTTTGTATATTATGCACACTATACTGTTGTAACAAAATAAACAAAAATACCATAGATGTACTATGTGAATTACATTATGATATATTCTTCACTCGTGTATAACGGAATCTGTTTTGTTAATATGGTTTACTTCTATTATATTTTTTCGTTCTGTCTATTTATTGATGTTCTGTGTACATTATTTGAAATTAAATTTAATATTTTTGATGTTTTTTTTTCTAACTTTTTCTATAATAACGGCATTACTAAAATTATTATGATTTTTAATTTACTAAATAAATTTAAAAAATAACTGAAGATCCATAATTGGCTCTTCATATAATAGGATTGAGAGGTAATCTAAAACATATCTTTGTCTTGATATGTCATATTCATTATGAAGGGAAGGATAAAATTTTTAAAAGGCAAAAAAATATTAAGTAATACTTGCATTTCAAGTATGGGAGTTTTTCTTTGTTTATGGTTTATTATTTTTATCTACCTTTTAAATGGAGTTTGGGACATGCGTCCATCAATACCTACGAACTCCACTTGCAATCACACAAAAATCAAGATTAATTGATGTAATAAGTGAAATCATCAGTTTCTAATTACTAGTACTAAATTTACATTATATTATATTTTATTATAAAGTAAGTGGAAAGGAGCAAAGTAAATAGTATTATTAAGAAAGAAATTGTAACATAAAAATTGTTGATTTGCTTAGCGTAACGGTCTTTTCCAAAGATTCACAAAACCCCAAAATCACCCATAGTCTAAAAGATCAACCATTTTTCTGTACCCCCAATCTACCCTTTCTCTTCACTTCTTCCCTCTTCACTCTCGCCGAAACTTTTTCTGTAAATCCTCATCTTCGTTCTGCCTTTAGCTGTATAATCTTGATAAACAATGTTTTTCTTTACTAGAATACTATGGGGTTTTGAGTTATGGTGGGATTTCTGAATCTTGACTTTTTTGGCAGGATTTTACCATGGGACAGGAAAGAGTTAATGGTAGGTGTATTTTGTGTTTTGAAAGTACAATGTGAGATGGTGAATCCCATTTGGAGAGAGAGAGGAGAGAGTGAGAAAGTGTGTGTGTGTGTGATGCATGGTTGCTGCTGTTTCTGGAGGCAGTTTCAACTGGCGACAAAACGCCCAAAACCCCATCACAAGATGGACTTCAAGAAGACCCCTTACTGCACTGCCCTGAGAAAGACAACATGGAGTTGTTTAACCACACAAAAAGGACCCAATCAAGAACTGTTTCAAATCTCGGTGATATGTCTCCTTCTCTTCAAACTTCTTCTTCAATTCTTCTTCATTATCTTCAACTTCCTTAAAAATTCTAGTATAAGTATTTCCGTCTCCTTTGATTTCTAGAAACTCGGCTCTGCCCTGTTGTCAAATACTCCGGTTACAAGTTCCCAAAAGATCTGTTTCATCATCAGTGGACAGGAGGCGACCATCATTTCAGTCCAGCCACTTAAAAAAACAGCTGATTTGATTCAAAAGTAAGCAATGTAGCTGAAGTTTCTGCAGCAACAAAGCTGCTGGTGACATCTACTAGGAGTTTATCTGTATCTTTTCAAGGGGAAACCTATTCACTTCCAGTTAGTAAGACTAAAGCGGCTCCACCTTCTCCAAATTTGAGTAGTTTAAGGAAGGGTACCCCTGAGAGGAGGAGGACTACTACTCCACTTAGAGGGAAAGCTGATGGGGCGGATCAGTTGGAGAATTCTAAGCCTGTTGATCAGCACCGTTGGCCGGGGAGGTCTAGGCAGGGGAATCCGCTGGCAAGGAGCTTAGATTGTAGTAATGGGGACAGACACAAGGTTATTGGATCTGGAAACGTAATTAGGACACTTCAGCAATCTATGATTGATGAAAGAAGGGCTTCATTTGATGGCAGGTTGAGTCTTGATTTAGGAAATGCAGAGCCTTTGAAGGCTGTTGGACAAGCTCAGGATGTAAATTCAGCCAATAATGATTCTACTCTGCCATCTGATCTTACTGCATCTGACACGGATAGTGTTTCTTCTGGTAGTACAGGAGTGCAGGAGTGTGGTGGGAGTTCTCGTATACGTGGTGTGCCTCGTGGGATTGTAGTTTCTGCTAGGTTTTGGCAAGAAACAAACAGTAGGTTGAGGAGATTACAGGATCCAGGTTCACCTCTATCTACAAGTCCAGGGTCCAAAATGGTTGCGCCACCAAAGTTGAGAAAGTATCATAGTGATGTCCCAGTATCGTCCCCTCGAGCAATGTCATCGCCTATTCGTGCTGGCATTCGCTCTGCATCTCCTAGTAAGCTTATAGGATCATCTCCTTCCAGAGGAATGCCTAGTCCATCTCGTGTCAGAAATGTGGTTAGCACCATTAATAGTAACTTCATTGAGACCCCGTCAGTTCTTAGTTTTGCGGTTGATGTTCGGAGGGGGAAGGTAGGGGAAAACCGAATTCTTGATGCACACTTGCTGCGGCTTCTTTACAATCGACACTTACAGTGGCGCTTTGTAAACGCTACTAGTGAAGCAACTTTGCTGGTGCAGAAACACAGTGCAGAGGTAAAGCTGCATTTTTTACTTGAAAGTTTGAATCTCTTAACTTGAATTGGATTTCTCATCTATATGTTGTCTGTTTGCTATCCTGAAATTGGTGCCCTAATTTGCCTTAGAAGACAAATTACTTACCATTATTTAATCAAATAGGCCTGAATAGAGCAGAATATATAGAGGATCCATAGGCGGAGTCCAACTAGTTTGAAATTAAGTTGTAGTTGATTGATTGATTTGCCATTCACCTCAGTATCTAGCTGTTTGCTCTGACTATGTGCATTGTGAGAATTAAGAGAAAGAGGAGTTCAGACTTTATATTTTTAGAAGAACCATGAGAACTAGTCACTTCAAATTGTACCTCTTACAGGAGATTTTCTTTGGTAGGTAATGGATGACATCTAGGGACAAAGAAGGCACAGGTTGATTTGCCTAGATCTTTAGAGATTAGCGGTCCTATCTAGGAATCCAACTTTTCTATACATGTAGGGTTCTTGTTACTTCTAAAATAATGAAAAAGGTGCAATTTATAAATCTGATCAAACATTTTACCTATTCCTTGAATTTCCTTCTGTTTTGTTCTCTCCATATAATCTGCATAACAGCTTGTGGTATTACATTCCAAGCTCTACTCCTCTGGTTCTTCTTTTCTGTCCCCGCCAAAATCGAAGAGTCTGAATAACAGTCCTAGGCATTGTCTGGTTCACCGGAACGTTGCAATGAGATCCGATGGTTGGTTGGCTGGCTATCTTACAGAGAATGAGCAAAAAGATTACCATATTCATTAGCTTCTTTGCACAAAAACTACCAGCTGTTATTTATTCTTTTGTTCTTTATATAATTATCTCATGTTAAGACTGTGTCTGAAGCTGCTGTCCAAACTAGTCATGGCTGTGCCAATACCTAGTTAGGAACTCTCTTGTTTGCTGGTCTTATAAGTTTAACCTTCAATTCTAGTTTGTGGATAAGAGATGTTGCATGGGAAGCTTTAAGTAAAGCTATAAGTTCATCTATTTGGCCGTTGTTCTTCTCACTTGCTATTGAGATAGGTAAAATTTAGGGGCATTCTTTTTTTCCAAGTGGAGTTCTATCTGTTAACATTGATAAATTTGATGGTTCTGCACTTCTGTTCTTAGAAAGCTTTGATCAGATCCCATGCACTTTTTATTCAAGTTGTCATGAAAATAGCTTCAATTAACTAGGTGGCTATAAGATTGGAACAACTGCAACTGGTCCTTACATGACACTTAGGTTAATTTTACTTCACCATTGTATTTGGATATTAAAATTGCTCATTATCAGAGATCGGGCATCTGTTGGGGAAAATGGAAAGCGTTCTTGTTTATAGAAGTACTTTCTATGATTTGAGAAGCATACGTTTTAAACTTGTAATGAAGACTCTTTTTCTTATGGTTTTATTTCTGTGTTTGAGATTGATGCATATCAAGTGATACAATTGAGAAATTATCTATTTCTGTGTGTTTTAAAAGGTTTATACTAGTGTTCCACATATTGGAGTTTGTGCTAATCACTTAGGTTATTGTATTTGTCAGTGTAGTAAGTGTTTATCACAGAAGGCAACTTTTCTAAAAGAGTACTGAATTTTGCAATTCGACCATACAGAATGTTGTTCTAGCTAATTTCTTTTGGATGTGCACATTGTATCTATCAGTGCATTAGGTACTGAAATGGCTGCATGTACACTGCTACAAAAAGAATGAATCGGGTGCTCTATTGACCGAGGCCACTTTACTCTCTTCCTTTTGAAGGCATTATCTTAGTTCCTTCCTTAAGATTCAGCTGATCATAAGCAAGACTATAGTTCATTTTAAAAACATATTGAGCTCTTTTGCAGAAAACTCTGTGGAATGCATGGATAACAATCTCAGATCTACGTGATACAGTCACTAAGAAGAGACACAGGCTACAGTTGCTGAGGCAAAAACTGAAGCTAGCTTCCATTTTAAAGGGACAGGTATGGTCTCAGCCCTTTTTTCCCGTTGCACATTTTCAATATTATAATTTTGCTGGATTTTCGGTGAAAAGATATGCTATTTTCATCCTTATTTTGAAATATTCTTGTTAAAATGATATTCCCTACATGGTTAAATCAACCAACCTGGTGCAGTCAAAGTTTTTGGTATTTGCTTTGTTTCTTAAGCCTCATAATTGCCTCCTTCCTCTGCTGGTTATTATTGAATTATCCTGTTGCTTGATCTACTTCTTTGGCATATGAAATAGAACCCTCAACTGTGTCATCCATGAATCATGACTAAAATTGAATTTACAAGTAAAAATTGTACAATCCTAGCAAGTAATGATCTTTTACACTTGAATTTTTTTGTCTGATTTTCTACTGAAATTCGGATCTCCGCAAGTTCACTTGGAATTTTCTTTTTCTGGTAGCATAAAGCAATACAAGTTGAAATTTATGCGGGCACAATGGTTAAGAAAATAGTTGAAGTTTATTGTACTGAAATAGAAGTAACTTCTAAAACTAAAATTCCAGTAGATTTGAACCCATTTTACTGGGTGTCAGATGAACTTCTCATAGTAGAATATTGAGAAAGTATTGAAGAGTGAGACGGAAAGTGACAATTTCCGATAAAGGGATTTGTTTTTATTTCATATTGATACTTGCCTTGCTTATTGAATGAGCAGTTGAGGTTAAATAGGTTGATGGATGAAAAATTGGCAGAAGTTACAACTTACCCTATCCAACCCAAACATTTATCAATTGTTTTAATTTTTTACTTTGATCGTCATCATGAAAGTTACTTGCTATATGTTCTTAAGTTTGTGACATTATCCTAACCCTGTATTTCTCAGTTAAAAATAAGTTTGTTGTCATACTCATAATGTTGAAAAGCTCCCTGTAAAGCGTTACTTCTACATGTAACTATGCAAGTTCCTGTGCTTTATAAGTTCATTATGAAAGAGCATTTTGTTTTACTTATTTTCCCCTTTTTAAAATGACGGTGGTGTCCGAGCCAGCTTGCACACGCTTCTACTACTCCACAGGATACGATTTCATTAAAAGTAGTCTATGACTTGTAGTAGTAAGATTACCATATACAAATTAGATGTCAGTTTTCACCTTCAAAATATACGAAAAAACCCTAAACTTACTTTATGACTATGATTTGCAAATAAAAATTGCATCTAGTTTCCTCACTTAGTTTACATTTTCTGTGCACAATACTATCTTTTATTTTTCATACATCATCCATCCTCGTCAGTTATTTCAGCAAAAGTATAGCTAATTGATCTGCAAACCAAGTCCAGATCTGAAATCTGATAGTTTTTAATATTAACTGCAATTTGTTACTCTGAACAAGCCTATGAGACTCTTAGAAAGTATCAAGTTGATATGCTTCCTTCGTTTCAAAAAGAACGGTCTAGTTTGACTTGGAACGGAGTTCAAGAAAAGAAAGAAGACTTTAATTTTGTAGTTCTAAATTAAAGTTATGTCAAATGTTCCGAAATTCCCTTTTATCTTGCGGCCTTAAGCATGCCATGTAAAAAGTTGAAGTCAAAGTGTTGCCAAAAAAGGAAATGGGTCATTTTTTCTGAAACATACTAAAAGGAAATTGGGTCATTCTTTTTTAAACGAAGGGAGTAATTGATTTGGCCTTGTTATAATTATCAGAAAGAGAAAAACTGTAGGCATGATATGATCATTGCTGAGCTAAGTTGATTCTTTTCGTATGTAGATGATGTCCTTAGAAGTTTGGGCTTCATTTGATAAAGAACACTCTATCTCACTTCTTGGAGCAATTGAAGCCTTGAAAGCTAGCACTCTCCGTCTGCCTGTTGTTGGAGGAGCTAATGTATGTAGTTGTGCGACACATATTTTGGTTTTAGGTTTATTTCTGTTCTTCACTGAATCACAAAGAGGCCACTTGTAACTTTTCTGTGTTAATATTGACAGATTAACATACAAAACCTGAAGGATGCTATTAGTTCAGCACATGGTGTGATGCAGGCAATGGCAACCTCAGTTGGTTGCTTTTTGGGCAAGGTAAACCTCACTTATCTAGTCCTCTATCTGTTAATGCTGATTGTTTCCGTGAAGTCGGTTAATGCATAGTCATTTTACTAGTTTCTCTTTGTTTTTCATTTGTGTTTGATAAAACTGTTAGGGATATAAATCATAATAAAATATTTTCTATCAAGTAGATCACAACTGAAGTTGGAGTTCGTATGAAACAGCTATAAAATTGTTCTTCTGCATCACTGGCTCTTTGAAAATTCTCGGTTACCCAAAAAAAGGAAAGATTGGTCCTATGTATCAACTAATTGTTCAGCATGGATCCTCTTTAGATCTGTTATCTTTTTCTAATCTCAAGTGATAAAAAATACCAAGTGAAAGAAGCAGCATTCTTCTTTTTCATCTCAGCATATTTCAAAATAAGAGAGATGCCTTGATGGAGAAAACATCTTATATCTTTTGTAAAATATAGGTGCTTACAGAATTTATATTTTTTGTGAAGGAACAAATTGCGGGGATGTAGTGAATTGAGGAAGTAATCTTTTTGTTGTTCTTTTACAGTACTCCCTTGGTACTTTGCTTAAATGGAACACTATTGTCTAATTTAATAAAAATATCTCTTAAAAAGATAATTTGTCAGGTTCCGCTGGTGCGACGACATTTCTTTTGACTTAGTATTATAGGAACAGGCATACATTTAAAACTGCTTCATTCAAAACAATTGTAAAGCGGAGAATTCCATAAGAACTTCTAAATAATAAGGGAACCCAAGGGCGTGACCTGGTCATGAAGTGGGTTGAAACCATGGGCTCTTAGGTTCAAATCTTGGCGGAGGCAAAAATACTAGGTAATCTTTTTTTCATCTGGTCAAGCTTTGGTGGACATATTAACACAATATTTGTGCTGGTGGGAGGTACCAGGTACCGCCGCAGAATTGGTCGAGGTGTGTACAAGCTGGCCTAGAGAGCCCCCAAATATTTAAGAAAAATAATAACTAGCCCACAACCCACAAATGATTAAGAAAAATAATAACAAATCTACAATTATTTAAGAAAGAAAAACAAGGAACTTGGTTAAAGTAGGTTATTACATGAAATCTGGAAGTATTAGTGAAAAGAAGGAAAGAATATCGACTTCCATATTTGAAGACCAATTTTCAGAACCTTGAAAGGAGTACAGTGGTAAGCTGTCATTATGATAACCTTGAAAAGATGTATAGCTTGAAGTAAAGTTACCATTTCCAAAAAAATAAATAAATCTGTAGCTTGAAGTCTCAGACTATACTATCCTGGCTGCTCCACAGATTTTTTCTATTCAGGAAAATGAATTAGCTGTCATTATTCACCCTAGAGCCTTAAGCTTTTACTTTGGGATACCTCCTAATTAGTTTATTCTTGGCTACAGGAGCTGACATGTAGGGATGGATTTCCATTATTAAACTGCAATAAAATTTTGAGACATAAAAATGGAGTTATGTATGGTGGGGAGGGTGAACTGAAATATAAAGCAGAATATATGATGGAAATGACAAATACATGAACAGAGGATTTGGAGGGTTATTGAAAAAAATCTGAGAATCCCATTTCTTTTTTTCTTTTGATAACATAGAATTCCATGGCAGACGGGTTCTAAATTCTGTGGATAATGGGCCATCCTGATCTGAGAACCTCACCTTAATCTGTTTAGATATCATTTGCCAAGTTGCTTGTTTTTTTGTTTGGCTGATTAAATTACAACCTGGTGACTTGCACTTGATTGTACAATCGTTAGATGTGAATTTCCAGTTCTTCACTGAAGCCTAGACCAAAAGATTTACTCAATTAATAACAAAAGTTATGTAGCATGACTTTACCCAATCTCTCCTTTTGAAATATATAAAAGATGAGTTTACCGAATGTCTTATGGAACGACGCCATACAGCCATTTGTTAGCATATAATAAGAACTGATTAGCCATGAAACATTGTTGCCAAATTCCAGAATAGGCCTAAATATGTGGAGTTTTTGGCCAAAAGCATCCTTAAACTATAGCCAACTTAAACTGCATCCTCAAATTATTTTTCTTAACAGAACATTCCTCTATTATTTAAAATGTGACAACTTTCATCCTTTTTTCTATAAGTTGTCAAAAATTAACAAATTCTTCACAAAAACACGTACAATTCACACTACTCTCAACCAAACTTTCTAAATCTCCAGCAATAAACCAATTTTGTCCATTCTACATACATCTAAAACAAAATATTGGGAATTCTTTTAGCAACAACGTTTTGCATTGGTATCCTTTTAATTAGAAATTTTGTTTTTATTACTTTTCATTTGATTTTATATCAAAAATTAAGAGATAAAATGTTTTCTTCTTATTGAATCTGCAAAAAGCGGTGTCGATCGAAGACTTTTACTTCTAATAATGGAAAACCAAACTCGAGTACAAGCGATCAAAATTAGCTGAATCTTGATTACCTCAATTATCAGTTTTCCTCCCAAAATTATTGATCTAACGACATTTTGACTTTGCAAGGTGAAGATGGTGTAAAATTAAGCTCCAACTTCATTCAACTGTTAAAGGAGAAGATCAGATCATGTCTCCTCATAGACTCACACTGTCCTAACATTTATTTATTTTTAATAACAAACAAGGGTCTAATAAAATTATTTTTTGATAGCTTTTCCCAACAAGTAATAAAATCATAGAATTTTTTTATGAGAATAGTATGAATTGCATATATTTTTGTGTGGAATTCGCTAATTTTTTGACAAATTTCTATAGGATGGAAGTTCTTAAGTTTTGAATACTTGGAGGATGTTTTTTTCTTAAGAAAGATAATTTGAGGATGTAGTTTAAATTGAGTTGTATAGTTTAAGGATGTTTTTAGCTAAAAACTCGATCGAACGACATTTTAACTTTGCAAGGCCAGAATAAGTCTAGTCCAATATTTCTAGTTTTCACTTGCATCAAGTCTTCTTGATTGTATCCAGCAACACCAGTAACACATATTGGATAGTTTGAACCACCTCATCTAAAAAGTTAAGCGGTTAGCTGCTGGATTGTTTTGCCTATGTCTCTAAGCATTTGAAACCTTTGGCTCATTGGTGCCATATGATGGAACTTTTTAGGATTATTGTATGTACTTTTTTGTCTGTAGAAAGATATTAGTTTGAGGCTTTAATCTAATGTTGTCCATTCCTGCTACCCTGATAAGCAACAAATGGCAACAAGTATGCCTCAATGCTCAGCTTGTTAAGGCTGACCAGTCCTGCTACCTGGATGCATTTACCTTCTCTCTCTCTTTTTAATTGTTTTGATTAGTCAAAAGAATCATCTAATTCATAGACACAAGCAGGTGCCAAAAGTTAAATAGATAAAAGTGTCTAGTATTAAGCTTCAGAAAAATCTAACAATTATCTTTACAAAAAGTATCTTCTTTGTACCAGAAATACAAGTCGAAAAGTAGGCAGTCTTGATTTTCACACAGGCTTCTCAAATCTTGAAACTTATTTTTTGTTTCTTTCCAGTCCTCTAGAAGGTTCATGAAGGTTGAAGCTTCTTCACTGACCTTCCTCTCTAATTTGACACATCTCCTAGTCACAATGCCTTCGGTAACTGTTCTAAAGCAGCCGTGAAATGTTGAACGTGCTGTACACTTTTTTTTCAGTCTTCCAAGTATTTCTCCACATGGATTCCTCTTCTCTTTTTTATTATTATTAGTGAAGGTAGGTAACTTCTAAAAAATATCAGCACCAGGAGAGAATTACAAAGTCTTCGCGTGGTTTCCTCTCCTCTCCTATCATTTTGACAAAAGGATTTCACGAGGAATTATCGAACTCAGGCCCCTCTGCAGTCACTTGGTTATGTATATGCTTTGATAATAGGTCTTTGCAGTTGACCTGTTTTGAAAAAAATGAAACAGAAAAGATTGGGCTTGCATCATTCCTTATAACGAATTAGTCTTCTAGAGTAAGCATTTTCAGAAATTGGATGGGTCCCCCGTTAACTAGTTTACACCACCAAATGCTTCTGTAATTGGTGAAGCTTATCTCTTTGCCTATCTTTATTAACTACATGTCGAGTACAATTCTTCAGTTTTTGTTCCCACTCTTTAAGTGTCAGCTTATACTGGTGAATATACTGAACATTATGTTGTCTGTATCACTGCCAAATCGACTATTACATGCCTCTTTTTTCATGAAAAAAAAAAAAAAACCAAATGTCCAGAATGTATTTTGCAATATGGCCTCTGTTTATTGCATGGTGTAAGTAGATGACCTGAGACCAATAGGTTTACCAAACTTTGTAAACAGTGAATGAAAATGTGGGTTGTAAACACTCTGATTAGGGATTCGTGGTTAAAAGTCTCTAGTTTGATTTGTAACGTGGGTAGTAACTGTTACTCTCGACATGTAATCTTGTGGGTTTATAGGCAGTAGTGCTGCGATGCTCCTTAAAACTGAACTTGTTGCTTCAGCTCAGTAGTACAATGCTGCAGTTAACAAATACTACATTGGATGGATGCCAAAAAGGGGGTTTTATTTTGTGCATGTGGAGAAAATTCTTTGTAAGTGAACTTTCCAAAGTGTACTGCGAAACCAGGCTCTCTGAAACAGTGCAAAGATTTCTTGGACGATGATAGCAAAATGCAGGTATGCACCCTTTGGTTTGTTCTGCTTTGTAGTATTTTTCCCATATTTGAACTTTATCATTTGTAAACACAGTTAAGGACTGTAGTTTGAGAACACACTTATCTACAACATAACCGCAGATCAACAACCTGACATGACAGGTGTCGAACTGATCTTATTTTGACCAATTTTTAATGCTAAAACCCCCTATTAGTACGGTGGCCAGAGGCACGAGACGATGACTGTCCTGGTTTTGTTAAGGCATTTTTTTTTTTTGCAACACATCTGCCGCGCCCTAATCTCACTGATTTCTTCTCTATAGAAGATGATTTCGAAGTGATTTCTTTTCTCACTAATTAGTTGTATAACAGTTCTAATCTTTCTTTCTTTATCTTTTTCCACTGTTTGTCAAGGACAAGAGAAAAAAGACTCGGTATATATAGTAAAATTCTAACTAGACAGATTCATTAGTTCGTCCAACTTTCTGGTGTTTTTTTCGTTTCGTGTCTATTTTTTAAATGACTTAGAAGAATTGATTGTTACACTACTTCACAAGATGCACTTGATTCCTTGTTACATTGCATTTTCGCCCTCTTAGTGAGTATCTCCACCTTGCGATTAAAAAACTTTTTTTCATGCTTAAAAGGGGGTAAAAGTTGGTTCTTTCTCTTGTGTTACTACCAGTGTTCGATTATTTCTTGTTCATGTTGTAATGTTTGTTACTAGTAAAGAAATTGGAGGACTATGTATGATTTATCTCCAAATTTTAAATTAAAAGCTTTTTTTCTAACAAAAGAAATAATTTTATAATACACTTGGCATAAACATGTCTCAAAGTCACTTCAGCATTTAAATTTCATCATCACAACACATTCATACATTTGTAAGATTTTCACTGAAAGTTGTTTTTAATCTCACTGCGTTACAACCTAAAGTCAATGACCATTTAAGTAATACTCTCACTTTAATTAGTTCACAGCTTGTCAATCTTCTTAATTATCTAAAGCAAGAGTTACCAACAGTTTGAAGTTGAAAATAAGATTTTTTCCCCAAGGCGTGCTGCAACGTTCAATATCGAAACCGGAACCACTTGTACTCTTCCGCACTTACCAGGTTTGACGATCAAAACTTTTACCAACAAGATGAAGTTTGACAAAACCAACGCATGTGCAACTGTTTTGTGGTTTTGTACTTGCTTGATACAACAAATGACGACATTAGTATGGAATAACTAAATCAATAAGAAAATAAAACTTCAACATCTTGTGCTCCCGTAACTCTCCTCTTAATTTTGTCTTGCAAAATCCTCTTCCTCCAAAGATTTTAAATGGGAATCCAATTTCTGTCAATAGTAGTATTTATTTACAGTAGATTCTGTCTAGATAATTTGCTATACTATATGGCTGTGGTCCTCAAACTCTAGCATCGAGTTTTGTGACCTTACTAAGATTCAAAATGGGCCAAATTAATGCCTATAGGGGAGTGGAAAACCCTCTCATGTTATATAGTTCATGACCTTATCATTATAAGTTGTTCAACAAATTTGTTTAGGGTTGTGGGTCTGGGTGATAGCCCAAGAAATATCCTCCTCACTCCCCCAGTACATTTCGTTTCAATTTATCTGATATTTTAACTAATAGAAGGAGAGATTAAGATTTTGAATTGATTTTTGGGCGATTTATTTTTTTTAAAAGAACGAATTAAAAACAATAATAATCGAGTGATTTAAATAGAATGAACAATTCTTAGTATAAATAGGAAGATATGTTTATATAGAGTGGTTGGGGTTTATTTTCCAAGTCTTTTGTTTAAAGTTAATGGATTATTACCAATTTACATTAGATATTGACTAAAAAATATTCTTCTTAAATTGGGTGGTGCTGCTACCCAAACCTTCTTCTCATATGATGATACTCATCCAACTGCTTGTGGTGTTTGCTGCAATTTTTCAACCTTTTTGTGTTCATCTTTTTTGTTACTTATTATATTATAATTTATTGTGGGATTATGGGATCCTCTTTTTCTACTTAATATATATATTCTATATTTAGGTCGTGGATTGTGGACCCTACTTTTAACATATTTTCTTTAAACAGCTTTTTTTGTAAAGCTAAGGTAGGGGGGCTTTAAACCTATTAACAACTTTGAAAGTAAATTTCAAGGTTTACCTTAAAATTAATATCCATCTTCAATTTTAAAAAATCACTCACTTATTTTAAGTGTCCCCTATGGGATTAGGGTTGTCAAATCATCTTATAAAAATTCAAGTGCTTATTTGGGTGGACATGATTGATCGTAGATCAGTTTAAATAGTATTTTTAAAAAACAATTCATCACGTTAATTTGTTGTTCCAATAACCTTTTAAAAATGTTCAAAATTTATCGAGTAAACTAATTAGTTCAGTAAAAATTGTTTAATTTATTTATTTGACACTCTACATACTCGTATCAGAATTAATTCATCGAACAATTAGATAAAGTGATGAATATAGAATGCAAAATTGTTGCGTAGGACCCTCTTCACCACCGCCAATTTCTACTTCTACCCCGTCCATCCTAGCTAAGCTGTAGTTTTTTTTTGTTTATTTTTATTTTAAATTTTTATTGGTTACCCCCAAAGTTTGGGAGTATATAATTGATGTTAAATATGGCTCTTTCAGAATTGAAAAGCCAGATTATGTTTTATGGATTAAATATGTATACTGACTTTGTTCAACAACTACTAACTTTATTTTGATATAACTCACCTTTTAATGTTGTCTACTCATTGAGATCACATTTCTGTCATTTAGTACTCTAACATATTTCAGTTGCAAAACCAAAAGCTTTGAGAACATTATAACTACTACTACTACAAATATGTTAAATCAGAATCGTTTTTATGATATGATTGAAGTTAAATGGTTTCTGTGAGATTCAATTTTTCAGGTGGGGTGTGACCTCACAACTATTAGCCCACATTGTATGCACGAGCTGTGCCTTCAATTATTCTCCCACAAAGTTTCTCATATTATTAATTTGATGCAAATGTCATGGTTAAAGCTTTAATTAAGAGCTGGCTAATGAATTTCGAGATTCCGAGATAGTTATTTTAATTTTGTAATTTAAATATGATGTCTTCTAAGTTTTTTGAAATAAAATTTTATGTATTTAAGTTAAAAAACGCCTCAGACTGCACAGTAGTGAAAGCAACTTCTTTTTTGTGTGCTCTTCGTACGATCGCTCTTTCAGTGGTTTCTTTCTTTTGGGCCAATTCTTTGTGAAAAGATTGACTAGAATGTTGAAAATTTCTAACGGTAATGTGTTTTACAGCAATATCTTTCATTCACTATTTATTGTCAACAATCTAACTTTTGTATTTTTAGTCTTTTTTCAACCAAAAACTTTCTCCATTAACAAAAAGTTCCCCCACAATAGTTGAAAAGAAACCGCTAATAAGCTCGTGAGGACTTATTAGAGTTCGAAGTCTCCTGGATATAAAATGGTTTTTTTTCATAAAATTTTAAAATATATATCTGAATAAATCATATAATGGAGGTAGTAGTAGGATAATCCTAACTAGAATCTAGTTTCGAGTCCAGGCTAGCTTTATTGACCTCTCATTTCTATTTTCTTTTTGTAACATAATGTAAAAGCCATTTTATATTGGAACTGTTTTAGTCCATACTCCATAGTCCCCATACGTACATTTTTGCTTTGTTTGATTCGTCACGCAATATCTATGTGGGATCGAAGAAGCATATTAATAAAGTAATTACTCATTCATGTCGATTTTTTCTAAGTATTTGTTTGGATTATCAACTTAATAAATTAATTTCCCTTATATGATAATATTCGTCGCTTCATTTGCTTTAAAACCCCCATTGACACCAATAAAAAGTTTAGTCCAACTTAATAATTGTGGCAAATCATAATAAATACATAGACTATTGTAGTAATTAGTGGATCACAATTTGCAAGTTATAAACCTTCAACTTTGGTATTCTGTGAAATTCAGATGTGACAACGTCATTTTTTTCGATGTTTATAAATACTTGATAATATAAAGAATGTAGTATAAAATTTGGTATACGCTATAATTTTCAGTAGTTTCAGTAATGAGAATTTAAATCCTATACTCACAAGGATTTTTTTGTTGCTCACCTTTATTACGCTAAAGTGACTTTTTAATTGACGAGTCAATTAAACAAAAATCGAAATTCCGAAAAAAAAAAAAAAAGTAGAGAGCCAGGCCAAAAAAGAGAAAAAACAACTCTATTTTTCCCTACAAAAGTTCATTAATGAGAAATCCATATGCCATGGAAGCATTTTATTAAATTACTCCTTAATTACCAAAAAAGCAAATTCGCTTCCTAAGTTAGTTAATCGTTAACTTGTAATTAGGCCAAACTAATTGTTGATCATCTTCAGAAGAACAATCTAAGAACTTCGTTTCATTTGCCTGTTTCTGGATTATTTTTGATGGTATACGAAACCACTTTCCAAGTTTGTTTGTATCAATTCATCGGAGTTCAATGAAGGCGTCGCCGCCTCCGTTTCTCGTTTTCCGCCGGTTCTTTTACCTCCGGCAACCATCGTTGATGATCCTGATGTAAGTCCGAGATCTAGATCCTCGGCCACCTCATCTACAATTTGTTCTCTTAGATCGGAAGTTGGAGCTTTGCGATCTACACAGCATCAACGTTCGTTTGCTTCTGAAATCAACTCCGGCTGAAGTCATAAACACCTGAAGACTCCGGCACGGCCGTACACGGCCTCCTTTAAGCACTGTTTTCTCCACTGTTTCTATAATCTACCGCCGACTGGCACACTTGCCATTTTTTTTGTTACCCCTCGTCCACAGTAATCCTACTGCTCCCGTGCACCGGGTTTACACCGTCCTTCCGCACGCTTCGAACACCAACGACTGAAAATACATCCTGCAGGTACGCAAACCAAAACTCTCAGTACTTATTTTTCAATTCAAGTAACTAAGATTACTCCCTATTTGTGTATATACTATTAAAATGGGTTCATGAATGCACTTGAATTAAAAGTAATTAGTACCTGGTCGTTGAGAATTCTAAACGGAAGTGAGGAAAGACATAAGTCCACTCTCTGCCGAAGAATTTTTGGCGACGAAGGACAGTGGGCATTGGCTTGAGCATGAGAGCTTTCAATGCCTTGTAAACTTTGTCTGAGTATTCAATTCCCTCATTGCCAGCACGGCAACCTTTCCTCCGAAATTCGACAGCCGTTGCAACTTCAATGAATGTGATGAGAACAAATTTCTTTTCCAAATTATAAACAAACAAAATTGAAATCAGAATTAGAATGAAATAGGAAGAAATGGAGGAATGTTTGAGTGGATGAAAGTAGAGGAGACAGAAAAATGGAGAGAGATATATAGATATGTGAGAAAGTGGAGAATTATTGGATGAAGGTGAGGTCAACCATGAATTAAGAAAGTAAACTATGGTTTGGTGAGACTAAGGAGTGGCTTTTGATAAAATGAGTGGACATGAGAATAAGAAAATGAATGAGGGGGGGGGGGGGGGGGGGGGAGGGTGGGGGGGGGGGGGGGGGGGGGGGGGGGGGGGAGGGGGGGGGTGAAGGGTTCCAAGTATTGGGTATTTTAGAACGGCTCCTTGCTCCGCGAATGGGTAATAGTTGCAACGCGTTGAGAATCTTTTTTCCCCCCCTCCGCCCATTGTATGGAGACTCCTGCCCTCGATTCTCAAAACTTGCTCCACTTACCAACGCAACTACGTCGACGAGTGCTCGCATATCTTTTTCTCCACTACTACTTTTATTTTCCTTTCACATTTGACTCACTTTTTCGACCCCTTCACTCTGGGGATAGTACTCTTCTTTTACACTTGGTCTATTGAATTTAAAAAAAGTATTTTTTTTTTTTTATAAATAATAATTTTATTTTTAGTTTATTTTAAAAAGAATAATTTTATATATTTGATTATAATTTTTAATTTAGAATTATATATTGAAAGTCTTCTTTATTTTTTTAAACTCCGTACAATTCTCTAAAATAGAAGGGAGTAAAGTCTTTAAATTGTCATAAATTTATTTTGAAAACACTATTAATGTGTTTTGACAGAAGTATTGGACTTGTTTTGGTAAATAAGTATTGTTAAACACTTTTTCTTTTTATTTATATCAAAATATCTTGAACTATCCACTACAACTCTTAATCTCGAAAGAAATTATCAATATAAGGTTTTTATTTCTAAGAAATTAAAACTAAATTAATTTATATTTTAATTGAATTTCAAATAATTAATATTTCAGTTATCTTAGATGTGCCAACTTATTTTAAATCAAAAATAGAAAAGTTAATTAATCATAGAAAGAATTTTGAAATTGTTCAAAAGAATTAAGATAAAATAATATATATTTGAATCAAACTAGATGACTTTTAAGTTAAAAAAAAATAAGTAAAGGTCGCTATCTTTTAACTTATTTTAAGGTGTTCTTGTAATAGCCAAACACTCTAGCAAGTTAAAAACTATTTTTTTTATGTGAGTTGATCAACCTAAAAGTTCATCCAGAAAGGATACTAATTTTAATTTTTTCAAATTTAAAAATATATAAATATTTCTATATAAAGTTGGATTAATAAATATATGCATGACAATTATTTTTAGAAAAATTTATTTATTTTTAAGATAGCTCATCACATTTTTTCTTCTAGAGAGATTTCTAGGACTGTCATAACTTTAATTATATTTATCCATATATTGGGTAGAAACTCGGATATTACTAATTATGTCATGGTTTTTCTTTTCTTATGTATTAGAAAGAGCACTAAATATGAGTATATACTAATAATACACAAGTTGAACGTCATCAAATAAGGGGGCTAAATATTACAAAGCTATCAATTTATTTCTCAATTAAGTACCAATCATGACTCCTACATATTTTGGCGCTGGCACATAATCTTCCATCAACACCTCATTACAATAAAAAAAATTTCAATATCGAGTTTGATTATTTAGCATAAATATCAAAAATCAAACCGAAATGGAAACGAACAATTCAGTTCTTGGTGTATTCGGTTCTTCGTTATTTTGTTTGGTATTGGTTTTTTTTCAAGAACTTAACTTCAGTTTTTTTCGTCGGAGTTTGGTGCAGGGTTTCGAAATTACGGTGCAACGAAAGAACGAAATTTTTTATTCTAAATTTAGAAACCATTTAAATTATATTTGATTAATTAATAATAATGTACACTTTTTGAATTTTGACTCAAAATATTTTATAATGACTCATTAAATTTCAATTTTTAAATGACAAAAATATAAATGTCAATAAAGTGTTACCTATTAATTGTTTACAGTACAATGTGAGTCCTATATTTTGGTTGTGTTCGAAAGTTCATCATGGCATAGTGATTGCTAGGCTACTTGCTCTCTTTTTATTCTTCAGCATGCCGGTATGGGGAGAAAGCCTTTAGGCTATAGCAAAATAGCACAACAATCTATGCTAAGAACAGAAACAAATCTTTTGACAATCTTTGCTAAAAATTCATCTATGCCCTCTTTATTTTTATTAAATACATGATTAAACTCTTAACAACTTATCCCCCCATTTTGTAATTCCCTCTTTAAATTTTAGTCACACCGAAAAACAAATTTAAAACCACCGAATTAAAAAATCGTGTAGCAAAAACCGAAACCGATCAATCTAATTTTGAATATAAACTATGGGTACAAACACACTTTTCTAAAATTGAATCCCAAAAAGACGAATCAAAATTTTCTTAAACCTAACCGAGAACGAAACGTCACCCCTAGCGTTACCAGTTACAATTAATTTCTTGGAAATCAAAAGGTAATTAACAAAGTCCCTTCAAATCAATGTGATTCTTTTCTAGAAGCTTCTGTGAATGCCATCGCAGCGATAGAGTAGGTGAATTTATTAATATAATATACTAGGCATTTTTGGCTTCTTTTAGAGCCTGCGTCAATATTGACAATGGGAACAGTAAGTTATGATTTTTTATACTTCTTTCGCATACCATTGAATGTGGATGTTCCCGAGGGGATGCCATGAACATCCTTCTTGTGCACAACTATTGGAAATTTTGGACTTACTAATCTCTAATATGGTATGCTCCATTAATATCTTTTTCTTTTTTATCTACTTCCCCTCTCACAACGTCTTATAATTAATTCATAACTTTCAATTTATAAACTGATAAAAGTCAATTGCAGAAGCACATTTTCCGCCATTTAATTATTTTCTATGATTCTTATAGCGGCATTTTCCTTTTCTTACAGCATGACTGGTATAATGTTGCCCCGAATTACACACTATCTGATAATTATTTTCATCTTATTAGTTTGTGTGGTTCAAATAAATAGATGTCTAAAATTTTTAACATAGATGAAGTTAAACGAGTTGAGATAACTTTGCTTGCAATTAGGATCTCTTTACAAAGAAAAATATGAATAGCAATCATAATATCTTACATAGATATCTTCTACCCAATCCAATGATTTTTTCGAAACGGGCCTGGATCCTGCATTTATTTAGTTCAACAGCAACCATAAATTATTCTAATTGCTAATAGTATATGAATCCCCTCAAAATGTCCAATCATAAATTGTACTGCACTATACCCTCTCTACAAAAAATAGTAGAATTTTAGACATGATTCAAAGATCATTGCACTATAGCAATTCAACTACAAGCCTCCCCCGCTTCGATTCGTTTGCGTTCTCCTTTCCCTCACTCTTGAAAGAAAGAAGAAAGCTCGCTTGTGGCCTCCTTCCGTAATGAAATTCATTAAAAATACATAATTAAAATCCTAATATATGAGAGTATATAAGGAGCGAGGCACAAATATTTTGTGATAGAAAGAGAATATAATAATTTGCATCCCATTACAGAGTTGGAAAGCTATGGAAGTGGTGTATTAAACTATGTTAGGGGCAGCAAAATCAACAACCCATAAAATACACCCCCCGGCCCCGCCAACTCAATTAGATTTTGAGCGGTTAATGATCCTTTTTAATTTTAATAAACTTAAATTATTTTAAATTTGATTAGTTGCAATGCAACTCATTTAAAACTTTAAATTGATTGCAACCGTATTAATCATGAAACATTATCTTAATAACGGGACTTCCCAAAGTAAATCGCTAGATTTAGTGACCTAATGACTAATTTTTATTCCGTAAATTGGATAACAATTTCAAGGAGAAAGTACTGAGAACAAAGAACACTATTTGCGCTAATTTAGTTAACCACTTGACCATATGCAATTAGTTTGCCTTATTTTACTCTCTATGTAGAATAAAAGAAAAGTGGGTCAATTCTTAAATTGGACATAATAGTTGCCATTTGATATCCACATTTCAGAGCCAACAATAATCAGGTGAGATCGAGCACCAAAAGTTTCTATTTTGTCATTGCCTTGTTTTGAAATTATATTTTTATAATATAAGGGTTATGAGTTTAAAGTTGTTTTTTGGCACTTATCAATAAAACTATAATTGGGCAGAAAAATGAAATATATTAGGAGTAGATTAAATACGAATATATAGTAGTGGGCATGTTTTAGTATGGCCCTGATTAAGGGAAATAGATCAGCTACATTGATGTAGGTCCATGAAGATGATTGAGATTTGAGAGGATCATTTGAGATTTGAGAGAAGGGGCAAAACAATTTCAAAAGTAGTTGTCAGCTAAAGTTGCAATGTCCTTGCAAGAACATGTAAAGATCTTTCTCATTTATTTCCCTACTTTTTTTAACGTGAGGATCCCTTCTTCTTATTATCTATTCATCTATGGATGGCACTTATGACTCATCCTTCACTACAACAACACCATTCATAAAAGCCCTTCCCCACTTCCTCCATCCTCTTTTCCTCTTTTTAAATTACTAAAAAAGTCTTTTTACTTTCGTGCACGAGTTAGTGACATAGACAAAAAAAAATTATCATTATCATTAACAATGTTCTACGCCCAATAATTAAGTAATTTATAATACTAGATAAACCGATATGAAATCTGATAACTATTATATTGTCATGGTAATATAACTAAAATTAGGTCCCAGATATAACTAATGGTTCTATTTTCAGTACTGTTACTGATCCCTTGGTTTCTTAAATTGGTGAGAATGCTATGCAACATAAGCTTAAATGATCAATAATTGAAGCAGAGTCCATTCCATTATAAAGGTCTTAAAGTGGCCCTTTTTTGAGTTGTTAACTATGCCTAAAGACCCCTTCCTTGAACTGACTCTACAAAAGTATGTTATAGCTTTTGTAATACCAATTGGATCACCTATTAATTGTTTGGTTTTGTTATAACCAGCGTTAATTATAAGTGATGACTGGATGAGTAATGACAATGCATTACAGCCCAACTGTGAGATTCCATTTGTTTTCCTTTTATCTTGTGTAGTATAGCTTTGGGATATATGAAAAGAATAACCTAAAAAATATTTTTGGAGGAACACTTACATATGGTTTATTATAATAAATGTTTGATTTATCAGAGTTAATATTTTAGAAACAAAACTTCTATAAGATTTGATGGTCATAACCTCTATTTCAAAGATAAAAACCACCTATATTCGATATTTACCGGTCAAATCATAACCCTATATATGTTATTTTATCCATCAATTTTTTTTAATTTTAATTAATACTTAACATACAATTCTCATCTTCTTAATTATTTATTTTATATTGAGACCAGGAGAAGATGCATGTAATTACAGTTGGTTGACCTTAGTACGTGGCATGGTAATCCAAACTGAGGTCTTAATCTGATGTGGACCACAAATATAAAATCCATAACTAGCTTGGCTCACTAGAAGTTGTATCTCTTATTTATTTGGAATTTTAGGTGCAACAATTCCAATGTATGTAAATGATTGTCATGCTAAGATGGGATTCCACCCCTGAGGGGATGATGTTGGCACTAGTTTGAGAAGTTAAGTCCAAAATTTAAATTATAATAATAGTAATGGGGTTTGGTTCCAATTTCCATATACTAATATATGTATAATAAATTGGGCCCACCTCAAGTGAGTTGAGGAAATTCCAAAAAGTAGGACATTTTTTGGATTTATTCTCATAATAAGCAAATGTGGTCCTCCATTGGGATAGAGAGGCATTGGTGTTTTACCTCTCCAAGGGAGAGCCACATGCACATTGCCCCCCATCAATTCATTCAATAATTATTATTATTTTCTCTATGTTGCTTTATTATTATGGTGATATAATGATTTAATTGAACATTATAGTATCTTTTAGTATTATGTTTGCTATATTAACTTCAACTTTATAGTTTGAGCCCTACATGCATATGTAAGGTGATACCAATTTTTTTTTTGTTATTGAAGTACATCTAATAATCCACAGTAAATTTTTTACAATAATAGTTTGTGGATTTAATTTCACTAACACGCACCTTCGTTCTCCCTTCCCTGCTCCATCCATATTTAATAGAAATAATGTTACTGTTTTGAAAAATAGTTTTTTTAATTTTTTTTTTTTTAAAAAAAAAAGGAGCTTGCTAATGCACTATTGATACCATAATATACCTGAACTATTTATTTATTTTTCAAATTCTGTCAGTAGTCCTGGAGGAAAAAAAATAATCAGTTATAACTGTGTCTTATATGTTTACAAAAATAAATTAATAATAATAATAGTGGTTAGTCCGTTTGTCTATTTTGTGGACTTCACCTTATCTAACAATTTTATCAACCTAAGAAAAACAAGGGCATAGATACTGTACTAAATATGGCCAGCCCTTGGTTAGAGTCATATGCTTCTAATACTTTTTAATTTAATGGCTTTGTCTACTTGGATTAATCCGCCAAGATAACTTAAAAGTTTCTCTAATACATACATGTTGCTTTGGTCTTTTCAGTTAAATGTCAAGTTAAAATTTTACGTTTGACTATCATCCAATTTCAAAGATAAGAATATTAGCTGGTAAGCTTTTAGTTACTTTTGTAAATAGATTAACATTCTTTAACATCGTATGAGCTTTGAGATTTACGTTACCCACTATGTGAAAATTACTGTCAAGCAGGTGAATTATTTTTAATTTATAAGAATGATGCGTTGAGATTTGATTTGAGGATCTCAATTTTGGATTGTGGTCGAGATTTGATCTCAGGATCTCTGCTTGCTCTGATAACATATTGAATTGTGTGACCATCTCATTTAAAACCTTAAATTGTTAGAGAGAGAGTACCTTTTATTATTTAATTATATTCTCAAATAATGAATTAATGAATATTTTGCTCTTATTACTAATTACCCTTAGCATAAATTTAGTAATTTTTCATATTACCGTTTCAAGATATTGTATTTATATATTCCAAAGTTGGTATAGTAAAATTACTCTTCTAAGTAATATTTCTTAACAAGTGGCAAAGTCATATGGACAACTATTGTTGGAATTTGGACGGAGAAGTAATATTCCATAATTGACTTGGCACAATGAATTCAAAGAAAAAATAATGACCCTTGTAATTTTAACAAGCACCCTTATTAATAGAAGTCTTTAAAAAAACGTTGAAAAATGAATCATTTGTAATAGCAAGGAATAAAATAAATATCAAAATGAATAATTTCATTAATTTTATAAGCTAACAAGTATATAACGTATCAAAAAAATTTTGATCTATTCAGGGAAGCCTGTAAAGAAAAAAAGTAGACAATTAAATGAAATAAACGGTATCCTTCAAATGTTCTTGCCATACATTTAGATATATGAAAAATTAAAAATATTTGGTTAATTGGGGCCAAGTAACCCAAATGTATTGGGTCAAACTTATCTGATTGAAGTCCAATAACCGAATATGAAAGAGCTGGAGTTATTCATACAAAACATGCTTTTCTAATTTGGAGCTAATTGCATAAAAATGACTTTGAACTTCTTAGTATTAGTACCACTACATTTCATTTCTTCTTAATACGTGGACTGTTATTGTTTCCTGAAACAAAGGATTGGATTCTAATTCAAAATTTTTAAAAATGAAAATACATAAATATATTCTTTTTCTGCCTTTACTATATTTCTCAAAACGAGACAATACAATCTTGAAATTAAAGTTATCTCAATGAAATTATTGATTGAAACAAATCTTCATACCAGATTTAAGTATATAATACAAATGCGCGCACACAGAAAAATGATTTTAGGATCATTTTTTATTTTAACATACTTGTTTTGAGTGCAGTATCTTAAATGACATAAAAATATTTAATTAAAAAAATAAGACTAAAAAGTGGTTCTCGTTAATAAATACTACTCAATTTATTTTGGAATACTTACTAGTATTTTGTTTTTAACAACATTAATTTATTAGTATGAAGATTTAAATTATATTAGTTCGAAGTTCTAAAATTTTTTGGGACAAATAGATGTTTTTTCTTTCATATACAATTATTATATATTATGTTGAATGTTCAATATTATGTTTTTTGCAACTACAATCAATATAATTCACGATTAAAAAATTCAAGAGTAAAGGAGCTCAGTAGCTTCCCCCGTTAGAAATAGTTACATCTCTTGGTTATAAGACGATTAATTATTAAAACCTTATATGGGCTACATAAAACGCCTTAAATAAAATAAAATTGTAGTCAAATTGAGTTTGCAGCAATTGGAAATCCTTCACGTAGCGGGATTCTAATTAATCGAACCAGTAACTAAATAAGAAATGATTAAGGCAACACAAGGAGCAATCGCCTCATAACTGGGAAATGAATGTAATATAAAATGAACTTACCTTTGCCATTCCATAAGTGACAGTCGCTTAGTCTCATTCACAGTAAAATCTTATATGATATAGTCACCCATAGTCCATAAAATTTTAAGACCACCTAATTTAGAAACATCTATACAATAAAGCTATGTTTCTTTGGCTATAAGAAAGAGGCCCTTCATTTCATCCTACAAACTTTTTGTTAATACTATATCCTTCAATTTTCGTCTGAGACTTGAGAGAACGATGAACTAGTCTTTTGACATATCTAACATCTTTTTAAGTTCAAAAAAAGGCCACCAACAATGCATTCCTAAAAGCTTGTTAGAACTAAGAAACTGAAGGCCTTCTTTTCTTGAAGTGTAGATTTAGCTTCTTCCATTATTACCGCTCCTAGACTCTCGGACGATCTGAGCCCACTTTCCCCTTGTCACCTTTTTTGACCAGATTTTCGAAAATACCTCTTTGACATGAGCAAACCTTTAACCTTTCATTGCCTCATGGCGCCCGTCTGCATGGCTCTTGGCATCACAATAACATTGACTTTGTCGTTTGTTTCCTCCATTTCCATTCTTAAGGTAAGCTGCCAACTCTCCTCTCAAACCCTCATTCTTCTGCAGAGGCTGCAGCTCCCAATCTTCTTCTGTATTAGTTGTTGGCAGATCTTGAGCTTCCATATGAATTACGTTAAGGTCCCTAATTGCTTTTGGAAGATCCGGAGTACTGCTTCCAGATGAGGCGTAGCCCTGGCTTGCTCAAAAACAGCCACTTGTACAACAACCGAGGGGAAGCCTCTCATTTTGGACAGCATTCATACAAGCAATCCACGGAGCAGCTTTCTTGGCGTCCAATCAGCCTTACAATTCTTTTCCCTCTCACTCTTTCTGCTGATTCCAGGATGCTCCTACACAATGCAAGGTTCACTAATTACATACATGTCGTTCATTTAACTAACTATATGCATTGAATTCAAGCATACCCTAACGCGATACCTTCCGTATGTAATTCAGATTACAACACAAAGAAAGGTTGCATCCACTGGTAGCATAAACTAGTTTACGGAATTGACAAATGCAAGATAACATTTCCCATCATTTTTCCATAGCAGAAAATTACTAAGATATTTTATTTATGAACACTATAAAACGTTGAAAAAACTTTTTTCCCCCCCCCCCCCCCATTTTATGGAGTGAGCTTTTCATGACTAAGGAAACCGAACAAATAAAAGTTAATCAATGGGAGTTTCAGATCGGTTTGTTTATACTACTTTCATTTATTTTTTTTGGTCTGCAAGATCTTTTGACATGTTGCTTTTGGACGCTAAAGTTTTCTTCTCCACGCACTTGACAAATTTACCATGATAAATGATACATTGACTTCAGAAAAGCAAACATATTTTTGAGATAGCATAAATGAGGACATTCATTTCCCCATGTGTTCAGTTAAGCATAATCTGTGTTTAAATTCTAATGCGAGTGGAGGGGAAGATATCTGCTAGTATTTCTATTATGCAACTGTAATGCCAGAAGTCAAGTGAAACTCACCTTAATGTACATATCAATTGCGCGATAAATTCCCATCATGAACCGGGTCGAGGAATTAGATACCATCTTCTCTGCCAGAACAACACATGTTGATATAGGGAGATTAGATCTCTTTGCAATTCGGTAAGATATCCATCAACGAGCTTTGGCCATCCCTCAGTTTTTTTGAAGCTTCGCTAAAATCCCTGGCTTTCGACCTCCCTGAATTTCAGCTCTCCATCTTCTAGCTGAGGTTCCAGAATCCTTATCTCTCATCAAACGCTTCGAGTATTTCTGTACAACAATGGGCATCATTAACTGGTTCCTTCCCCATCTGCCCGCTCGAATCAAAAGATCGTTCAACAGACGATTCTTCCAATTGCTTGTCCTATTCCTCTTGAACTAGTTCTGCCTTCAACCGTTCTTCTGCAGAGTCTAGTGAAATTGATGCTTTTAGTCAATTTTACAAGAAACTACAAGAGACGAACCCTTGCTTCAGAGGGCAATACCATACCACCTGTATCCAATACTTGGGCGACATTTGGAGACCTCATTGTAATGGAGGCTCCTTTATTAAAGTCCTGGAAACTTCTATATGCATTAGCTTTGGAGCTTCTTCTCCATGTTCATAGCAACAATCCCTTTTTTTTATTGGATAACCACCCGCTTATAAATAGGTCTACTTCAAGTTCAACACAATCCTCAACCCCACCAATCTTTTGGCACATGCGCTTCTAATCCATTCAAGTTAGGAATCATTTCCATTCTCCTCTGCAACTTTTTACGATTATAAGGTATAGACCCATCCACCCTGGAAACAATCAACGGAAGCCCTGGATGCTACAGCATCAATGCAAGTGCTTGTAACTTCAGTTCCTCGCACATGCGTGATGAGACTTTAGTAAAAAAAGGTTTCCTTGAAGAACTCTTAGTGATCTCTTTCCAACTTCGGACAATGCTATAGAGTTCAGAAACTCAATCTTGTAGATCAGGTTTTCCTTTCTCAAGACTTCATTCATACCGAGATACTCAGCCGACACCTTGTAGAAATGACATTATAAGCATTCAGTGTAACAGTCAGGCCGAACAAAACTTGGCCCATATTTCGAAATCACTAGGTCCTCCAGAATGTCATAAATGTCAACTTTCGGTTCGTCACTATTCCCTCCCTTACTCTCGATTAGAACCAGCTTTTGCAAAGTGGCACTCTTGGAAAGGAGAGGAAACTGCAGAGGCATTTTCGCAACGAATGAGTAAATCGAGTAAAAATATGTCAAGTCAACACAGTCAAATACGTAAAATAAGCCTTCTTTGATCAAGATCTCATATATGAAAAGTACTTTACAAATGTATCAAAAAGTTTTGCATCATAAAGTACTCATACAGCAAGCACCAACTTATTGAATTTTATGAACAACGCTACACTGCTACTGTGATACCTACCAGTCCCATGCAATCACAAGTACGACAGCATTGAGTGAAGTGACCATTTAACTTGAGCTCATGGCACACACATCTAAATTATTTATTTGTTATCTTTTATCATACGTATGAGCAAATATCTGGATTATAAATTTGTGTAAAATACACCGACAGCATAAGACAGATTTAAAAAGAACTATTCAGAGCTACTACGTGCTGTCTATTTGACACACCAATGATGCAAAAAACCCATTCTAATATAGAAACTATATTGATCTTATAATAATAGGAACAGTAAACAGAACATAATTTGGGACCATGTTTTCCCCTCCCTCCTTCAGGAGAAAGGTACTGTACCGCCATTTCACATAGTACACACACACAAAAAACGAAACAAATGCATGATTTCATTACTCCTGTTTAATTGTTAGGCCATTGTACCTTTGTGCATGATAAACTTCACGTTCTCCATACATTAATAAGCGATGTCCGAGGCCAACTCTGAGCACATACTGTCGTAAGGATTTTAGTATAATTCAGAAGATCTTGACAGATCCATTAACAAAAATATGATAAGATTAATTAACAAGTCTGGTATAAATATAAAACCAACTGCTTACACCCGCAATCCAACACATGTTCGTGGTCAGCTATAAACAAATTCACGATATTTCTTTCTTCCATTTCAACCTCATTAGTGCCTAATAAAATCATACAAATAGAATTTAAAAAAAGAAAAAGGTAAACATACAATAAAATATAATATTATAAGAATAGTTTTGTATATTTCTTTTTCTTCCCACATTTCAACTCACCAAATGAAAAGACACTAATCTTCTCTTTAAATAAACAAGCTGAAAATCTGATGGCGCAAATTCCTCAGCTCAAGTCAATAAAATGAATAATAGAGGTTTCATCACTCAGTATGAAGTCATCGAGAACCTTTTTTGAGCATGATGCTGCTGCATAATTACTTGTTAGATACCCATAACCAGAGTTGAAAAACATTTGAATTTTTGTTCATTTTTAAAAAAAAAAAAAAAAATGGATGAGGCAACTATGTAGGCCCTTGTCTGCTTATAATTAATCACTTATATTACCACACGGATGTTTACAGACCGTGCACAGTACTGATGAATCTTTTTTACGTTTGTGAGTACTCCTAAATTACGCTTTTGAAATCAATGCAAAGACTAGGACATCATATTAATCAAGGATCATTTCGAATAGCCTACACATAAGCCAAAATAAATGGATCATCAAAATATGGCTACTGTTAAACTGGCTAGATATCTTTTATTTTGATTATTTGCCTTATCTGTTAGGGTGAGAGAATCACACATAAAAGATGAAGTTTTAATCTCTAAAAACAACCCTTATGTTTTCATTCCTTCACAGTCTCTCCTAACAATACCAGAAATAGAAAACTGAATGGAATAAAATCGAATCCATAGATTGGGGAAAGATTAATTAGGATACATGAAGTAAACCTTGATCTAATCCGTAAAACCATTTTCTAGACAGTACATCCTAGCCCACCCCCAACACACTCAAAGTCAATAACTAATCTAGGACAGACAGAAGTTAAAAAGAACAAGGCTGGATGTTGACATTAGTGAAATGGCAATTTATTACACCAGATACATAAAAGACAACACTAATTAATTAATCTGAGACTATGAAGATCAGTACAATTCTACAAAAGAAATAGCTATAGATGACCCATCTAATAAATCGACGAAGAAGAAGTCTTTTTCTTCTTTTAGAAAAAAAAAAAACTTTAAAGAAATCTAGAAGAAGATCTGACCTGACATTGTTCCCATCTGTTTGAAAAGTTATCAGCTTTGGATCCAAGTTTCATGAACTTCATCTTGACAACTTAGAAAGATCTGATATTTGTATACACTAGAGAAAATATACTTTCTTTAACTACTCAACAAATCACTGCAAAATAAAACAATACCCTTTGTTCATAACCTGATATTCCCAATGCTCAAACATAACCTGAAACCAAGGACAAATAGCTCCAGAAATGGAAAAAATGTAAGAATCCAGGTGTGGGGACCAAGTTTCTGAATATAACCAATTTTCCTCAACTTCAAGGGAGAGAAGGGGGAAGACTAATGGGATCTCAAAGAAGGGTATGATAAGTAAGATATAAGTTATAGCACTTGGTATGACCGAATCTTGAAAATAAACAAAGGTAAAGCTGGATGAGCTATCTTAGAGTAAGAGAAGAAGAAATGGTTAGTTTAATTTAAAGAAAAAGAGGATCACTTAAATGTGAAGAGAGCCATTAAGAGAAGAGATTGTTTCCTTGGTCGGCGGCAAAGCCCACGGACCACGGGGGCTCCTTCTCAGCCCAGGAGACATAAACAACAGACTCTCTTCACTAAATTATTCACAAAAACCAGTAACTACACACCCCCACTAGCATCCATCTGACTCCACCCCACCATCTTTCTTTAATACTACTTTATTATTACTCTTTATTTCTCTCCAAACAACACACCAGTCTTTACTCTTTGCTTGTTTCTTCCACAAATTGGTTCATTTTTTATATAGAAAAAAAGGTAAAGGCTTGAGTTTCAGACCACACCATAAAAGGAAAAACTAAAAAATGGGTCTCTTTAAAAATCCAAACTTCCAAAACCAGAAATCACATGTAAATCTAAACAAATGTAAGATAAAACAGGCATTTTTTATTGAAAGTTGAGAGATTTGGAAGAACCTGCACGGAAAAACAGCATCTTGGTATCAGTGAAAGCACCACCAAAAACGGGAGACGCAAGATCTAATCTTTAAGTTTTTGCAAAAGCACAAAAGAACAAAAAAAATTAATGAGAAAAGATCAGAAGAATAAATAGACGCATCGTTTATAATGCATATTTCAAAGGACAAAATCACAACATCACCAACGAACAAAAATCTGTAGAAAAACAAACAGAATTCAATCAGAAGGAGCAGAAAATCTAGCCAGAGTCTAAAAAAAAATTTTCAAGAAATAAGAAAAATTTACTTTGTATTGAAGACCAACAAACCCAAAAGCCAACTCCCCCTTTTGTTACATTGAAAAACCCCTATGTAGAAACACGAGAAAATTTTACTTAAAAGCAACTAGAAGAATCAGAATACACAACATATAATCTTCAAATCTTTTCAAGGAACCATTTTTTTTCAAGGAAAATGTGTTTACAAGAGGGAATAAACATTTAAAAACCCACATGAAAAAATGAGATACTATAATTCAAAAAGAGCATAATTAAAACCAACAAAGCAGAACTAAAGCCACCATAGTAATGTGAGAATCAAGAAAATGAGTTGTGTATTCCTGTTTCCAGTTAAATGTGGAGAAGAAAAAAAAAGTAGAAAAATATAGCCCAAAGCCCAAGATTTGCTAGTATGTGCTTACCAGGTTTTGCTAGAATCAGCAAAAACAACTTTATTGGTATCATAAGGTTTTAAATCATTTTACAAAAATTTCTTATCAAAAGACAAACAATAAAAAGGCAACAAGTCCACTCAAATTTAAGGAGTTATTTGATTATTTCTTCTTTTTCCTTTTTGTTTTTTTAACCTTTTTCCTATTCTTTCTTTTCACTCTGTAATTTTTCAGGGCAGTGGAAAACTTATTATTTATTTCAGTACTAAAAGATTGAGAGGTTTCGTAGTGATTTGAGACACCCAATTTTGCTTATGCTATGAAGTCCCCCCCTACAGACACTCTGCTTTCTTGCTACCTCCCTTCTCTGTTTTTGCTCTCTTTAAAAGCGATTGGTTTCTATGACTAAAATCATTCTAGAATCATATAATTTTTGGCATTATAATTTCTAAACTAATAATATTTAGTTTGAAAAAATATTAAGGTGAAATTGATATTAAGATGATTAGAACTGAGATAAAATTTTTATGACTAAATCATTCTAGAATCATAAGTTGACATTATAATTTCTAAAATAATAATATTTAGTTTGAAAAAAAAATTAAGGTGTGAAATTATATTAAGATGATAGAAATGAGATAAAAATTTATATTTTATTTAATTTCGAAAGAGCGAATAACTAAGAAAAACGTAATATTCAATTTAATTCATACCGGATCATTCCATCCTTAACCTTCAACGTTATCAACAAAAAACCGTACCAATCGCAGTATGTGGCACGTAGAACGAATCAAACAGAAAACCCGGCGTGCCCCATTAACCTCGCTTATATTTAACTACATATTTTTTGTAATACATATTTTTAATGAGGTAATAATGTAAGTGATCAACATGGTTTGTGGTTGTAGTAGTGAATTGTGTCAACCATTTATAAGAAAATAATGATAAAAACACCAATATTAATTGTATTTCAGATTAGTCCATCTGAAACGCTTACAAACAAGTCACACACAAGTATGTTGACCGTGCCCTTAGAATGCGTTAAAGATCCCAAAACGCTGTGCATTAATTTATAATTACTAATCTTTTGTTGAATACATATTTTTAAGACGGTAATAATTGTAAAGTTAATATGGATATGGGGCCGTAATGAATTAGTTTTACCATTAATCAGAAGAAAATAATAAATAAAACACAATTATAAATTTAATAAATTATTTCAATCTGAATTTGCGTATAATCAAGTCAAACGGGCAGTTGAATGTAGACATGCATTAACTTTGAATATTATTGATATTTTGTTCAAATACACAATTTTATGACCGGTAATAAGTAAGTGATCAATATGGGTTGGGGATACAATAGTTGAATTATGTTCATCATAGTCAAGAAGTTTTCGAGTTTTTTAATTTCGGGTCTGAAGAAAATAGGATTGAAGAGTCCTCCTGAATGGGCATACAATGCGCGATCTGAATTTAGTGGAAGCCTCGAATGCTTAGCTTGCTTCAGCATCGAATAAAAATGAAAAAAATTGTTTAAACAAATAATGCAAAGTCGTGTAACGGGCATACATTAGTTGATCAAAAGCCACAAATTTTACAGTGGTTTTTGCAAAACAAATAAGTAGTAGTATTAGTAATGCAAATAATTTAATTCATGTAGTAGCATGATTAAAGAAACAAGGGTAGGGAAAAAAAAGCACCACTTTTATGTTCTTTCTATATATTTTAGATTGATATATTAAACAATAAAATAGTTTTTAATATTAATAAAATGTATAATATGCAAATAATCTCAATATATATAATTGACACAAGAATTAATAATATTAGGTTATTACTACACCATGATTTATAAATTTTTCTTATATGAGTGTTTACCTCAAAGTATATATCAAAATTGGACCCCATTATTATTACAGTAAGAACAGGAAACCACTCCTTTGTACCTCAAAAATGAATTGTTTCAATCCAATCAATAATTCTTTAAAAAAATCTTTTAACTTTTTTCTGTTTATAATCATTGTGTTTGTACTTCGGGATAAGATAATTCATGGATCACAATCTCCCATCCCTCCACTGTACATAATAGATGAAAATGGAAACATCTATCAAGACCTGCTTTGAAATCATCTAATTTATTTTTTGGTAGTATATATATGATAATAATTGCCTAATTAGTATAGTAGGTTCTACTAATTAGTTTTAAACTTAGATTTTAGTGAACGTAAACAATAAGTAACAAACTTACATATTGAATGGTGTTAAATTTTCGTCATTATAGAGTTAAATAAACAATAAATAATGTCGAATCAGGCTGTCCTTTTCTCAAAAAATAAGAGAAGATCGGTTACTTACGCTCATGAAAACATCTGATTTATTACTATAGTCAAGTTGTTCGCCTTCGTCAAAATTTCTATCGTATTCCTTCTATTCATAATATTTGTGATATATAGCTTTAGTTCAGATTAAAATACGTCAAATGCTTATATTCTTTGATTGACCCACTTACTGAGCAGCGAAATTCTTACACTATATATATACAGGGGGTGGTGGAACTAAACTTTCTAATACGAATTCGGACAAAAAACTCAATAATATTGAAGTTTTTACTCAAATAATGTAATTTTTTGCTCAAATTAATATATTAAAAAAGTTTATTTCACAAAATAGAGTTATAAATGATGAATTTAGAATATGAGATCAACACTAAAATTAATTTTTAAAATTTAAAATTCAACAAAAAATTAAAATTCTAGTACCTTCAGCTCTCCTCTCTATATATATTGCAAAACTGAGTCATTTTATTTTATGTATATACTATAATGGCTGTGATGTGAATCCTATAATATGGTTCAAATAAACTAGGTAGAAAATACTTGCTCAGCATGTTTTTCTAGAATAATAGAGGCTAATTCCAACTATCATAATAAAAAAACACTGCAGATGACTATTATGAATAATATTAAAGATAAACGTAATCAAACTTTTCCAACAATTGCTCAAAACGACAATTTGGGACTAATTGAACACCCTACATTAAAGGTGGCCTAATGAAAAATTATCTTCCCAATTCATATTGCCTTTTTCTTTAATCTGATGGATAATTCAATAAATAAATTAATTAAAATATGTTAATTTAGCCTGGAGAAAAAAAAAACTCTCTTTATTAAATGAATTAAAAAAATAAAAATATCAATTTTTAATTATAAGAGAGAGTAAAATAAATAAGGAAATACTACTAGCTAACTTTAATGTTACGTATGTAACAATTTTTTAGTTTGTATTTTATGAAAAAAAACTCCGTGGAAATTTGCGCACTATAATTTTTGTGATAGTTTTAAAAAACAAAGAATATAAATTGTACTGGGGATAAATTTATGTACATACCCTACTCGGGAAAATATTGAGGGAAAAATTTCAATTCCGATCATTCATGTAAATACTAGTTCCATTTACCGGAGCCATCAAGAAGGTAATATGCGATTTGAGCAATAGGATTACTATTTGTTCCGTTAAATATTATTATTTGTGTTCCTCCAAGTTATAAGGACACCCAAAATCTCTGTTTTTCTTCAATACCCTAATCAATAGCACCCTTGACTAGGGTCTTGTTTATCTAATGACACCACCCACATTTCAACTATTAATCTACACTTGAAGTCTTGTGAAGAAAAAAAAACGGGACCCACACTCAAGTAAAACATTGTCTACAACGGCACATTTGTGAAACTTGAAAGAGTGCAATTCCCCCTCTAATAATATTCCTTCTGTCTAATGAAGTCGAAAACTTTTTTTTAATGATCGTGGCTTGTTAGAAAACTTTTTTTAATTATTGACTTTGTACCGAGGGTAGCTTCGCAATTGGGATTAACTATATTTATTTATCCTATCCGCGAATTCTTTTACAAATGAAAAGAAATAGCGTAAGTTTTTTTTAAAAAAAAAAAATTTGTCTATATCATTCTGGAAGTAAAATTTACAATTCTATAATCAGAGACCACAACGGATTTTAAATGTCTATTGGACCCCAAGATAGTCAACGGATTTTTTCGTCAATAATTTTACAGAATTAAAAAAAAATATATATATTGATTAATCTTAAAATATTCTTTATAGGGGATATATATCACTGCTTGGAGGGTCCCCTTGTGTTTGATTTACTTTGACCCATCACATGCTTTAACTTATCATTTCCAACTTGCATGGAAATCCACGAGTCCAGTAGTTATAATATTTTTTATTCTATACTATAATAATAGGAGTTATTGTATTTATAGCAGGTTAATTATTTTTAAACAATTATCCTTGTTGAAATAGAGATCAACACTATATTAAATTAGAGATATAATTACATATTAAACCGGATTTAAATAAATGATTGTGTAAATATATTCATAGTAATCGTAGAGTTTGGGGAGGGTTAGTAGACAATTGGAGGTTTGAATAACAATTGAGGGAGGAGTACACCAACTCTTGTTAGTTCCAAATGATTTTATAGCTATTTGGAGAGCGAGAGTATTTATAATCCTTTTTATTTTGTTTACAACGAATCAATTTGAATTTAGTTCTTCTATAATGTTATTTCGATTTTGAAAGGATTTTTTTTTTAACGTTTAATTTGATGTTGTTTATTTTTTGAATTTACGAGTGGCCGGTGGGTGGGGGACAAATGGTGGCGAACATCGAGACAAGATGGATTCTCTGTGCCTAAAACTTTTTATAATATCTTAACAAGGAGGATTTACTAATTATCTTCCTAAGATAAGATCAACTAATCATTGAAAAATTAATTAATTCGTCATGGCTTGAGCGCAAAAATTGCAAATTACATTATTTAATCGATTAATAACTTGTTTATTTAAAAAAAATTCATCGTTAATAACTCCATTAGACATGGGCCACATCCACACCACCAAAATGGCAGATGCTTTACGGTAGATTTATGGCTTTCTTTTTGTACTAAAACATTGGCATGTGGGCTTAATTAGCCACCAATTTTATTAAATGGGATTTGAGTCTTCTCTGTTAATTATGATTAGTACCATCTGTATACTCATGGCACCCTGTAATTAATTCTCTTAATCACATGATTACAGAGTATAATTCATATTAGTTGCCATTTGTCAAACTTCCCCACAGATAAGTCTGTTTTTATATATAAGATCCTGGACCCACTAATAACAAATCTTATTTCCTTGATGTTGTTCTATTGATTCTTTTACTTTATTGGTAGTAGAAAAAAAAAACACCAATCTATATGGAAAAAAAGCTGTATCCACAAAAACGGTAGTAGTAGATTCCAATTGGGGGGAACATTGTCTGGTCTAATTGGTCCATATTATTGTGCTTACAGAATCAAGTAGGATGATTTGAATTAAGATATTTTAAGTTTCTTTATTAATTTATTACCTATGACAAGAAAAAATATCAACAAAACTTACTAATCGTACGGTACCATCATTATAAATAAATTTTTGAAATACAAACATTAAATATAAGATAGAAATCTATAGTTTTATAATTGATAAATGTGCTTTATTAACTATAGTCCTCGTTTGTCATGAAAACTGGTAGTTTGATATATTTAATCGGTTTGTATGTGAATATACAAATAGATAAAAGCTAGTTAGTTAGTATATGCATTTAGAATTTTCCAAAACGACTTTGCATATTTCATTGCAAATATACAAACAAAGTGATTTTTCATAAATTCGTATATAAAATAGATAAAGTAAGTATAACGAATTTTTTTAATTTATAAGATTAAGAATGAATATATAAATTAACGAACAATAAAAATTTAAAAACTTATAATCACGAATTATAATTTTATTTAAATATAGCGTATGATACTTAATTAAACTTTCAAATAAGTTTTCCTTTAATTACCATCTCAACGTGTAACTTTCGTATACGTATCTGAAACAATATGAAATAGAGCGATTGGTTGTATCATTGTCCATATTGTCTTGTCTTGATATCTTTCAAATAAGTAGTGGATATTTAGATCATACAAAAATGAAATTAACTTTTGATTTGAATCATTTTGAGGTTCCTTATAATCACAAATTTTATGATACAAAGTTAAATATAAATACTAGAAAATTGACATCAGAGAAAATTGTGGAATACTTTTTTTTAAAAAAAAAATAACATAAATTTTTTCTTTTATTTTAATTTAAAAATAAAATATTTAAAAAAAATGAAAACAACACAATAATAAACTAGCCTTTTCCTTGTAAATTCTGACCCAAATCTATCGCGGAAAAGAATTTTTCGATTCTATGAACTAGAATGGTAGTATAAGGACGGGGATAGGAAATAAATGCAAGAGAAGAAGAAACAGGTGGCGTTGACAAGCGAGGTTGATTTTAGAGTTAATATAGGTCCAGCTTTAGCATTAAATATTGAGGTAATCTGCAGAAATATTATTTCAGAAAAAAAAAATCAGATCCATAATTTATAAGGTTCTACCAAAAAAATAATAGCCTACAAGCCTCTTTTCTTCTTGTCAGTTCTAAATTAGAACCTACAAACCAAATAATCATCTTAATTAATTTTGAACTTCCTAATACTAAGAATGTTGTACAAAGCGTTGCATAATTTATCAGGTAGGTAGGGGCTGATTGTGAGGACATTTTGGAATCAAATTTAAAAAAAAATACAAAATCTACCTTGCTTAGTATGAAACAAATCCAAGCTTTGATTTTATGTTTGACTAATAAATTAGACTTTCAAAATAAGGCATTCAAATAAAAAATTATGATTCGCTGACGTTTAGGTTTGAAACGGGGGTTAATGATTACTTTTTAGTTTGATTCGCCTTAATTAATCATTTTTTAACATTCAGCTAAATATACAAAGCCAATTAAGATATTGACTTTGTTGAAATATTTTAAAAAGATATTTTTTCATTTTGGACATATTAGGGCTGTACAAAGAATTAAATACCAATTGAATAAACCCCAATTACAATTAAAATTGGGATATATCAGTAAAAAAGAACAAGTGTTTTTATATGTATAATCGTGACTAACATTAATGTTGTGTGCTGTGTTGTGTGTTTTTCTATCTCTCCTTGGTTTGTTTTCAATCAAAAGGTACATCCTAAATTTTCTTTAAAAAGCAAAAATCATTAGAGGCATAGTGTGTTGCAATTATTATTGAACTGGTACACAAAAATGATTAACCTAAAAAAAGTAAAAGTAGCTATTTTTGAGATTATAAGTAGAATTATGTCATTTTGAATATATTAAAAGAGAGTCGATTTACTGATTGTACGATCAAAAGGGTAGCTCTGCTATAAATGTTGCTACCAATGGAACCGATAAGCATGGACGGAGGAAAGAGTATTAGTTAGGGTTTAATTTAATTTAAATATTTCATGATTAGTGTTTATTTTTAAAATACATTTATTAGAAAGTTAGATATTTAAAAAAGTTTATACAAAAATTGGGGGGGGGGAACAATTTATAATGTGTTTTGAAGACGAGCATCAAATTAGTGATTCTTGGAATTTTGTAACATTTTTGAGCCAGCGCAATAAAAAAGATTTTTATGTTGATACCAATTTTCTAAAATCATGTTTTGAAACTAAAACGTTCAAATTATTAGTTTTTAATCATAACATTTTAGCCAGTCCCATTATGAGTTTTTTATACTGAAGTCATCCAATTCAATCATGGATACCTTTTCAAAAAAACCAAAACCACAGAGATAGAATTCAACAAAATAATAGCACTTCTCAACTTTATAAACTGAAAGTAATATTTTCATAATTGAATTTTAAATTTCATATTAAAAATTTGGAGGAGTTCTTTTACTCGTAAATTTTGAAATTTTATGAAAATGGTACTTTTTTTTAAAGAGAAGGTCTAAAATGTGGCTAATGTACGTTAACTATGCTCAGCTTAGCGATCCAGACCCAGATATGGTTCATACTAATAGACCGAATTTAATGGGTCATTGGCCCATTTCTAATATATGGGCCAAACTTCACTTATGATCGCAGAAGAGTGGGCCAAACATGCTTAATGGGCTTAATTAACTAAAAACACGAGGAGAAGTTTTGCTTTTCAAATGTCCAATAATGGGACAAAAAACAATGATACGTCCGTTTGTGCTCAATTTATGTGATTCAGTTTATATTTTGAGAATTAAACTAGTAATTTTAATGATCAAAAATTACATTGCGGGGAATATTCAACCTTTTTGCAATAAAAATTTACATGTTTGGGAAAACTACAAAAAAAGTCCTAAAAACCATTTGATTGAGATATTGTGAATATAATTAGCAAATTATTGATTAAAAAAAATTGGTTGAATCTCAAAATTGAAATTGATAAATAACTTGAAATGGAGGGAAAAGTAGGGCGAAAAGAACAGACTTACGTTAAAGTAATTTCACCATGTTCTTACAAAAAAATTATATGAAATAAAAAAATCTAATATATATATTTCGGAATTGGAGGACCTATCAGGATATATGAGTGTTGTCCAATATGTTATAAGTTTTAATTTAGCAAACATAAAAGCTCTATATTTGTATGATAAAGGTTTATAGTTGCATAATTGCATTTCATATAAAATTTTATTATTGTCATGAAACATCAAATTGTTTATAAAATCGCTGACATGAGCATTAAAATTTGTATAAATCGCTGATACGGTTCTGTGTAGTAAAAGCGAACAATAGTGATATATATATATCAATTAGATAATGTTAATATGCAGCTAAATATGTATATGTATGATGATTGTGTTTGTAATCTGCCCTGAAATTTAATACGAAAATTAAATATTTTTATATCCAAATTCTTCTCTCGCTTTATACAACACAAATTAACATTGTAGTTTATATAATCTTTGTTTGTATAAACCTAGAAAAAAAAGACAAAAGATTAACGGGCCAGAGGAGATCTTTATTTATATCATTACTAAGTTGTACAGGATTATAAAAATCTATTTATTTTTATTTGGTATATATCCAATTTTCTCTCGCTTATACAAAAACAAATGTTGTATGTACATTTTCTATAGCTTTTATACAAATATTAAAAAATAATTTATATATTTGTTTTGTACAAAGTGAAAGGCGAGGAAATGAAGAGGTGGACAGAGCGAGAAGGTGGGGTGAGAGAGGGGCAATGACAAAGTATTTATTACGGATTAAAATCCATATAAAATGCTGATTAGTATGTGATTTATTAATAATTTGCTATGCATACATTTAAATTCAATTGCTTTTCCTGTAGCATTCTTTTTATTTTTTATTTTTATTATGTCTAAACACGCAGCTTTTTTTGGTAACCAATTGTCACTTTTCCTCATTTGGTAGTTAAAGCAGTTAGCAATTTCTTCGGCTCGTTTTATATATATTTTCTCTAATATAGAGAAAATGTGGGACACTGTTATAATAAAAAGGCAAATCATTAAAAATATTAATATTCAAACCTGTGATATTTAGAATCTTTATCGAAAAAGGTAAAGATACACATTATTATATTTAAAAAAAATTTAAATTTGCGCTTCCAATTGTTAATCGAATAATAATCTATTGAAAATGCCTCTCCTCTGCCCCTGTACGGAAACAATGAAGGACACTAAGCAAAACTTCAGTCAAGTATTGATTGGACCTGCTTCTAATTATTATTAGTCAATGGCCATCACACACCATATATATAATATGACGATAAAACAAAGAATATAAATTAAATAAAATACATAATAATATATTCAGAATAATTTCACTAAATCGGAAATAGTTGTTTTAATTGGCAGAAAACAGTATAATAAAGTGGTCAGTCAAAACACACTTCATATTTGAAACCCAAATGGAGTTTGAGTAAGTGAATTTAATATTGATCTGCAACTCCATTGTTGCCTTAGCAGCCGCTTCCATTTTCTTATTTTGCACATATTTTTGCAAAACATTCAACAATTTATGATAAATATTGTAATAGTATTAGTAGGAGTTATTCACTGATTTTACTATTGGACGTATTCCCATGAGTAGTATTTGATATACCATTTAGCCTCAATGGCATATATTATATGTACTTTCCACAAAATTAGTTGAAAAAAATAAAACAAAATAATATGACTCTTCCCATCTTAAATCATTACGGTCGTATTTTTATTTTGCCTGTCAAAATAAATGTCTAAGCTAAATTTTTGGGAAATTTATCCTTTGATACGAGAAAAAAAATTTATACTTTTGTAGTAATATTTCTATGGTTTAGCGCTGAATTTTCATTTAAAACTAGCAAATTAATACAATGTATTAAAATTTTGATAATTATTTGTCATGCAATTATTGATCCATGAAGAAAAAAATCAATTTCGAGGAGGGAGGCAATTATGCACGAATTCCAATGAAAAAAATCCGAATCATATCTATCGTGATCCTCAAACAATTATAGTTGGTTGTGTTAAACAATGGATGAACTAAAGACCTTAAGTTAAATATGTATATATAGGTAGTTTAAATGCGATTTTGCGCGGACATAAATTAATTTTTTAAGTTTTTGAACAACTTGTTAATAATCGAATCTTATAAAAAAGAAGAAAACAAAGAAAGGAAAAAAAAAAGAAATTTTAGTCAGGGTTTTAAGATATTTTCAACAGAAATTTAATGATTTGACCTAATACATACTCAAGAATGGAAAATATATAATTTGAAATGGATTAAAAGTTCTGATTATTAATTATTTTTATATTTTACATATAATTATCATAATATACCGTTTTGCTAATTATAATTGTCTTGTAAAATTGAGTGATTATTTTTATGTAGCGAAGACTTTTTCTAACAAATTTAACATGAGGAAATATATATAATCTCCGATAAGTTTATGATTAGAAAATGTTTTAAACAATTGTACATCAAACAACATAAATAATTTTTTTTTTTTTCGAGGAAAAATAAACTTCTTTGAGATCAACGTTCAACCCATTTTCGTTATTGTTACTTTTGTCACCTAACGAAAATTTATAGAAGGAGAAAATTAAAAATTTGACAAACAATAGCAGAATAATTATTTTTGACCCTTTTAAGAAATATTATTTTTTTATTGAAAACGCTTCTCAGAAGGCCTTTCTTAAATGCTTAATCAATGCAAGTCTATGACTTTTTCAGAAATATTGTTACGTATAATATTGGTTGTACGAAAGTACAAGTAGATCAAAATGATAGATTCAGACTCATTTTAAAGAAATTATTTTTGAACATGAAAAAAATTTAAACATTGCCGGTCTAACTAGATAAATTAAATGATCAACAATGACTTGAGACATGAAGGCCAACAAACTCTATGTTAATAGACACTGTATGTAGCTTCAAACATTTACTTTTATTTGTAGTAGTTTTTTATTTTCATATTTTTCAAATAAGCTTTGTCAACAAATAGTAAACTCACACCAAAAATATTTGAAAGAGCCAAATGAGAAGGAAAAAAGAAAAAACATTAAAAGGATGGACTTGTCAAAGTAAAATTATATATAAACACTCAATCAACTTTTCAATACTTAAAGTATGCATAGTACCCACTGATTAAAATTTAGTAAATTTAATACTTAAAAAATTAAAAGCCAAAAATTATGAGCATGAAAAATTATTAACTCTTAGGATGAATTTGTAATGAACAAACATATAAAAAAGGAAACAAAAATTTAATTTTTCAGAAGAAGAAGGAAGTTCAAATTTTGTTGTGGTTTATAATGAGAAAAACTTTCTTTTTTTTTATACATAACAAATGATTAGTGGAACAAAAATGTTTATTGGCTTTATTGAAACATGTCACAATTCTTGGAAAAAATTTATAACCCTTTGAAAAGGTTCACAATCTTTTGTTGAAAAAATCACAACTTTTCATAAAAATTTCACAATTTTTCGTATAAGTCGTTAAGTTTTATAAATGTCGGTAATTTTTGTTAAAAATAGCACATTTTTCCTAAAAAGTCGCAACCATTCATGAAAAAAAAAAATAATCTTTTGAGAATAACATACAATTACAAACAAAAAATCCTAATTGGTGATTGGGACACCATATGCGGGCCTAGAATTCCTTTTATATTATATAGATGAGAGGGGGCGCTGATTTTAGGTCACGCCTTAATTGAATTTTCAGTAGATTTAGGCAAAATTGTTTACATTTTAAGATAGTCAGCATTGGTTTCAGTTGTTTCCATTAATATTTAATTTATGGGGTTATCACTAAGAAAAAACTAGACACTTATTATTATTAATGGACAGAAGATAGAGTTGAAAAAACAACCAACTTAACCAGCTTAACACCAATTAAAAAAGATAGAACTCCATCCGCCCATTTTAATTTGTTCCATGTGTATGTGTGAACAAATAAAGAAAAAAAGAAGAAAGTGGAAACATCAAAAAAGGTAAGAGGGGAGAAAAGAAACAAATAAAAAAATAACCATAAGAATAATAATATTTAGGCGTAAAAAATTATAATTTTAATATAATGGAGAAAAAAAATTTAACCTAAAAGAGTAGGAGCTTTTTAATTTAGTAAGGGAAAATAATTGGATTTATACTTTTAGATGGGTGCGTTTATAATGCAACTTTGGCAGTAAACTAACTTCTAATTAGGCTTTCTAAATTTAGCTGATTCACCAAATCCATTTTTGGGTTTTTTTTACAACCACAAAAACCAAATCGTATTGGATTAAAGACAAATTTCTGATTTATCTATCGAAAAAGGAGCATTAATTCGGTTTATATTAATGTAAGTATTATAGATCTAGTTCAAAAAGACATTTTAAAGTTAATTGAAGCTTTTTTTTATGTATAATAAAATTGCGTATTAATAATTCCCGGTGATTAAGCCCTTCTTTAAATATAGGCTTAACAAAGCTTTAACGATCGAAACAATCATCTTTTTAGTTCTTAATTTATGCTAAAGAGAAAAGTAGTCCATAAGTCCAATATTGAGTTTTCATATAAGGAATAATTAATACAGCCATATAACCTTTTTCGAAAAGTTGTTCAAATTAATGTTTTCTTTTAATAATAATAAAAAAAAAAAATCAAATAAACCAACAAACACATTTCCGATATATACATTATGTTTCCTCTGTCTCCACAATAGATTAATTTGGATTAGAACACACAAATTTGATGTCAACTAAAGGAAAGCCGAACCATATATGCTAATTAATAAATTAGTCCATACGGTCCTTTAATGAACTCTATGTATAGTTTATCAGAGCTGAAAGTTAACAAACAACTCTAATTTATAATTAATGAATTCAGCTAAATACATAATACAGTATAAAGACAATGATAGGTCTTATATTAGCATTTATACTTAATTAGCAGTACCATATTTTGGTTACATAAAGGTTAAGATGTATAAAGTTTAAACTTTTTCACAAAATTTAACTATGATTAGGCACCGATTGAGTTGATATATCAAGAGATGAGCTTTTAAAAAAGTCTAAATTTTATTATTTATACTTACAATCCAATTGGGAAAACTTCTCTTACTTGCTAAGTATCTATGGACATTGGGTTTAAAGTCGATGAAATGCAAAGTTGCTTTAGAACAAGATATGTATGTGCAACCCTAGGGACTAATACTATTGTACTAGAGTATGGTATATTCACCTTGTTATGAGCTGAACAAGCTACTAGAAGAAGCTATTACAAAATATATATATATCTGATTCATAAAGTATATTTTATAAGTGAGTCAAATTAATATGGGTCAACTATAATGAAATTAAAAAAAAAAATTATTAAAGAGATGATTGAAGATGATTTTAAAATTTTTGTAAAAAATTGAGTTAGGTGAGTATAACTCATCAATATTTAAACCACATTTGGAAACCAATTCAATGAATGTTTGAATAAGTTAAGACCTGCTAACGTGTATTATTAAATAAAATCCGCCGATGGACTTGAATTTTGACTTAACAAACTTGACCAATAAACAACTTAGTTGATCAAATATGTAATAAGAACAAATTAAATCCAACATAATTCATTTAAACTTTAGTTTATAACCTTTGTAAACCACCTCCTATCTTGTGAATCTGGGTTGCAAAAGAAACACCTAAACACACCATAATAGTAGAAAGAAAGAAGGAATCACTCAATTCCTGGTTACAAGGGATGGAGCTTACCACTCTTGTATAGGTGTCCAATAAGTACTTTGTGTCGAAAATTTATATTGTATATACAAGGTAGTAAAATCATAAACGGAAATGGATAAATAACATATTTCGAAACACAACAAGGAATGTGTTGTAGCCCAGTAATTAAGCACCTTAAAAGAGCTAGGGACTAGTTTATTTAAAAATTGCAAATACACATTTGTCCAAAAAAGAAACATTATATTTGTGTAATTTTCTAAACTCCGTTCATGAAAATTTTTTAAATATGTCATTTTGTATTATGGTAATGGGAATTCTAAACATCCTTCCGTAAAAATTTCTATATTAAACAAATGAAAGTAAAGAGCCAAGACATTAATGTTGGAATCTTATCAGGGAAAAACACTGGTGTGTTATGATTTCATAATATTTAAATATTATCAAGTATTATATTCAGAAGTATTAGCTTAATGTAAAAAGCTATGGCGGGTTTAAATTAAATAAATAAATAGTGTGATGGTACAATTGTGGCTTAGTATGAGTGATGCTTTAGATAGATATCCACCGCCATTAGATGCATATCTGTGAGGCTGTAAGCCAAAAGGACACCTTTCTGAAATGACTTAATGTACAGCCAAAAGCAAGCATCACGGAGGTCTGACGTATCTGGCACAAAACAAAAACCCTACTATACAAATTTCTTGTGAGGACAGTAAGGTTTAGAATAAATTGACAACTCAAAACCAAATAAACACGTTGACGCTGTCCTTCACAATGTCCAATCTAAGGCATTCTTGACTTTAATATTCTAATCACATATATTCATAGGGGTTGACTTGTTCTTTTAAATAAAAAATATAATAATTAATTAAAGAGGATCCAACCGCGTTATGTGGTGGCCTGCTGCAAGAATAAAAGCCTTATTCCCAATGCACGGTACTCTACACGTTGCCTGTTAATCACCGCACACATATTTCATTTCACACTACATTTAAACTAAAAATCCATCATCCATCATATCACTAATTAGGTTTTGGTTCCTATCTACAATTTTTTTTTATTTTTTGTTGAGCCTATAACAAACCTAATATATTCATTTTTTAAAATTTCGATTCATATGTATGAATTGAGCGTGAAATTAAAACCAAATTGATAGGTTTTTGTTCAAAGCCCAAGTAACACACATTCTGCAGAGCGTGCTATGGCAATGCAATGTTAACTCCCTTATCCACCCGTCCTTTAAATTTCCACTAGTAATTAACCAATTAAATGATGGGACTGACTGAAATAAATAATAAATTAATGAGTCACAATAAAAAAGAATATGTTTGAAATAGTAGAAAATGAATAACCTGTACTGTTTGTTTCGATCACATAATAATAATAATAATAATAATAAAAAAAAAGTTAGGAACTTAACAAATTTGTTTTACGTTTTTTTTTTTCCTAAAATGTATATATTTAAAATAATTCACATGTAAAACAATAAAACTAATTTGACTCGAAAACAGAATTCAATATATCAAATTTTCAATCGAAAAAATAAACGCGGCTTCTTAGCAGGCATTGGACTTGCCACTTCTGTTCAATCGGATGTTGAGTTCTACTCCGCAGTCAATTGTCAGATCCAATTTGCCCATTCCCGGCGACCGACGGAAGGAATAGAGCGGGAGGGAAAAGGACAAGCGAAAGAGGATCTACCGGAGAAGAGAAGATCGAGAAAGAATGGGGAAGAGCGAAGCTCGAACGTCTGATTGTAGGAACAAAAGATTCCAATATGAACGTAGACGCATCATTATTCCCCGCCACAGACGAGAGAACGATTGTTCACCGAGTTTACCTCGTAGTTGGCGGCGTTTGTGTCCACCCAAAAAGTTGTCCATTGGAAAAAAAAGCCTTTTGACAAATAGAGCACACGTGAGAACGGCCACTCGGATCAGAGCAGAGATATTAAAAAGATAGAAAGAGAGGTGGAAAGTATGACTTCCCACACACTCCCTTCCAGGTAGAAACAGGATTAGAGAGAATGCTACCCTGATGGGATAAGGTTTCGGATACCTACCGGGGGGTCAGGAAAGTTTAATTTTACGGTGATTGCTTTATGGGCCCAACCAAGTGCTTGATAAGAAGTAAAAACTTTAGGACACTCGCTACACCTGCTAATTGCTCTGTTGTTTCTTTAACAACAACCGGCTTCAGTATTTGCTATGTTTTTTCTTTTTTAACAACCACCGGCTTCAGTAATTGCTCGGTTTTTTCAAGAAAAACGGCCTTCAACTCGGGCCGGTTTTTTCTCCCGTACGTGTGTTCAAACACCAATCGACGGTTCCGGTTTACCTTTTACTTTTCCAACGAATCACAGCACCGTCACGTTAGCGAGCATGAGTTAAACAGAGCAGCTGAAATGTATGATCTCTAGTTGGTGATTTTCAATACTGGTCGTTTTAGATCGTTTTACCTTTCGCCAACGAATCCAAATTATGTTGAAATACTTACCGTCAATCTCTTCAAGGCCGGTGGGGTGGTTAGCCTCGCCATCGTGGGTGATAGCTCGCCGCCATGGGTGACTTCAAACGCTTCAAGCGACATCGAGAATAAAAGATACAAAGATTTTTAAAAAGAATGGAGATTGAGTAAAAATGGAGTGAAATGAGGACTTGAAAGAGATCGTGGACCGAGATATAAGGGGTTAGGGTTGGAGAGTGGGAAAGTGGTATGGGAATGAGTGGCGGTGAACAAGTTGTACCGGTTATATTATAAGCGGTTATAATAGATAGTTTAATTCCTAATTCAAGTGGGTTAAGGAAGAAAATTAACAGGGAATTGACCGTTTAGACATGACTTGTATATCGGAGTCGGTCAAGTTAAGTGTAAGAAGAAATACACTGTATAATTATGGTTAAAAGGATTTAAGCTTATGACTCGGCTTTTTTTAATTTGACTTATTGCTATGGTAAATTAAGATCCACTCTATTGAGTAGTGATTATTAATCACTTATAATTCAATTACTTGGCAATATCGACTTGGTCCGTTCGCAACTACGTAATCACCTAAATTGATTTTCTTTTTATTTTTATTTAATCTATAAATATAAATTAGGACTTAGTTTTTTTTTTGTCGATAAGCATTGAATAACTTATGGAAATTGACCATTTTATCAGCTAGTTACTTACCCGTGAAAACAGACAAGTCACTATTTTTAAAAAGCTAAAGCAAAAGATGACTTTTTAGAAAAATCAAAAAAGTGGATATTACAAAAAAAAAAAAAAAAAAGTACTCCTACTCTTACTTTGGGCGGGTTGCGAGTGTGAGTAGAGGGGAGAAGGAACAGGAGGAAAACGCGGCAATGAGAAAGGAAAAAAAAGAGAGGGCGCGGCATCACCTAGGGACTGCGGCGGAGAGGCACGCAAGGGAGGGGGGCGACCGGGAATAGAGGAAGAAAGGAAATGTAGGGAGAGAGGGCATGAGACTTTTATGAAGTGATGAGAACTTAGTAAATTATGGTTTGGGACACCATCTAGAAAAAGACACCTATGTTGTAAAGTTTCTTTCAAAGGACACGTGTTTTTTGATGATTAAATTAAGAATTATTACACAATTGCTAGAATGTAATAGATCTCCTTTGATGGGTAACAAAGTGTACGTTTGACATGGGTATCATCAATCTAGTCTGTTCTAGATAGGAACAAATGGATGTAGAAAAGATTAGATATTTTATCTCGTCATTATTTTATACTATATGTGACTTGTCAATTGCTAAAGCCTTTTTCCTGTTTCTTTCAGATATTTTATTTAATTTTAACTTACATTTTTTTTGTGTAAAGTGAGGAAAAGAAAGGAGTGTTAACTTCAAAATTACACAAATTATAGCCCCCGCAAAACCGCAATTATTACAATCCTCTTTGACAATTTTATTTTGTAGGTGATCTGTCTTGTGCATTGTGAAAATTTTTGTATTGTGTGATCACTTATTAGGAGATGTTGTAAATTGTAATAGACAAAATTTATATAAACAGGATTAATTAAAAAAAAATAATAAAGAAGCATATTTATCACGATTTAATTTATGTGAATGATGTACCTATTAACCGTCCAAATCAATCGAACATAGCGAGGAAATATAACCTTTTATTATGACCATAATATTTAAAAAGATTTTGTTGATTTATTATGTAATTTTATAGTCTTTATCTTTTCCAAGATTTAAAGCTTATAAATTTTATTATACATCTTATAGCCATCACGTGTGAACTAATAATAAACAAAAATAAAATAATTTTACTCGGTAAAATAATTTAAAACTAAGTGTCAAAAATATATCTAACATTATATTATTTTTTTGATTACCACAACTAATTGGAATAGTTTGAGTGTCAGTATCATTTTTAGTTTGAAAAAACAACACATTCTCTTTTATACCATTTTCTCTTTATCTTTTGTTTAAAGAATTTTCACATCAGCATCCACATGAATAAACATATTCAAACCTTGACAAAAAATAAATAAATTATTAATTTACTCTTAAAATTAAAACTTTAAAACTTAATAACATAAAATTAAAACTATTTCTTGACCTATGCCACCACTTCATCGCAACTCTCCCACCACTCCGGGTCATTTTTTTAATTCTTTATTTTATTCAAAATAAAGTATGTCATTTTTTTACTTTTCTCCTCCTCTTTTTAAATATTAATTTAGATATTTATTTTATTTTTGAAAAAGAATTCTATAATCCTACTTCGTGATTTTAACTTTTTTTAAGATATAGATATGCATATCAAAAATAATTTTACTTGTTGTTATAAGATTATTTTTATTTTGTCAGTTATTTATATTATATTCTATAATAAAGTAGAATTTTTTTTCTAAAAATAATAAGTATGTGGCATATCTAACACATGAGAAAAATATAAAGAAAAAGAACTGCACAATTTCTATTGGGAGAGGAGGCGGGGGGTGCTGTTTTTTTTTGTTGTTTTTTCTGGAGGGGGGTGTTGCTGTCTTTTTCTTTTTTTCTTTTTTTTTTTTGGGGGGGGGGGGGGGGGGGTGGGGTTTCTGCATGGAGGAGGACGGTTAGTGGAGTAAAAAGAATATTTAAATTTTTTTTATAGTATATGGATATAATATTGTTAATTACTAAAGTAATATAATATTTAATTATTGTAATTTTTATTTTATTTATATAGAATGTTATGGTTAAGACTTTTTTAAATAAAAAAGATAGTTGCCTTATGCATACCACTGTGGTGTGCTTTTAAACTAAAAAAGTGTTAATTTATATATAAATTACATTTCAATAATTTAGATACAAAAACTAAAAAAAAAAACAGGAATAAATTTGGATGTATTTTTAGACTTGTCTCTAAAAATATATCAGTTCTTCTCTAATATCGTTAGTTTAATTCTTACTGATCCTTCCCCATATGAATTAATTTTATGCAGATGCTTCTTTCATTTATAAAAAATCATTTTCTATTGGGCAAATCACATTTTACATTCACTAATATAAAATCATACTACTAAGTTTAATTTATGACTACTTATCAAAATTATCCACGTCATGCTGACGTCAAAGATGTTTGAAAATGGTCTTCTCATTTGCAACAATAGACCAAATTAGAATAATAATAAAAAATAAAAAGTTTGTAGTGAAGTGAAAAGAGGAGTGTGAAGACAAGAAAACACGGCACGGAAACGTGTAATAGTTGTGTGCGATGGATTTTGCAACACGTGTACACGAAAACGTTCAGATGAATAAAAGCATCAACACGTAGGGCGGCAGCTTCCACCAATATTGGAACAAGTTAAACATACAGTTAAAAGAAGAGCCCTCCGAGCATCATACAAGAAAATTTGAAAAAATGAAACAACACACCAAATTAACTCAATCTATTTATTTATAGTGATCCAACTTCTTTAGTATTTGAGTTCTTGAATACCAAAAGTTGTTTAGACGAAGTTTTTACGCATTATAAATATAAATCAATTTAACTTGAATAGAGAGTATAAATACGAATGAAAAGAAAACGAACATGATAACAATTTGTTTAGGAGCGAATTTAATTTATCAATTAAATAGTTTTTTCCTTCCAAAGTTATAAGAGATCCATTTTATGCGATACTCGACTTTTAAATCAAATTAAGCGACTAACCATATATAAGATTAATTGTGAAATTACCTATGTTTGGGTTCATTTTTTACACCCCTACTATGACATATACTCGTCCTATTCTATCTTATAAAGTAACTTTCATAAGTCAAAAGGTATTTGTTTTGTTATATTCATATTTTAAGTTTTTTTTAAAAAAAATATTCAACTAGTTATATATGTATATAAGTAATTACTTTAAAAATTGATGCAAATTATTTGTTTTAAATCACAAAAAAAATTGTTTTTACATAATTATATACAAACTACTTTAGGAATTTGTGTATATACAAGTACTATATTCATATTTTTATTTATACATATACAATTACTTGTATATGTATATAATAATTACTTTACAATTTGATACAAATCAAACAATTTATATTCATTTTATTTACATTCGTATATAAGCTTATATACATTAAAGAGTTTAGTTTTGCGAAAATAAGTTTGTATAGTCTTTCTATTGCTATAGAATTCTTTTGAGAAAATATTTGATTTTGTATACTTAGCTTATACCATGGGATCATGTAAATGTTTTTTACCGTATTTAGGGTTAATGTTACTATTTAATGAAAAAGTAAAATAATACAATTTTTTTAAAAATAAACATTTTATACAAATTAAAAGCTAGATAACAAACTTAACTACACCGATAGAATATAATTCTATAACTATACCCATATAATGTTATTTTATAAATTCAATTTACCATATATGAAATTTTCCCAAAAATAAATGCACTATTTAATTAAACTTATCACTTAAAAAAATTAGTTTTAATCAAATTTACATATATAACATATCTTCAAATAAATAAATATTCCTAAATTAGGATCATAGTCCAACTTTTTCTTTGGAGAAAATTTAATTCAAAAAGACAGTTATTTTTATGGTATTTCTAATTTATTTTGAAGATCCATTTTATTTTTTTATATTATTTGTTAATAGGTAAAAAAAAAGTTATGATCGCGAGCAAAATAAATTTTTTCTTCAATTTTAAATTAATTTATAAAAGAATATTTTTTAAAATTTACTAATATACGCAATTAAGTTTACTAATTTAGAATACATTCAAAATTGATTTATTTTTAATTTGTCCGTTTATGCGTGTGCTTAGTGGGATGGGTATGAGAGTTCTTTTGTTTTAAAATAAAATAAATTATTAAAGCATAAGAGGACTTTTCAAGTTTCTAACTCGAATCGAGACGAGCGACGATGGCGCGAGGGATTCCTCTTTCCAATCTTTTTAGCAATTAATAGGAGTGTTTTTGTATTTAGACTCTTCTATTTTTTTTTCTATCACCGATGAAGGATAAATGCCCTTTTTTATTAAAGCATAAGAATTTTCAAGTTTTCAACTTTTCAAATTTCTCTCATTCCCTCTATTTCTCATCAATTCTTGCTATATATCCAATACTTATTATCTCAATCAAACCAAACCAAACGGATCTACAAATTCTAACCATGACTAATTTAAGTTGACTTGAAAGGATTTGACTATTACATTTGTCATAGTTGATTAAATTCTTACAAGTCAGCTTTTATACAAATTAAAGCTACATAACAAATTAAACTATATAGATAAAATGTAATTATGTAAACTATACACGTATAATTTTTGTCATATATGAAATGATTTCTAAAAAAATAATTTTATCATCGTATAAATTAAATTTGTGTACATTCACTATTCACCCTCTTCTGATTCCACAATATTATTTCTCACTTACCAGACTCCAAAACAAAAAGTAAAAACGTTCACGTAAGTCAACCTCTTTTAACCAAGTGAATTTGTCTATTAGTTAACTTTGACTATGTCTACGTGGTGTAACCAAATCTCTCTCGATATATATGCACAAATTTTATATCTATATTTATAATAAGATTATTTTTAATAAATTATTAAATTTCTGAAAATTATTTTATCGAACGTTTTCGATAAAATGTCAGAAGGCACGGAAGTTTCCTGACCCATCGACCATTAGTGTATGACTCATCAATAGTGATTATCCATTTATGTATTATTATTATTATTATTATTATTATTATTATTATCATTATTAAAACTAAAATGTATATTATACTAATTGAGTTTCTAGATAGTTCAGTTCCAACTCTGGAAAGGTATTTCAGTAAGGCACTTATCTACATTCTATATTTGTTTCAAATTAATAGATGTATGATATTTATTAGCTTATCTATAACACTTAATTATGATTACGTATAATTTCGAAGGTGTTATTTCGAAAAATACTACAACAAAAAGCAACTTAGCAAATGGAACTTATTGCGTGTGTTGTCTCATACACGATAATTATACTTCACTATTAAGTATGGAATACAGTATCAAAATTGTACAAGTAATTCCCTTCTCAATCATTATTCTATTCTGCAATGTTTATATTCTTCCTTCCCATTCATCACCTTGTTCCACTTTCACTTAAATTGCTTAATTTGCTCCCAAATAACTGTTGCCTGTTGGTGTCGTGTCAATATATAAATACTATTTTATCGAATATAAATACGTGCTATCTTCCACCAATATATATTAATATATAAACACTATTTTATCGAATATAGGTACGTGCTATCTCCCACCTATATATATTAATATATAAACACTATTTTATCGAATGTAGGTACATGCTATCTCCCACCAATATATATTAAGTTAGATTACCTATGAGCCAATGTAACGATTACTTGTAAGAAATTAACTCTAGCATGCTTGTAGTTATGGCAGAACAAAGGAATTGCTTTTTCTAGTTTCAGACGTATTTACCATGTATTTAATAGTATCGAGAATTGATTTATCGAATCAGTACTAGCTAAATGAGGGAAAAAATTTCATTGTTGACACTTTAGAGAATAATTGGCTGTAAATGGAAATCATGAATACTGTGAAAATTTATCTATATGGTGTTTATACATTGAATTACTAATGCATAAGAAACAATAAATACAGTGAAATCCTATATAAATAATACATCAATAATAATAAACTCAATTAAATCCACAAAATATGCTATGATAACTTAAATTGATTTGTATATATACTAATGTATAAGAAACAATAAATACAGTGAAATCCTATATAAATAATACATCAATAATAATAAACTCAGTTAAATCCACAAAATATGCTATGATAACTTAAATTGATTCGATGTATATACGCATATGAAAAAATGAACCATCAATATTTACCCACGGGATCCTTACCATGAAAGAATAGTAAAGACGTTTACAAAGTGGCACGACATTACAATTATCTGGAATCAAATTAAGCAATTAAAGTGAGTGAGATAAAATGAGTACCCAAAAATGCCTTTGCAGCCTGGTTGAGTAACAAATATACACAGGTTGATGGCCAAAAAACTGTTTTCATTCCTGAAGCATTTGACCCCAGAGCGATTATAGAAACGGTAAACAACCAATGGAAACAAAGGCAACCATGCTATTGCACTATCTTTGGAAAATGAGGCTGCGGAATGTCATAAAGAAGGTACAATTGCTAAGTGGATAATTACAAATTTCCAACTGTTCTTTAACATTTCCAGTCCAAAGAATGGAGTTCTGGAATTCAAACTGGCATATGAAGTAGATAAAATATTTTTTGTTTTCAATATATTATAACAAGTTCAACACACAGAAGATGGAGGAGGATTTCTAGTTTTTATGAGGTAGGATTTGGCAAAACTTTTGGCTTTGGCTTCACTTCAACTTCATTTACACTGCGGACAAATATGGCATCCGGCTCATGACTGCAAGGTTAAACCACAGAGTTAAGTCTTATGGCAAAGTGAACAACTATGGAGTAACAAAAGAAGTTGACAAAATAAAAAGAGCGTTCTTACGGCTTTTCTCCCTCTTCAAATGTATAACTTGATGCTACAGCCAAGAGTTTACCATCTCTGCTAAATGACAACGCGGCAACACTTGAAGGATACTTCGGGTACTATAGGTTGGTCCAGTAAAAGCAATCAGCATACCAGTTAGTAGATACAATGTGATAGAAACCAAAGGCGTATCAACAAATATTTACCTGATACAACCTCTTTTTGTTGTTACCATCCCAGACATTAACATAACCATCACAACCACCAGTGGCGAAAGTACCATAGCTGCAGTTAACATGGAAATGGTTGTTGCCCAAAGAACATTTAAGATCAAGTCAGCAGTACGAAACTAAAACACATGTCACACATCGAAACATATCAATGAACCAAACAAGCAAAATCAAGGAATTTGCTACAAATGGGCCATCAAAAGTGTTAACATAAATCAAAACATTTATGAAGAAATTAAACACATGTCGCACATTGAAGCATATAAATGAATGTAACAAAAGGCAATTGCAAAAATACACTGTTAATATAAATCCAAGACTCAGATTCATTGAAATTTCAGATATTTTAAGACCATTAATTCTGAAATGTCAGGATTCAAGGCAGTTATGATTCAGATGAGAAGTTATCATAAAAGACATCACCCTTATTCAGTCTTGGACATCCCAAGAGAACCACTTCATCTCTACCAAATCGTTATGAAATTTGATCCATAGGACAAAATATACAAAAATACATGCCCTGCTCCGCTAGTTTGAGGAAATATTTCTCATAATATCAGCGATTAAACATTTTGCTGAAAGTAAAATTACTCCGTTTATTTAAACAGGAATAAAGTAAGTTGAAGTGAAGTTGGGACTCAC